>JAPDFF010000034.1:0-252445 GCA_027569505.1 Chloridium humicola
TCAGCTGTTTCTGATGTAATTATTGTTAGTTCTTAGTATTGTTGTGTTGCAATTGAGGATAGTTGTTGCTAGGCTGTAGAAAAGCCACCGCTCGCTTATACCCACCGCTCGCTTATAAATCACGTTACTGGTCATTCTCGTATTTACGCCTATCGATAAGTATATAGTAAGAAGGTGCCACTTTTCGTTGCTTAGGAGACGAACTTATAGAAAGGTGAGGAAATCATTAAGGTGCCTATAGGTTTTGAGTGTAACGGGCTGAGCCCCGTTGACAGCCTCGGAGACTCTCGGCCAACGACCATTCTCGATCATGACCCAGCACACTGGTCCATCAACGCCATGACCCGTCAGTGCCCATACGACCTCCATCACCATTACGCATTCCCTTATGCGGATGACATACCATGGCACGTGTTCCCCCTCTGGTCATAAGAACAAGGCTACCTCGTGGGAACAGTTACTTTCCTTTCTCTTCTTTCTTCAAGTTTAGTGTACTTGTAGAGTCGTCATCAGCTAGTTGCAATCACTTGTTGAGACCGTTACACTCCGCACCTAGAGAGGGGATACTATCACGGCGGTTCACGCCGTGCCTGCTAGAACCTATAAGTAGGGCGTACTGACATGTAGAAGCACAGGCCACTATAGGTTGAAGATCTTGCACCTCGCTGTCGCCAGACCTGTATATAGCTCCTCGAGCTACGTCTTGACTATCAAGCCTGTCTGTACCGACAGAATAGAGCCCGAGACTGTAGCTTAGCCCGAATACATAGTTATTGAACTACCTGCCTGTCCTGCCTGTGACAGCTCGCTGATAAGATACGTTACCCCTTTATTTTAGCATCTATCTCTAAGGACCCCTGAAGGTCCTAAGAGATAGTTTGACAGTAAAGAGAGAGCGTATAATAACTCAAACTAGTCTTCTGTGAATTTTATTTTTTCCAAAATCCATTCGAAGGCAGACCAACTTGAGAGAGTATTCTTGAAACTCATCCTTCGCTTTAGTCGCCTATCCATTGAGTTTGCACCTAGGTAATCTGCAGCCTCTCATTCAAGACTATCTTCCTAAATTCAGTCTGAAGTATAAGTGTCCCGTACCCTAAGTATTAAATAAGCTGCTTATCCTTCCAGCTTCTTATGCTGTCTTCTCACCCTCCACCTGCTCTGGTCCGACAAACTCCTCCTTGTTGAGATCGCGCGGAAGTGCCCCCAGTGACCTCTCACCAAACAAAAGATCAATCTCCTCCAGAGAAAGCTGCTTCGTTTCCTTGAAGAAGAAGAAGACAATTGGAATCGTCACAACGAGGTCGAATGCGACAAAGATGAAGTAAAACTTCCAGTCCAGCTCCTTCAGCGCGATCGTCGACACCTGGGCCCAGAAAGTCGAGACCAGCCAGTTACCAATGCCGGTAGCAAAGGCATTTCCGCGGGCACGGATTTGCATCGGCATGACCTCGGACATGTACACCCAAGAAACAGGGCCCCATGAGAATGAGAAGATGACGGTGACGCAGAAGATGAAGAAGACGCCGCCGATTGAGAGTCCACGCTGGGGGTTTGTCTTGTCGATTTGGGAGTTGATTGCGCCCTCGCAGATGAGTGCAATGACAATGGCCACAGTGCCCCAGATGAGGGGTCTTCGCCGTCCAATGCGGTCGATGAAAAAGGTGATGAAGACCAGGTTGGCAAGGGGGCCCACGCAATTGTAGATGCCGGCCACGAGGAGAGCGCGGCTGCCGGTGATGCCGAGGGCATTGTACATCTGGGTCTGGTAGTATCTGGGGTTGTGTCAGTCAAATTCCACCAATCATGCGCCAACGATGACATACCCGATGACATTGATGCCGGTAAACTGGGTGAAAACCTGGACAGCAACGCCATGCATGAGACGTGTGCGCCACTGCGGAACGGTAAACATAATCCTCCATCCAGGAACAGTGACGGCCTTCTCCGCAGCAATGGTTGTCTTGATCTCGTGGAACTCTTTCTCGATCCAGTCCTCGTTGGTGCCGTCATAGTGCAACTTGCGTAACACCTGCATTGCCTCTTCCTCCCGATCCGTCTCCATCAGATGGCGGGGAGATTCGGGGAAGAACATGATGCCGCAAACCAGCATGAGCGCGGGGACAGCCTGGAAAGCAAGAGGAAACCGCCACTGGAACTCGCCAATGTTGCCCTTAGCATGATGGGCTCCGTACCCTACCCAAGTTGAGCTATGCGAAGGTCAGCATCAATTCCATGACTGACAGAAACGAATCGGCACGTACACAATGAAGCCGACACCAATCATCTGCTGGGCGAGGCCGACAATGAGGCCGCGGATCTTGGGATGGGCACACTCAGACTGGTACACCGGGACGGCCATGCTCAGCAGGCCAACGGCCCAACCAGCAATGATACGGCCGACGAGGATCATGGCCAAATTCTGGGCGGCTGACTGCAGGATGGCACCAACCATGGCAATGGCAGCCCCGATCATGATAGTCAACCTGCGTCCGAAACGGTCCATTGTGAGACCGCCCATGAGAGACCCGAAAACAGCGCCGCCGGAGAAGGTGCTGTTAATGGCGCCGATGATGGGTGTTCCAACTTCGGTGTCAAAGAACTCGAGGAAGTTTTCTGAGGCAATCACATCGGTCATGACACCAGAGTCGTAGCCAAACAGGAACGACCTGTCCAAGTGCACCAGTCAGCATTTCGATCCCGTGATCCCCATCAGTTTCCCCTTAAAACGTACCCCGTGGCGGCAAAGGCCGCAAGGCAAATGTTGAAAACTTTGCCCATGGTCAAAGATAGCCTTCCAAGCTTGATGAGACTTGGATGAAGATGTTGGCGTGCTTGTGTGGTGTTCTGTGGACGGGGCAATTGCCGATCCTTTATGGAGTTGTCTCGACGCAACAGCCGGACTCAAGTTTGTCGATAACCCGCCTCCGCGTGCGGCCGCACCCCAGAAGCCCACACGGCTGGACCAGTTCCCCGGGACGTTCCTGTTACAACCCATGCTCCCCACGGGGAGACTCGCTCCACGCTCGCCACGAGGAAAGAGATCGTCCCACCTCCAACATTCCACAAACTATTTGGACTCGTATTTTAGCCTAAACTCAGGACATCCTTCCCAGGCTGGCACTTTTGTGCCTGACCAATGGTGAGACGACCGCCAGGTGCTGGTGGGGAAGATAGAGAAGTTGGGGAAGATGCTGACATGGTTTGAGCTTTTCTTGGAGAACAGGGGAGGAAAGGGCACATGTCTGGGGCTTTGCAATAAGGAGGGACAGTGGGACATAGTCCACAGATGGCTCGATGCTCTCCCAATCACCCACCGAGAGCGGATCGCAAATACATGGCCTAGCAAGTTTTTTCTTTCAGCCTGAATTCGGACGTTCTTGCTTCTCTTTGACAACGCCACGCCACGCCGCAAACAAACGGTGAGAGTCCAGTTGCTGGTGTGGAAAGACTGTTGTGAGATGTTGTAGTTTGTTGGAGAAGATGCGGGGAAGTGGCATGTCTTGACGTTGTGTTGGAGACGACGCGGCTCTTCCTCGGCGTACTGCAACCCAAGAAAGCTTGGTAACTCGGTACCCTTCTCAATGAAGTCAAGATCCCGCATCGGGCCGTGCTCTGAACATGGGTGCCGGCACCAAGTAGACTAGATCCGGGACTTAAAACCCCTGGATGCGTGGAACAGCATCTTGGCACCTCGAAGCTGGTTGACATTCAGATGGACATTGTTTTGAGCTCATGACATCTCTAGACTCTGTGGCCGGACCAACGCTGAGGTGATGAGAACAAGCCGCAGTGCTTGGATGGAGAACTGCCAACAGGATAAGCTGGGCGGTCCCACAGGACGTACCCGCTGACACTGTTCCTCGTGTTCGTTTGCCTCTTGTGGCGTGAGAAGACCGAGTAACCCAATGATAACCCTGCCAACACACGGAGAGACGGGCCGCTTGTCAGGTTCTGGGTTCGCTTGGAGACGTTCTCCACGTCGCTTCAATGTTCAACCTGCCCTAATGGGAGATCTGCAGACAAAGTGCATGGCCAGAAGGCAGGCAAAAGCCCGTTTGCGAGACAGTGCTGTCTTGCCAGTGGGTCCTGTCTTTGCGGTGCCATCTCTCCTATTGGGTCTCAATAACGGGTAAATAGGGATGAATCCTTCGAGGGTCCAGGAACAGTCGTTGGGGTTCTGCGGGGGATGCCACATGTGGGCAGAGAGTCCAGGGGCAGGGGAAGACTGGGACCTCGCAACACGACTTTCCACTAGACACTTTTCTGAGGGATTTGCGTTTGTGCATCATGATTGTGGTCCGGGAATCTCTGCACTGTTGCCCCAAAGCTTTATTTTCCTTTCTTTCTATTTTTCTTGCTTTCTTTCTTTAATTCATGCAGGTAGCTTCGCCGCAAAATGTCAAAACAGCAAACGTTGGGAATGATTCATCAATGTAACATTCGGCTGGGAAGCGAGTCCCGGATCTGAACCTCGGCTTCATCTTCACGAGCTGACAACAGTGACAATGGAGTCACCCTTCAAAGCCTCCCTTCCGGTGATCTCCCCATCCTTTACTTCCAGTACCCCAGCTGTCTTTCCATCGCTATCGACCAACACCGCCCTTGCGCCCTCGCCGGCAAAGTAGCTTCTCACCTCCACGTCCTTCGTGTAGTCATAGACAGTCCTCTTCTCTCCTTCCTTTGCCAGCACAAGAAGAGTGTTGGGGCGGACATAGAGTGGGAGGGTGGCAAACGTGTGTGTCTCAGTAAACCAGCCCGGGCCGCTCTTCACCTCGCCGGTAAAGAAATTTGTCCACTTGCCCTTCGGCAGGTAGAACTGTACCGTGTTGTCCTCCTCAAAGATAGGGGCAACCAGGAGGTTGTCACCAAGCATGAACTGGCGATCGAGCGTCCAGGATGTCGGGTCCTCTGGGAACTCAATGCACATGGCACGCAGGCTGAGCGGGATAGCGTTCTTCACGCACTCTTGAGCCTGGGAAAAGAGGTACGGCATGAGGCGCGCCTTGAGATGCGTCCACTTACGGAGAGTGGCAGAGCAGCCCTCCTCGGACTGGTCATTATCATCGACCGTCCAGGGCACCCGGTACGAGTTGGACCCGTGGAGGCGGGAGTGCGAGCAGAGGAGGCCAAATGCAACCCATCTCTTGTAGATGCACGGAGGGGGGTAGCCTTCGAAACCGCCAATGTCGACGCTCCAGAAAGGAAAGCCCGAGAGGCCGAGGGACAGACCGCCACGCAGCGACTCGGCCATAGCTTCCCATGTGCTCTCGCAATCACCGCCCCAGCCCAAGGGAAACCGCTGCGAACCGGCAGTGGCACTACGGGCAAAGAGCACGGCCTCATTCTCTCCGTACCGCTTCTGGAGCGTCTCGTACACCAGCTTGTTGTAAATGAAGGTGTAGTAGTTGTGCATCTTCTTGGGATCCACAGAAGTATCGAACCACTGGACGTCCTCTGACGGGATACGCTCGCCAAAGTCGGTCTTGATGCAGTCCACGCCGGTGTCGAACAGTCGCTCGAGGCAACTCACGAACCAGGTGCAGGCGTCCGGGTTGGTGAAGTCGACGATGCCCATGCCCGTCTGCCAGAGGTCCCATTGGAAGACGTCTCCGTTCTTGCGCTTCAGCAGATAGCCCTTGGCGGCAGCCTCAGCAAAGACAGGCGAAGCCTGGCCGAGGTAGGGGTTGGTCCAGACGCAGACCTTCTTGACGATGCCGTCGGCCTTGAGACGCGTGATCTGGCCCTTGGCGTCAGGGAACATCTCCTCGTCAAACTCAAAGTCGCACCACTGGAAGGCCTTGAGCCAGAAGCAGTCAAAATGGAACACCTCGACAGGGATGTCGCGGGCCTGCATGCCGGAAAGAAAGCTGTTGACCGTCTCCTCGTCGTAGGATGTGGTGAACGAAGTGCTGAGCCACAGTCCGAAAGACCAGCTGGGCACGTTGCCCGGCTTCCCGGTAAGGATGGAGTACTTGTGGAGGATCTCGCGCGGAGACGGGCCGTAGATGACGAACTGGCGAAGCCTCTGACTCTCGACACTGGTTTGGAGGCGGCAACAGCGCTCGCTGCCAATCTCAAGCTCAACGCGCTCGGGTGTGTCGATAAAGACGCCGTAGCCACGCGAGCTCATCCAGAAGCTGACGTTCTTGTAGGCCTGGTCCGACGACGTGCCTCCGTCGGCGTTCCACAGGTCAACCTTTTGGCCGACCTTGTTGAAGGCGCCAAAGCGCTCGCCGAGGCCGTGTATGGATTCGCCAACGCCAAGAGTCGTCTGTGTGAAGATGTAGTGCTTGAATTTGCGCATGTCGGACATCTGCATCGGGCTGCTCGGCGCCGGTGTGTATGCGAGACCGACTGAGCGGTTCAAAAGCGTGGTCAGGGGCTTCTTGCTGCCCCTGGGGTGAAAGGCGATGTCGAACTCATGGGGCTTGCCGCTGACTGTTGCTGAGAGGCCACCAGCCGAAAGCGTGGTGCCCTCCTCGGTCTTGGTGATGTTGGCCTCGACTTCGGGGCGGCCTCCGGGGAAGAGTTCGAAATCGGGGCCGCGGCGAACAGCCCCCTGCCAGTGGGTGGTCTCGATCGAGATAACGCCATCGATGACGGGCTCGATGTCCTGAGTATCGTTGTGTTAGAAGCGGGCGGTGCGAGATGTTGCCTGCGGGTTACGGGACATCCAAACGTACAATGCTGAGAGTGCTGAGGTTCAGGGTGTCTCCTCTGCTCATGACCTTTCGGGTCGGGCAAAGGAGGCTGATGCCCTTACCAGAGGTCGTCGGGGTAATGCGGTACACCTCCTCCGCATATTCGATGCGCACACCCTCCGCCACGAGCCATTGTCCTGACGTTCAGTTAGCAGGCCGAAGCTGAAGAGCCGGAAAATGAGACGACGACATACCATCACGGAACCTCATTGTCGATACTGTCTCGGATTCACGAGCTCAACGAAAAACAACCTCGACGGCGCAAAGCAACGACTCAACGAGTGCCTGTTTTGGGACGACAGACAGTGGAATGGATAGCTTGGTGTCACGGTGACAGGGCTCTTGGAGAGTGCATCCCTTTGAGGCAGGGGGTTTTGCGTCTCCAAATCCCAACGCAACCCCCCACATGGCTGGCCCCAGCATCCTCTGGGTTCCCCTCACGCTAACCTAGAGGCCGGATAATTGCGAGATGGGGAAATCTGCAAGTTGGTGGATTCTCGTCCTTCAAGGTGCCCTTCGCGCTAACCACGGACGTGGATAATTGGTTAACCCCGACCATGGCGATGATGTGATGACAGGGAAGACGAGAATCCTGCAGGTCCTGGCTGGGATTTAGGATCAATCTGATAACGTTAAGGCCACTGATGAGTCGAGCTCCGACTTGGATCAGCTCAACTTCCCCATCATCCATGACTCTCTCACCCAGTCACACTAACCCTGACATGGGATATTTGCAACATGGCGGTCTGAAAACTTTGTGATGGAGCTGTTGGATGTCGGTTAAACCAGATCGACGGCGGATTGGTGGGACTCCATCGGCAAATTGTCGTGGCCCACATCACAAATCCTGTGTTCGTCGGTGGAGGACGCTCCGAGATGCATCATGCGGCAAAGTTTGGTCGCGAAATCGGCTCGCGTGGCGCCACTGCGCGAACTGCCGAGTCCGGAGATATCTCATTCGCTAGTGATGGCGGCCCGGCATCTATCCCGAGCCCCCCACAAGTTGTGCAGATGGTGCCAGCGTGGGGTGTCGAGAAGGAGCATTGAAGTTGCATTGTGTCCGTCAATCTCCGCTGCGGGGTAAGTTTCTCCAAATTTTCAACCCCAGCTTCTCCGCGCCTTGAAGAATCCCGCACGCGGATGCTTGGTGGAGCCGATCCCCAGCATTGCCAGGTTTTTGACGCGACGCCATTCACAATCTCACCGTCTCACAGGAAACCGGTGATGTTGGTGTTGTAGCCAAGGCCGAAGAAGGTCTTGTTCTGCGACGCTACAATGAAGATCAGCTGTGTTACATTGAGCCAGTACGGCCCGGTAGACCCGTTGCCGCAAATCCACCAGGCTGCAGATGTCGACCCCATGGACGACGCGGACGCGGACGACCTTCCCACTTTGGCGGCAGAAGTCTTGAGAGAAGTTGGCCGTTTTTCTCCGGCAGTCCAGCGCCCTTGACGACGGTAACAACAAGTTTTCCGACGCTGAGTCCACCCTGATGTTTTTGGGAGACTGGCGTCGGGCAGAAAAATGATAAAACTCCGTGTTTTGGGGTCTGTCGTGTGGTGTTGATCTCGACCACTCCTCTTTCAAAGGCCAACTCAGCTTTGATTTTCTGCAGATAGAGCAAGAATCATGAGGTTCCCAACTTCAACGCTGCTTTTGGCGTCGGCCGTCTTCGCCGCGGCCGACAAACGTCCAAGCCTCAAGAACGCCGTTTACAAAAACCCCAAAGCCCCCGTCGACGCCCGTGTTGCCGATCTCCTCTCGCGCATGACCAACGAGGAGAAGGCATCCCAGCTTCTCCAGGGCGACATTCGCAACTGGATGAACGAGACTACCAACGCCCTCAACCAGACCGGCCTAGAATGGAGCACCCAATTCCGCGGCAGCGCCTTCTATGTCGGAGTCCCCGTTCCCAACGAGTGGCTTACCCAGCACATCAAGACGGCTCAGGATTATATCCAGAAGGACACTTACCTCGGCATCCCGGCCATCGTCCAGACTGAGGCTATCCACGGCTTCCTCGCCCGTGAGTTCACTGCCTTTATCCTTACCGCAGCACCACGAGATTGTGGCTAACCGGTCTCGCAGACAATGCCACTATCTTCAACTCCCCCATTGCGCACGGCTGCTCTTGGGATCCTTCCCTGATCGAGGAGATGGCGGTTGCCATTGCCAAGGAGGCCCGCGCCATGGGCGTCAACCAGCTCATGGGCCCTGTTGCCGACCTGGCCCGCGAACTCCGCCACGGCCGCGTCGAGGAGATGTACGGCGAGGACGGCTTCCTGGCTGGCGAGTTTGCCCACGCCTACGTTAAGGCGGCTCAGTCTGCAGGCGTCAGCGCCATGGTCAAGCATTTTGCCGCCTTTGGCAGCACAGAGCAGGGCCTGAACACCGGTCCAGAGCACGGCGGCGAAAGAGAGCTGCGGACCACGTTCCTCCCTTCGTATCGGCGAGCCATCATTGACGGAGGCGCCTTCTCCATCATGACTGCTTACCACAGCTATGATGGTATCCCCGCTGTTTCTGATCCCCATCTCCTCACCGACATCCTCCGGGAGGAGTGGGGATACAAGTACTACACCATGACCGACGCCGGCGCCTCGGACCGTCTCTGCAAAGACTTTAAGATGTGCGCGTCGGACCCCATCGACAAGGAGGCCATTGTGCAGTACATTCTCCCTGCTGGCGGCGACACCGAGATGGGAGGCGGATCCTACTCTTTTGAGCTGATTCCCGCCATGGTGGCCAGTGGCAAGCTCAAGCAGAAGACCGTCGACACTGCCGTTGCCCGCGTTCTCAAGGCCAAGTTTGAGATGGGCCTGTTCGAAGAGCCCTTCCCGGGCATCCCAGCGAAGGAATGGGGCAAGGCCATCCACACCCCCGAGCACGTCGCCCTGGCCAAGAAGCTGGACGAGGAATCCATCGTGCTCCTCGAGAACCACAACAATGTCCTCCCCCTCCGCAAGGATGCGTCCATCGCGGTTGTCGGCCCCATGGCACACGGTTTTATGAACTACGGCGACTATGTCATTGCCAACTCCTCCACTCGCGGTGTCACTCCTCTCGACGGCATCCAGGCAGTCAGCAAGGGCAAGGTCACCTATGCCAAGGGCTGTGAGCGTTGGTCGTCATCTCAGGAGGGCTTTGCGGAGGCCATCGCGGCTGCCGAAGCTGCCGATGTTGCCATCGTCGTGGTGGGAACCTGGACTCGCGACCAGAACGAGCTTTGGCAGGGTCTCAATGCCACTACAGGTGAGCACGTCGACGTGAACAGCCTCGACCTGGTCGGCGCCCAAGAGCCTCTCGTTCGCGCCATCGTTGCGACAGGCAAGCCCACTGTCGTCGTCTTTTCATCTGGCAAGCCTGTCACGGCCCCGTGGATCTCGGAGAACGCCGCGGCCCTTGTGCAGCAGTTCTACCCCTCTGAGCAAGGAGGAGCCGCCCTGGCTTCGGTTCTCTTTGGCGACGTGAACCCCAGCGGCAAGCTCACTGTCAGCTTTCCGCGCAGCGTCGGTGATCTCCCCGTCTACTACGACCACTTGAACTCTGGCCGCGAGGCGAAGCCTGACGCCGGCATTGCCTACGAAAATGGCACCCTTGTCTTTGGGCACCAGTACGTGCTCGGTGACCCGAGACCTCTGTACGAGTTTGGCTACGGCCTCAGCTACTCCTCCTTCGAGTACAGCCAAGTCTCGGTGGACAAGCGTGACGTCCGCGCCAAGGACACCGTGACTGTCAGCGTCACTGTCAAGAACACGTCCGGGCGGGATGGCAAGGAGGTTGTCCAGGTGTACGTCAAAGACCTGATTGCCAGCGTCGTGGTGCCCAATATTCAGCTTAAGGGGTTCCAGAAAGTGTCTCTGAAAGCTGGAGAGAGCAAGCAGGTCAGCATCAAGGTCAAGATGCAGGACCTTGGTCTGTGGAATGCCAGGATGAAGTATGTTGTTGAGCCTGGCGACTTCATGTTCATTGTCGGCGCCTCGAGCAATGAATTCAAGGGAAATGTGACGGTGACCCTGAAGTGATAGTGGGCCGGCAGGTATGAGAACGCAGAGGAAAAGGGCAAGATTATGAGGAAAGGGTACAAAATTAGCACTTGATAATATTAATGGAGCTGGAATTCGCATCCCAAGCCCAACTGAAGGGCAGAACTTTTCCTCTTCTTCCTCTCTAAAATCCCAATAGTTACCCTATTCCCGTTCTACCTTAATTGTAACGTTTCTTCCTCTTTTGCAAAAGGTGCCTTACAACAATAACGTTCTGTGCTGCAGCCCAGACCTGTGCGTCATGGTTGATGCCCGGGTTTCCAAAAGCTAACCACACGCCGATTGTCTCACGACCTCGTTCACAATGAGGAGCACGTCCCGGTCAACAATACTCGTCCGTTCAGCTTGACATCATCGCAAAGCAGGAACCCAGGGGGGCTTGAGGAGGGATGAGGTTGGGATTTTGTTAAAGTGATTATGCGAGCAGGTGTTTGTCGGTTATGCTCTTGTCATTGTTATTTTGGAGATGGGCGTGGGGTGTTTGTAATACCATCGTTGTTATGCCATGCGAGATTGTTTGTTTGGGTATGCCGGGTTGGTTATGTTATGACAGGGAAAATGTTCCATCTTCTGATGGTTCTGCGCACCTCGTGTCTCTTGCCCCCAGGACTTGCCGAGAGTAGGTTCGCGAGCACCCGGCAAGCCTCGCGTATCATTTGCTGGCTCTGATTTGGTTGTATTGGTGAGGGAGGTTGCTGGAGCGGTGGCTACTTTCCGCGCTGCTGCTGAACTTTGGCGGAAACCCCTGAATGGGCTGTTGGTGTCCTTGGACCACTCCAGTCGGGCGTCTCTTCGTCTCGGGTCAGCACCAGCTGGCCCTCCTGCAGGGAAAGTCGGGTGTTGTGGTATTGTGGAACACTTTAGTTGGACGTCGTGTCCGCTGGTGCCAATCTTAAATAGAATCATTATCACAGAGTCGCCAAAGGCAATGACTGTGCCGTTGTTCTTCTCAATTAGATACCAAAAGGATGCCGGAAACCCCTTGCGTTGCCGAGGCGGCCACGCCCCATTACTGTTCCGGCCCGAAGATCCAGGACTCGGATCTTCCGCCGACAGTTCGTTCTGCGCAGTTACCGCAGATCCTTCACCGCATTTGCTCTATCCGTTGCCAGTTTCCGCCGTTGACTCGGTAGTGGAACAAGCGTTATCAGCTGATGGCGTAGCCCTGAGGCCGTTGAGATCCTGCTAATCAGCGTTTTCGGCGACGTCACTGGCACAACTATGACTCCGTATTATTTCATATCCGGGAGTGGCAATCAACCAAGCGAGATGATGTAGCTAGATGCTGCGAGGTAGGCAGCAAATTTCATTGCGCCGTCAAGCTACGGTGGGACGGTAACTGTAGAAGGTCGAGGTGTTGATGAGGGTGTGTCGGCCTCATCTGGCAGCCTCAGAAAACTTGTCCGTTCAGTTTGGAAACAAATCTATGTCCGTCTAGCAACGGCTTGTTTGAATTTGGGTCGACACACGCTGCGAGAGATAGCTGTAGACACGTTAGTCATGGTAGGTGCGGAGAAGGACGATGCATCGCCAGCCAGTAATGTTCCCCGTAAGCTAGGCAGACAGGAGACGGCGGAGAGCGCAGCTTGGAGTCTGCCGCTAGAATTGTTTTCGAACAACACTTGGTTGCACCTAGAGGAGGCACAATTTCTGCCAAGCATTCCGCAGACTTCAAGCTTTTGCATGAACGGCGTATCGTTTGCCCATCTGACAGCCAGAAGTGGCAGAGAACTTGGATGAACGCCCGTGAGCCGTATTCGGGCCAGAAAGAAATGGCGAGAATTACGCCTGGTCATGTCAAAACGTAGTAAAGGTCGGAGTGTATGATGGGACTTAACTGTTTCAATATCTCCCTCCCCCGAACCCCCCCTACACCACAAGTTTGACCTCGAGGGCCGGGGCTCAGCATTTGCCGAGTCCCATGTACTGTCACCGAGTCATGGTGAGCATCCTTCCGTTGAGGATCTGAGTTGATTACTCCTCCCGACTTCAAGCGAGGGAAACAACCCACAACTGGAAAGGATCACTCCTCCAAGCAGCTGCCATGTGGTGACAACACATCCGTAAGCACTAAGCCCTCGGGAGGAAGTGGCTTGCATCAATGCAACGACCAGATGCACGACAACCGGTGGGTGGTGTGCTCCTGCCGGTGTCGTGTGCAGAGAATGGAGTCTCAGCTGTTCCCCGAGACCTCCACGAATGTTCTGAGCAGCTGATCCCACCCGAAGGATTGCGGCCGGTTCGAACCATTGCCTGAGGTCAGGCGATCCAGGTCAACGTGGGGGTTACGGGTTGCACTTGTGCTTCAGTTTTCATGAGTTGTAACGGTGGTGAAAGATAAGAGGAATGTTGGGAGGGTGTTGAACCCTGCACAGGCGGAAATCCGTTCAGGGACTAACCCGACAACGTCTGAAGCTCGACATAGACGAAAGGCGGAAACTGCACCAAGAAGACAAGAACTGTGTTTCAAAGCTACTTGTAGCATCCTGGGCCTTAGTTTTGATCCTGGGAAACGGGGCTCAATGGCGGAAGGGATATTTCAACCCTGACCATCTTGTATTTAGTGTTTTTAGAACGAAGTTTCCTGCTCCTTACATGTAATTCTGAGGCCGGGATAATGGTTGGCAAACTTTCAGGTAGTCCTCATCCTGCATGCATGTTCAGCGATTGGGAAACCTGATGAAGCCAAGTAAGATCGCTTGACGCCGGTCCCAAATGCCCCAGAATCTAGCTTGACAGCTAGTAATTCTCGTCACAGACGGGCCTTTTCTCTGAGCCCAGTTACAGCCATCATTTTGACTTTAAGTTCCATCAATGTGAGGGAAAAGTCAGATGCAGCGTCGGAAAACAGATCTCAAGACGCGACTAATCCTGCAGAGCGCCCAGGGAACCCGTTACCGTCCGGCTGGAGCGGCAGAGGTCGCCCGTTTCCTTTCGTCCATCAGTGTCCGAGGGCCGGAGGTGGTGAAGAGGGGGGGATGGAATTCGAGACGGGCCCCTCGATTAATCAACCAAGGAATGCTGTACCTCTTCTTCTCGAGGAACAAGGGACCATGGGGGTGATTGTCATCGAAGCTCCGCTGTGAGTTTCGTCTGGGGCGGGGCCACGGGAACCTCTGAAGGACTCTGAAGCATGGCATATCGGTGAGCGTATCGGTCACGCGCTGGTAGTGGTCGACTCGCTCAAAGATTCTCTATCCGCTTCTGGCCGTCGGTGACAGGCACCGCAACAGGAGGCGCCGGCTTCATCCCCGGTGGCATGCGGATCCCCAGGGCAGCCATACGGTCTGCAAGAGCGGCGGCACCGCCATTCTGTCGCCTGCCTGTCACCACCTTGTCCACCTTGCTGCTCTGCAGCGAGAAGGCCGGAGCAACCCACTCGTTGCAGCTGCACTTGAAGCCCTGCCAGGCATAGCGGCCTATTGACGCCGCACACTTGGCATTCGGACAGATAAGACGGCCTTCAAGCGCGCCTTCTTCGAGGATCGGCCGCATCCACGACAGAGCCTCGATGAAGAAGTGGCCGCAGTCAGACCTATCCGTGTTGCCCCGGCCCCGGTGAGCGACAATGAAGGGCTCCGTGGCCAGAACCCGACGGCATTTCTTGCACTTGAGCTCCGTCTTGGTTCCTTCAACACTTGCCGTATCTGTCTTGGAACTATCCTCTGCCACCTCTTCATCCTCAAATCGGATCCAATCCGGCGCTCTCCCGATGCGCGCCGCGTCCTCGATCTCCCGCTTGTACAGCCAGCGTTGGTATGCGGGATCCTGCTCGACAGCCTCGTCACTGCCGGCTGGGCAGCCCATGTCCCACCACATCTCGAGCTGGCGCATGAAGCCGTCGTTGGGCTCTGCGATGGGCCGGGTCTGGCGCACCCACTCAAGCGCATTCGCCACGGCCTGCTGGGCTGTTGTTGTGGGATCCGCCTTGCCGAACCGGTGCGGGTGTTTCCAGAGGAGATAGGCGATGATGGCGGTGACGGATCGGGACTTGCCCATTGCACAGTGGACGAGGACGGCGCCCGGCGAGGGCTTGGTACTGTTGTCGGTGTTGCCGCCGAGTCCCCGGTTGATGAAGCGGACCATCTTGGGAATGTGCACTAGGATGTCCTGGTCCTCCATGTCGTCGATGTCGATAGTGAGGTGTTCGGTGTCGCGAAAGGCAGGGATGTCTCGGTCCAGCGAGAATTGGATGACGGACAGGATATGGGTGATCTTGTGCTCTTCGATGAGCTGTGTTCGGTTGACGCCGAAGACGCTGTGCTGCGTCAGTGCCAGGACAATGGAAGGATGAGTGGAAGAGAGCCTTACCCTCCGACGAAGAGCTCGTCGGTCCCATTGATCCTGTTCAGCGCCATCTCATCGGTTGGGCAGACGTGCGCTGCGGTTCCCTTGTTGTCGAATCTTGGGCCCGAGCGGTTGGATGCGTTTGGCTTTGGTTGGCTTGTGGATTTTTGGACCCTGAAATGCCCCACAGAGCCATTCGGCGTGTGGGGCGAACGCGGGAGCGCATCCGGCCTTCTGGAAGCTTTCTGAGTCAGCAGCCTGCAACCCCTGTCAGGGGTTTGACGACAGACATGAGGAATGGCAATGAAAATGTGGTTGAGACGAGCCGACGATGCGATCTTAAAAAGGGGCCAATGACATTGTATATTGTATATAAAGATGCATTTTTATCGTCCCGGGCATTATAATCGTCAGACTTCTCCTTGATAGCCTCTAGAATCCTGAGAACACCCCCCTGACCCGAGTTTCGAGTCTGTTTGCCACAGAGCCAAGAAATCATCACCTTCCATCGCACCATTGCCGGAAAAGATGCCGAATCCGTACAATCGAAGGCCGGGTCGGCAAGATGAAGACATCAGGGGAGCCAGGAGAGGCCGCCGGTGATGACACGAAAAACCCTGGCGCCGTGTTAACGCCCTCAAGTGTAAATGCCCATGTCGTAACTTCGTTTTGGGTGAGAGAACACGTCGTCGTAGATACATGATTGCGCCCGATTCCTCAAGGCAAGATATCCAAAAGCGACTCGTCTCTGCGGGCTTAGCAGCCGCGTGTAGCCGCCTTATCCTGAGTCCCGGGCGCCCGTGAGTTTCGATGCTGACTCAAACATTGGAAGCGCGCCTGGGGGGTGGAGACGCGCCCTGCTAACAATTTGTTGGCATCAGATTGATCAGAGCTGACTCGCCAACCCCTGGCCTTCTCGAACCAGAAATCCGGGCCAGCCAGCGGTATCCCCATGCAACGCAACGTCCCATCTCTCCCGCATCTCGCTCATCTTTCTCCACAACCCATCCTCGTACCCGCGGGAGCGCTGGCGCTTGGTTGCTTCGTCCCAGCCTTAAGATTTGCCACGGCGTGGGGTCAAGAAAGACGGCGCTCCCCGTATTCTGTGCGCTAGCCCAGGCCCCATGTATTTGACTCCATTGGCTTCGGTTTCTGGTCGGTCCAGTCACGGTGATCGTGGTTGCGGCTGAGAGAACCCCTGGATCTCCTAGCATCCCGCTCCAGTCGAGGAGTTGAGGCTCACCGCGAGGGAACAGGCGGCTCCTCCTCCAGCATGCACGCGTTCTCCAGCATGTTGGTCCACTTGCCGCTCGTTCCCGCATGGCTGTGCTTGAGATGCTGGCGGAAATGGTCGGCGCGGTAGAACTTCTTGCTCGAGTTGCACTCGCGGAACTTGTGCGTGTCTTGGAGATGCCGGATGCGCTCCTCCCAGTCCTGGTCGCTCACGCACGGTGCGCCCGCGCTCTGCCCGTTCCGACCAAACTCCTCGCCGCAGTAACCACAGACGTCCGCCTCGCCCGGCCTCACGGTGCTATCGTGGAAGGCGCGCTCGTAGCCGGTGAGTGCCGAGCACGACCAGCTGTGCCGGCGGACGTGGAGCGAGTTCTGGTGCCGCTCGGCCTCGTTCTTGTTCTTGAAGCGGTTGCCGCAGAAGGAGCACTCGTATTGCTTCTCGGATTCATGGGCCCTGGAGGAGAGGGAAACGTGAGATTTCGTAGGAACCACTTGTGAACAGTTGGGTAGCGTACCTTAGATCTTCTTCAGACTCAAACTTCTTGGGCTTCTTCGGGCAGCATTCGCACATGTACGGGCCCTTAAGCTTGGCAGCCAAGCTGCTGTGGCTCTTGGGTATCTCGGCGAGCTTCCGCGGCGAAACCACGGTGCGCGTGATCTGAGGGGGCAGCGGCTGCTCGCTAGGCGTCCGCTGGTGTGGTGATGGTGCTGCGGGAGATCTCCCCATCGAGGGGCGGGGAGATGCGGACAGACTTGGTGTGGGGTAAGGGCTCCCACAGTTCAACGGATCCGTCGGTGACAGACCGCTAGGAGAGAGTGCAATCGGTGATCGGCGGCCGAAGGAACCCATACTAGTCATGCTGCTGGCGGTGAGATTGCTTGTATAGCTGCCACTCCGGCTCACTGAGGACATGCTGCTAGAAACCGAGTGCTGGGGTATCACGAGCAGTCTAGGGATCGGCGATCCTCTAGACATGAGGCCGCCGTCCCTCCTCCTCAGCATGTCGTTTGCGATGGGGGCATCGTCGCTGGGTGGTGACGAAGCCCGGCGTTTCTGGCCCGGCTGGTAGCAGTCCCTGTCCCGCTCTCTCTCCCAGTCTCTTTCTCTCCATTGATCCTCGATAGCGAGGCTGCGCATGCGCGTGGTTTCCTCCATCGGAAAATCCGTGTCGTCATCGCGAGGCTCATAGCCGCCGTAGGCGGAAGCCGCTCCGTCTTCCGGGATCGAACTGCCGTGTATCCTGTGTGTCCGTGGTAGGGGGGAGCGTTCAAAATCGCTGCTGTCGGTTCCTAGGGGTGAGCGGTGGTCGAGAGAGCCGCGCGCAGGGCGTCCAAACGGACCGTTGATAGGAGACGTGGCAGACATAGGCAGGGGCGATTTGGTGTAACCCGCGTCGAGGAAGGACTGTCTGCTCCGGTGTGGGAGGGATAACGTCGCGAGTTGCGCGTGGTGTGGGCGATGACCCTGAAGATCGCTGACCGACGCGCTCAAGCCTGGTCGCCGGCCAGACCGATTCAGCTTGTCGAGCATCGAATTGTCTATCGAGTGGTCGTGCGGTCGGAAGGCCTTCATCGTGTGGTGGCCAAAGGGGGAGGGCATTCCGGAGGACCTAAAAAAAGCACCCGCCATCAGCTGCAAGGCACATCACAATGGACGCACAATGCCTGCCACAAACGAACCTCATGCTGTCGAAGCTGTGGTAGCCATCGTCAGAGAAATCGCTCCTGAAGGACATGTCTCGCCGCTTGAAACTGTGGCCAAGCGAGTCGCTCTCAGGGCTCCCATAATCGTCGCGCCGCATGCTCTCCTTAAACTGCAGGTTCGGGTCGGTAGGGCCGTTGATGGGGACCATTCGAGGTGGTGGTAATGGTGGGGGCACGTCACTGTGGTCTGCGCCACGAATGGCCATGGGATTTGAGGCGGCCGAGGGGGAGAGATTGTCAGAGAAGGGGATGCCACGGCCTGGAGGCCCGAATGGCCTCGAGAGGATCTCCCCTCGGCCGGTTGATATGGATGGGAGAGGGCTGGCGCTCATCTCTCGTGGCCCATACCGCGAGGGCGCCTGGATCGGGATGGCGGCCATGATGCTTGGGTGGGAGGGAGCGTGAGTTGCCCCCAAGAGCAACGCACGCGGGCCAGTGAGGGTGATGGCGATGGTGGTAGAAGGACGGGAGCTGAAGAGCAAGGCGACCGCAGCCTTGCCACCGCCGGCCGCTGGGTTGGTTACGAGATCTGAGCTGAACCGAGGCCCGGTCGAAGACAAGAGGGCGACGAGGGTTGGCAGCTGGCGGAAAATGACAATGTTAAGAAGGCAGCGCTCAGCTGTCCGGGACGTCCAGCGGGCTGGTCTTGCCGGTCTTCTCGATGCGGGATTGGTTGCGGCCTCAGCTCAATCCAGCGCATAAGCGTGCATCTGGCGCATGGATCCAGGGTGGAAAGCGAAAAGGAGGGAGGAGCGCGAAGGGTGGGCAATCACTTGGTAAAAAGCGAGGCGGCGGTTCGGGACGGTCACCTTGGCCAAAAAGAAAAAGACAGCGGCCCGCCCCCTACCATCGGCTGGACGCCATCGGGGACAGGGCAGACTGTGTGGAGGAGAAATTGCGCGCTGGGATTGTTGCCGGGGAGTGCTTGTCAGACGACCGACGGCGAGATTTGCGCCGTGGGCGAGTCGGGTCGCAGTGGTTGTGGTTCAGCCCAGCAGCTGTGGAGCCGCCGGCAGAGGGTGAGAATGAGATCTCCTTTGGGTACGAAGCAACGTGCGAAGCCTCAGTTCGTAGCCAGCTGAGGCGATGAGCTTTTGGTCACTCGGTGATTGAAGCGTGGACTTGAACTGTCTCCTCGGTCTGTGAACAAGACGCTGACGGGAGGCAAATCAGTTTCCATTACAGAGATTACACAAGGGTGCTTCGTACTTAGTACGGACAATTCGAAGAATTATTCGAGCACTGGCACGGAACGGGCAGTCGTCCCCCGTAGGGCTGGCTATCTATCCGGTGCGGGATGTGGCGCGGCAGACGCACGAAAGACGGAACGCACGGAAAGCACGAGACGGTCAGAAATTGGGGGCGGGCTCCATGGATCGACCAAGTCCTGGTACCGACAAATTCAAGCCGGCCGTGGGGAAGACACAGGATTAGCCTTGGGCATTCGATCAAAGGAGCCGACTGCAGAATTCACGTTCGGCACCAATGGCGAATGGCACGCTGGAGCGCGCATGGCATGGCATCGCAACGACGCTCGCGTCATCCAGAACGGTGCAAGCCTGGACCCACCAGCTGCCTGCCTTCAGCCCTTCTGGACGGGAACAGGGGTGGCTGCGCGGACAGGGGTCGTTGACGGTGAGGTCAGATCCCTGCTGCTGCGCGACTTTGGCACCAGTCCACACGCCTTCCTCTCGCGCATTTCCTCAAAAAAACACAGTTCCAAGCTGCACCTTCACGAACCAAGTGGCGAGGAGGGCCCCAGGGCTGGGAGACATCACACACCAAGCGCGTTCAGGTCTGCCCATGACATCATCAAACCCGCGCGGGTGGAAATCCATGCCCACTGGCTTTTTTGTCGCTTCACTCGGTCGTCGGCCTCGGCCCGCCCCATTTCGCTTGGGCGGCGGCGATTGGCTGGCGCTTGGCTTTCCTTCCTGGCGGGGTTTCGCCCTGCTGGGCGAAAAAAGGGGTCGCTTCGGGATCTGCTGGTGGGTCCCAGGCCGCCCTGAAAGAGGGTAACGTACAGTATTACAAGCGTAATCCTGCGTAATCCGCCAGGAGAGCCCCGGTCGTCTTCGAACTGACAAGCCACTCCCGCCGTCATCAGATCTCCCACGCTCGTAAGGCGAAGGCTCGCTCGTAGCGGCCGTAAGCATATGCGGGACGCGGACCTGTACCGGGCGATGTACGACTGCCGTCAGACGACGACATCAGACGACGGCATGTTGGGCGATGAGTGGTGGGACAGCTGTGCCCTACCAGCCACCCACCGTCGCGAATCACCTCACCAGAATCATTCCAGGACGCGTGTGGAGCGATCGCCGTCGAGCAGGTGGCAACCGGCACTGCTGACGGCAGATGGCGGCTCCGAGACAGCACCGGGCATGTCTGCGGCCAGATTTCCAGTTTCGCTTCCGTTTCACGCTCAGGACGACCTGGGGATGATCTCCAGGGACAGAAGCAAAGCTGGCTGATCTGATGGCGAGCCCCGCCAAGCCCTTTTCTCTGGATGACACCGACGGCACTAAAATCCGAGTCAGCTGTTGAGCCTGGGCAGCTTTTGTTCGGTTTACCAAAAATGGGAACGCCCAGTGCATGCAAGAATGACCATGTGCCGGTGAGATACAGGCCACGAGCGGGGACGGCGCTCTTTGCCCCGCGCCGATGTTGTGACAGGCCAAAGTCTTGAGCAAAACGTCGATCGAAGCTGATGAAGGACGAAGGCACGGAGACCGCAGACGGTTGAAAGATGATCGACCTCACCGTCATGCTTTCAGACGGCTTGAAGAGGGGCAGCAGCCTGCTTAGTGCCACGGCCGGTGGTATTCACCGACTATCAACGACCCATTCGTTCACCGTTGAGAGCGAAGACAGTAATGGGTTCGGCCACGCACAGTGAAGCTTCGACAGCCCTGTCGCTGAGATGTGTTCGATTCTTGCTTTTTGTTTCCCCAACTGGATTTTCAGCCCTACGGCAGGGCACCGAGTCCCACGGCGCAAACATGCTGATTGGCTCGACTGCCGGACAGGGCTCGTTGCGGCAAGTTCCATCCTGCTCGAGTCTCGGTCTGCTTCATAAGTTTGTCGCTTCTTACGGAAGACAGAATCGGGATCGTTTTGCTCTGATCACCCGCGGGGCCTCATTCGGCACCTGCTTGCCCCCGAAGGAATTGAACTGACACATGAACCTCTTGGACGAAGTCGAGATTGTCAAGTCTGGTAATTTCATGACATTAGCGCCCTGCTCTGCGCTCCAAACGCTTTCCCAATTGGGCGTAGCGGTGGGTTGCCCCGCAGCCATGCCAGGCGAGGTGGGGTCAACCCCAGTCGTTTCGCACAGAGAGCGGTGAGAGCTCCGTCCTTCACACTCTTCTCTTCCGCCGGTCTCCTGTCAGATTAGGGAGTCCTGCCTTTTGGTTACCATACATGGACATTCCAGGTCGATTATTCTGTCCAGGAAATTCGAGCGGAAACTTTATGGAGTCTCAGGAGTCCGCAACCTTTGCCCATGGTCGTGCTTGACTGATTATTGAAGGACCACCAGCTCCTTCCACCACCAGGGTGACATCCTCAGCGGGACCATCCCCGACCAGGCCAAGTGTGGAGGCCGAAGCGGAAGGAAGACGTGGGGACCCTGAGGCATCATGATCCCTCGGAGCCTGCTCTTGTCGTAGAAGATCTCTGAGTTGGTGGGCCACTTGGGCTAGTTGTTCACGTCCGGGCTCATGTCCGGCTCTTCCGCCGGCAACCTGCGCATGATCGCAGTGCTGTGTTTGTCTCTTCGATAAACCTCATGTCCCCCTGGCCAGGTGGAGGAGAGTCCACCACTGTATGCTCTCGAGGATGGAGGCCTCATCGCGCCTCTCCACAAAACGCCCAGACGATAGAATCGAAACGAAAAAGGCGACGCCTCAACTGTGAGTGTGGTGCCGTCATCCGAGGTGTCCTGGAGGCCATGATCAAGCTGGTGAGGGTCCGGCTGAACGTCTCGGTTTTTGGACAGCCCCAGGCCCGGAAAGATTTGTATGGGGATGCTTGGGCAACTTTGCAGACGCCCTGCGTGGTGTCAGTTTGAATCACGAGATACGACAGAGCGCGGCGAGGGAAGCGAGCGCAGAACACCCAACCCCACACACGGCAGACCCGGTTGTGAGTGATATTGTACAAAACAGCGTCGAGAGATGCCGGGGCCGGCTGCAGAACGGCTCAGCGCTAGCTCTCCATTCCCTCCCCGTCATCGTCATCCCCTTCCAGGTCGTCGTCGTCGTCGCCGCCTTCGGCATCGTCATCATCATCATCGTCTTCGCTCGAACTCCCTGAGCCCTCGCTGTCTCCTTCACTCCCCGGGTCATAGTCCTCCTCCATCTCGTCCTCTTCGTCCTGAAGCACCTGCTCAGCCTCGCGCTGCGCCCGCTCCAGCTCCGTCAGACCATCCGCGTCAGCCTCCTCAGGGGCAGCCCCATCTCCCGCGGCCGGCTTCTTGTTGTTCTCGGCCAACTCGCGCTTCGCCTTTCTTTGGTCTGCCATGCTGCGATCGGCCAAACCGTGGCGGCGGACATATGTCTGATCAATCCCCTGGTAGTCCTCCTGGTCCATCATGCCAAACTCAATCTCCTTCTCAATCGTGTTACCCTCGCCAAGGCCGTCCGTGTCGAGTTCGACCACCATGTTGAAGGTCGTCCGGAGGACATTGGTGTAGCTGACAGCCACAATCCGATCCAGCGGGAGAAACAGAAGAGGCTTTTTGAAACCCCAGAGAATGCCGGTGGGCAGGAAGAAGAGGTAAGCGTCTTTGCTACCCCGGAAAGCCTTAACATGCACCGCTTTCTCGTTGGGGCGATGCGGCTGCCGTGCTACACTATGGAAGATCTTGGGGTCTGAGGCGACCAGCTGACATGAGTGATTGCCAGCCGAGCGCATCGACGTCGTCAGGGCCCAGTGGAACAGAGTGCTGTATGTATCCGAGACTGCCTCAGCCGTCTTGGCAGAGGGTCCAGCCACACTGCCGGGCTTCGGCGCGGTGGCCGGCACCGTGAAGACGAGTGGCTCAAGGGGCGGTTGTTTGTCGCTGGGGTTGCTACCGACTTGCTTCGCCGTCGGGAGGTAACTGTCGCGTGGAAAGAGCACATAGTTGTACTGCGCTTGTGACTTGTCGGGGACCGGGAGATAAAACGCGTGTTCTGGAAGCCCGATACGTCAGCGAGACTCAAAGTCGGGGGCAAAGAAGCCAGCAAGAAGGGCTTGACGTACCAATGTCCTTCCACGGGTATACAATCCCCTGGACGGGAACAGAAGACCCGGAGGCCTGGGCATACAGAAAGTTCTTGGTGAAGCAGAGGTCGTACTTCTTGCGTTGTGGGGCGGTAACGGAGATGGCCTTGATTTCGAGCAGGACCGGGTCAGCGACGGCAGCGTCGACGCTCAAGACTGCTGCCTGGGATCCTGCTGGGGTGGCTCTGCTTTGCGCGTGGCCGTTCGGTTGCGTTTGCGCGATGTCGACCCGTCTCCTCTTCGCTGCCGGTCCGTCGTGCGTATCGGCAGAGGCTATCCGCTTGTACACAAAAGTGGCAATGTTGTTGAACAAAGTTGTACGTGCTGGGGTATCTGGTTGAACAAGCGCCGCCGCCACCGCCCGTTAGCAGTCGTTCTCAGGGCAGAGTGCCTCGTCACAGCGTCTTCCTCGTCCCTTTCCATCCAAGCGCGTTAAGCCACTTGCAAGCGTAAGGGGGTGTCTGGATGCGGCGATACATACCGGCAGCTTTCTGGATGTCCGCCAGGATATCTGGGCGGGATTGGAAGACGAGCCCAAGCGTCTCAAGGTCGAGCGGTGCCGCCATGGTCGGCGAAGATACAAGAGACGAGCCACGTATCAATTGATATCTTGGGCGTACAATGCTTGACGGCTGGTCTGGAGTGTGTCCGAGAAGATGGTGGCGGTATAATCCGGTGGTTGAGAGGCGGGTGTGTGTTGTTGGTGTTGGGATGTCGTCCCGGAAGCTTGGACGCGTTCATCGTGGATGGCGTCGCAGGTAGGGGCCTGGACATTTGGTGCACCGACCGCGCTAGACTCAGAGGGGCTAAGTCCCGAGAGCCCGCCCCAGAGTCAGACAGTGACTACCGGCGGGACCTGGACCTTCCAACCGCAGCTCTCACCCCAGGGTCTCCGTCATCCATGCAAAACGACTCGGTCGATTTCAATAAAGGTCCCTGCCATCGGTCGATGGCTCGCAAGATTCCATGAACTTGTTGACTGCCCTTAAGAAGTCCCAAGTCTATGCTCGTTGTCAATTTCTCGGCTGCAGAAAGCACTTGGTGCACGGGCGTTGCGTGCTTTCCCCACCCTGCCAACCCCTTTTTTTTTGTTTACATCGCCAAGAGCCCCTGAAGATGCTGCTGGCAACAGTCCCTCACGCTTCTCGAGTGACTTCAACCAACCCATTGTCAGTTATCCGCCTTTTAGCTCCCAATATTGTGCCCTATATGTATGTGTTGGACCTATGGGAACCCACGCCCAGACAATGGTATTGAACTCGAAGGCATCCAACATGCGGGCCTTCTTCGCCTGAAGATCTTGAGATTCTTGGGCCCGTCGCTCTCCACTATCCTACTTTTTGACATCTATGACGTCCCTTCTGGAACTATGGCCATCAATTCTCATCCAAAACACCATTTACTCGGGCAGCCGCAACTCCCCAGGGTTTTCGGGCGCCCCGCCCCTCAACATCGAACTTGACGGCGGCCTCCCTGAGCCCGGGCCAGATTGAAGAATGTGAGGCCACCTAAACTCAGGGTTCACTTGGCAAAGGGTCCAAAAGCGGAAGGTTGAAACGACCCACCTTGCCGTTGAATCTCCCGTCTTCAACAGCGAAACCCGGAGTAACCTCAACTATTGGCTCTCGATTCTCCCCCCATTGAGGTGGGATACGTTACAGAGTTCATTAAACTCCTGTAGAATCGCACAATTCCCTCTCTATGCTGTGATCAGATTTGCTGAAACTTCACCATCCTGACATCCGAATCCCCTCAACCGTGGCCAAGCCTCTCCCTTCCCCGCGTAGCCCCTCCCACCAGATGGAACCTGAGGAGTAAGAAGCTTCATCCCGTTACATGCCCCACCTCTTCTCCTCTCCGCCAAGCCACATCTTGCGTTTGAAGCGCTTCCTGCTCAGCTTTGAGCGAACGCGGTGGGGTTGAGGCGCTTGAGGCCTCCATGACATGACACTTGATTCGCTTCGGCTATCCGGCACCTTCCAGCATGACACCAGATGAACGCCAAAGGTCCACCGGGCGGCCGCCCAAGTTGTGTTGACGAGGCAGCATAAATACTTGGGCAATTCGCGAGTTCAAACCCCCCTCATCAACAACTCACAACCTCGCAGCCAAAGCCCAGTTCCAACTCGTCTCCAACCAACAAAAAACACCATGTCTTTCCACGCTTCCGCGCAGGATATCCGTCTGGATGACGGCCACATGCTCCGGGCCCGTCTCTACAACATCAACGGCGAGGAGGTTGACGCTGAGATTGATCTCAATCAGTTCATTGGAAACAACGACGGTCAGTTGTGCCCCCTCCTCTCCTCACCCCAGGCTCATGAGCTGACAACTCCGATGGACAGGCAACTTCGAGTGGGGTGGTGAGAACTTTTCTGGGAGCGCCGAGGACATCAGCTTCTCGCTTGAGGGCGATGATAACGTCCCGATTCTCCGCGCCGGCCTGAGGAACATTGAGGGCGAGCTTGTCTACCGCGACATCAACCTCAGCGAGCGCATTGGCAACAACGACGGCCAGTTCGAGTTCCGTAAGTGGACAGCACCCTCTTCAACACTAGTTTTGTGACTGACTAAAAGAATTCAGAGTAAGGAGGAAGCCAGTTTGCGGTGGTCTGCATGGGATCGGATCATGGATGGAAGCCTCAGCTAGATTTTAGTAGCAGGTTGCATGAAGGAAACTCTGCAGTAGCAAACACATGATCTTGTGCTACCCTCGTCTCCACGTTCTGTGGTTGTTCAGTGCTGCCAGTAATGATCTCAAAAGTTGCAAACTCGCCCAGCCAGCAACAACAAGGGCCCTGTGTTTTATTCTTTCTTAGAACGAAAACAAAAACAAGACAACAATTTCTGCTTAGATGCCCGAAAATTGTGGAGTTTATTTTCAACCGCCTACTTCAGGCACTCATTTTGAATCCAGAAACTTCTCGGCCACCCATGACTTTCTCTCCTCCGAAATTTCAGTCCCCCTTCACCGGTTAATCTACTGTATCCCCTCAATGGATTTCGACTACAACTTTTCCGTTCGACCACGGCCAATCTTCCAGTCGCTCGCCAAACTTCGCCCACTGTTCGAGCGGTTGTTCGGGGAGTTTTTTTTTTGTTTTTTTTTTTTTGGAACCCTCAAAAAAGAAGACGGAATTCAACCAGAAAGAGAAGAAGTTCAGAGAATAAGTCAACAAAAGGAAGAAGTCAACAAAGAGAATAAGTTAGGAAAAAGAAGAAGTCAAGAAAGAGGGTGTACCAGTCAAAACCCTTGGAAAACCCCTCCAATCGTTTTATCAACAGAAACGTCGTCCTTCAGGCCCTAGGAGTCGGTGGTAACTTTTGACTAGCTTCTGGATGTCCACCTCCTTCATAATTATCATGATGTTTGTTGCTCCATCAGGCACAACTTGAACCGCTCCCCTGGTCGCCCAAACCATACCAGAAGAGTCTAGGTTCACCCAAGCCGCCGTTTCTGAAATTGCGTTAGACACGATGCCCAGTTTGAGATCTTGCCGGCGCATCACTTATTATCATGGGCGCATGGTAATTTCAGATGGTGAGGAGACAGATACAGACAAGGTGCTCCTCACCAGAGCGCAAGAGTCGTCAATTGTGTATGGGGTCTGCATGTCCATGTATTGTAGTTGCTCTTCCTGAGTAGGTGTAAATCGGGCGCTGCCTTGTCTGGGGTGATGGTGAATTGGTCACCTGCCAGTTGCTGATCGTTATGCCGCCTCCGAAGACAAAGAGTTGATTGTGTTGCTATCTGCCCTCGACAATTCCTAATTTTCTAGAGACATGTTCAGATGAGGAGCTGGAAACTTCTCTTTACGTGCTGTGCAAATGCAGCCCTTCCCAGCTTTATTGGAAATTCAAACATCCAGGCCAACCCCTTTGGATTTCCCTTTTTCCTTACAGATCAAGTCCTAACCTGTCCTGCTCATCTCTTCTTAAATTAGCCTCCGTCCTTGAGCAACGGACACCTTCGGAGACTCGCGGACACCAACTTCACCCTAGCTTCCTATAGCATTGTGGCCTTACTAGCTTGGCTATTCACCTTCTATGTGGTAGCGGGGAGGTTCGGGACGACCATAATGCCGTTATCGTATATAAGTGCGGGGGAAGCCTGGAAAGCAAGACAAGACTACCACTGGAAACTGGTCAAGACTGGCGGCCCGCCGTAAGACGTCCCCGCTAGGTGCTGATGCGGAAGAGAAATTAAAGAAAATGCTGACATGCTATGAGCGCTTTCCCAGAAAACCGGGGAGAAAGGGGCGTTGCATATGTCAGGATATTTATGACGAGGTTGCTAAAGGGAGACAGGGGGACATAGCCCACGGATCGCTCGAGATGCCCTCAGGACCCGGTATGCTTACTACCTAGACCCGGGCTGCCGGCAATATCGAGGCCTACAGGCTCCAGGAGGAGACGCGTAACGCTGCAAAGGTTCGAGGCGATGCCGGGACACTCTTTGAAACAGCGCCCACCGCGCTGCAGACCAAAACACTTTCCGGGTCGGCTAACTGAAAACGCCGCGGATGCAGAAGCATTGACGTGAGACGTTCCAGAGAGCGAGTAAGCCGTGTGGGTATTGACGCCAGTCGGAGGATCTTACACACCGAACAAAAAGCCGCTCCAGTCCGACGAAGGTCCACAGCACGACGTTGTTGAGGGATGACTCGGCAACTCATCGGGGAGCTTCGTTGTATGGACCGACGCCTTTTTCACACTTCGGTGACCATCGGCCGTTTAAGGCATCACCGAGTGCCCTGTTTCGTTTTGTTTCCAATCCGTATGTTCCGTTGGAACCATGCTTGGGTCGCATCATGACGGAAGGTTCTTGGGGACCGACGGGAAGTATTTGGGATCTTGCATCCGCTCGCGATTGCGTTTGCGAATCTCGGCATCCCTCTTTCGCATCACTCGTGTCTGGTAAAACACGCTGCAAGTTACATCCTGTCAGTAACCGCAATGGAGGACGGAGGCAAGTTCCCAGACCTACCCCTTCAGCTCGAAAACGCGGGGCTCTTCCTCCTCCGGCGATGGTGATTCAGCTTCTTCCTTTTTCTGCATCCAACGTTAGCCATCGAAATGTTTGGCATCAGAACTGGGGTCGCGAACCGGCTCTGGCTTCTCAGCTGTCTTCTCGCTATCGGCCCCAGCCTTGTCGTCCTTGTCCTTTTTCTTTTCTTCTTCGTCCTTCTTCTTGTCCTTGGCTTCCTTCTCCTTCTTCTTTTTCTGTTTCTCCTCGTATTCCTTCTTGACGCGCTCCATCTCTTCCTTCAGCTCGCGTTCCTTTCGGGCCTCGACGGCGGCCTGGTCGATTTTCGGGGTACAGAAGGCGGTATCCTTGAGGTGGGCGGCGCAGACGTAGAACCAGTCCTGCGTTTTATTAGACCCTGTACGGAGTGGTTCCGGTATTCTCAAGTGGGCTTCGGGGACGCACCGCCTTGTCGGAGGTGATCAGCACGCTCGTGGTGGGCTTGAAGCAGACCTCGCACGACTTGGCGCTGTTCTCGGCCACCTTGCGGTGGGTGTATTCGTTTCGAAAGATGGTTGCCATCGTGGTATGTGGGGTCAAGAGAAGGGAATAGTTTGGTTGCCAGGATTGGGTTGGGCGCAGCTCGAAGTCGCGAAGGTCACGGTTTAGGGTGGTGATGTTGGGAGCTGGTGTGGTGCGACGGTTGCTGTGGGGCACTGTGCTGCCGCACCGTGTTTCAGTCAGGGTGGTGGCCTTGGCGCCAAGCCCTCCATGGGTCTCCTTGGTCCGAAGACGATGACGTCACTAGGTTCGTGGTCAGGGTGTTTGGTGTTTCGCGCTGCAGTCCTCCCTCCCAGATGGAAACCATCCGATCATTTAATCCGGCGATTGAACCCGACGACGGAAACCTCACTAAAAACCCGCAAAACAGCAATGAACTATGCTTTTGGGCGACTATCACGCCAGCTGATACACGGCCTGCCCAAACGGCAGCTCCTACGCTGCGGGCTTCAGACCACCCTTCCATATCCACCGGTCCGCGGTGCGATATCTGCTGGTCAGCCATGGAAAAGGTTCTCGACTTCAAAACCCGACGAGACTGAGCCCGAGGCCAAGGCCAAGAAGTTGGACCAGAAGGTGCTAGACGAGGAGGAGCAGGAAGTTAGGGCAAGGCAGAACCAAGTGAAGCGTCCATGGCATCGAGAAGGGGCGGACGAACCGCCAATTGACAAAGATGGAAAGGATGATGCCCCGGTTACCAAAGGTGAGTGTCAATACCCGTTTGGCGCCACAAGGCAGTCTGTACTTGACTGACACGGCTATACAGGCAAACTCCTGACAACCCCAACACGACTCCTGAAGCTCATCCTACCATTACCTCTCGTGGTTGAGAAAGACAAGGGCAACAATAACAAAAAGTTTGACTACGGCCGTTCCATTTCGCCCAACGACAAGATTCAACCGCTCGCGCTGCTTGTTCACCCCCAGCAACCTCTGTCGTACGTCGAGCGCCTGATCCAAGCCGAGCTTCCACCAGTCCTGGAGGATGGCAAAGAAAAGATACCCAGCGTGTACTTTCGCGCAGAGGATACCAAGCACGGCGACAACAAGCCAACGACGAGGTCCGAAGCGAGGCGCAGGGACGAGGAAAGCAAAAAGTCACGCAACGAAAGCCCGACACACGTTGCGGCATACTCGGGGCTTGGCCACGAAGGACCCGAGCGAGATAAATCAGACAAGAACTGGGTGCGCTGGAGCAACAGCACTGAGATGGGGGACTTTATTCGTGACGCTGCGAGTGGAAGGGAGTTTGCCGTCGAGATCGAGGGCTACCACGTCGAGATGCGAGTCAGTGTGCCGTCCTTCGGCGACCGAACCTACTACATGCGCGCGCAGCTACGCAAGATGAGTCGGCAGATAACTGAGCTGTCCCAGATCAAGCGAGAGTGCGACCTGCTGGCCCACCAAGGGGCCAACCGGATCGCGAAAGGGGGCTTCGCTCTGCTAACCGGCTGGTGGGGAGTCGTGTATTACGTTAGCTTCCACACCAAATTTGGCTGGTAGGTGTTTCGAGGCGCGGTTGAGTGTGTTTCATGGGTGCTGACACCGTTACAGGGACCTCGTCGAGCCGGTGACCTACCTTGCTGGCCTCGCGACCATCATGGGCGGTTACCTGTGGTTCCTGTACATCAGCAAGGACTTGAGCTACAAAGCGGCCATGAACGTGACTGTCTCGCGCCGCCAGAACGCCCTCTACGAGGCACGTGGCTTCGACCCGCACAAATGGGAGCAAATGGTCCAGGAGGCAAACGCGTTGCGGCGGGAGATCAAGGTGGTGGCGGTTGAGTACGACGTGGACTGGGACGAGGCGAGGGACATTGGGGACGACGTGAAGGAGGTACTGAACGAGGAACGGACCAAGGCGGGCGACAAGGCGCGGTCCGAGGAGAAGGAGAAGGACGAGGAGTTCACCGACCAGGAGCGCAAGAAGAAGGACAGCGACGAATCGGAGAAAAAAGACAAGGAGCGCTCGTGACGAGATAGAGCTTGCAGTAGCACGAACCGAGCGCTCGGTATCTCCGAGAAAATGGCACAAGGGCGACGCGCAATCGAACGGTGATGGGTTGAGGTTCGACGTCCAGAACTGGTCTCGAAGGTCGAGAAGAGCGTCGAACAGGGTCAAGGACCCCGGCAAGCGGAAAAGTGGGGTGACTTTGGGGGGTGGTGTGGGTCATTTTGGGAGCTATGACCGCATGGTTCCTGGGGTGTTTGAAATCGCCAACCCCTCCATGGTGCCAAGCTGCCGCTCTGCCCCTCCCTCCACCGGGAACTTGTCTGGCATGGATGGGAGCTCGGCAACCTTGGGACTTCGCGCTCCGACTGCAATACAATCACCCGTTCCATCTTGCCACAGCTGTGACTGCAATCGATGATGAAGTAGCAGCACACCACCGAATACCGTCGCAATCCTTGCCTCTCGAACGTTGCCGCAGATAAAGAGCGATAAGCATTCGCCCGCCTTCCCCAGACCCCACGACACTCCCAGTCTCTCACGAACCAGGAAACCTGAAGCTCGAAGCTTGAAGCTCGAAACTCAGCCAACCAACTCTCCACAGACCGCGACGCCACGCATATGCCACAATACCAATGGGGCCTCAGGTCATTCACCTGCCTGATGGGCAGCACATCACCGTGACGCCCGTCTTCGCCGGCCTCTTCTTCAAGTCGAACGAGCTCAGCACCCACAACAACGCCTTCCCGATCGGCTGGACCATCGTGATTCATACCGAAGACGGCAGCGAAGACCAAGATGGAGACATTGGGAAGGGCCATCGTCCAGGGAGTGCCGGAAAGAGTCCCACGGCTGGGAGACCACAGATCCATTCATTTACGAGACCGACGTTGCAACACGATAGCCTCTTCATATCATCCATCTCGAATCCCTCGAGTTCCGAGTTCAAGCCCGCCGCGAGTCCGACCCGCCAGCTCGCCATGATGCTCTGGGTCACGCTGTACTGGTACTTCCACCAGCCGGCCCCTTCAACGACCTTGTCGACCGATGCCTCCAAGTTGACCCCCAAGGCCGGAAAACCTCGCGGCGAGTGGCGGATCCGCATCAAGAAAGACGGAGTGCTGCGTGGGCGAAATATAATGCCGAAGCTGGAGCGCATGGGATTGATCGCCAACTTCAACTCCGCCGTCGGCACGGCGCTCGAGGACAGCGACGAGACATGGGCCAACATGTTCGTCACCCGCAGGATGTTCTGGCAGATCCCAGGCCGCTTGTTCCTCTTCACATTGCAGCCGGCAGGGAAGAACCCCCGGTCATACCCCGGATCTCCAACTCCGAGCCGCCCTGGTTCACCGGCCATGGGAGAGTATCCCACCATCCAGCCCCAGCGGGCCATTGCCGACGCCGGAGACGTTCCCGGTGCCGCACCACCAGCCTCCCTCACGAGCGCCCCCTCGATTCCCATCGGACCCTTCTTCAGCGCCTCCCACCTGCCAACTTACTACCCGCCTGCCCCTTTACAATACACCATCACCAACCACGTCCGCCATCCCCTCCGGCCCAAACCCCCCCGCATGGGCGAAGTCTTCTACACCCGCTTCATTCCCTCGGTCGGCCAATACCTCTCCTTCCGCGTTGCCTCCATCTCTCCCAAGCCCGTCCCATACATGGGCCCCATCGGATCCAAATCTCCCCTGCAACCCCACCTCCTGAACATGACCGACTCGGCCCTGCTCGAGACGTGGCACTCCAACCCGCGGGTATCCGCCTTTTGGGGAGAGTACGCCCCGAATCAGTTGCTAGGCGCCCTGCAGAGCCGCCACAGTTTCCCGGCTATTGGGTTATGGGATGGGGTTCCGTTTGGGTATTTTGAGCTGTACTGGGTGAAGGAGGACTTGCTGGGGCGGTATGCCGGGTCGACGGTGGAAGATTGGGATCGGGGCTGCCATGTGCTGATTGGGGAGGAGTGGGCTCGCGGACGGGTGCAGAGCTGGTTGACGAGTTTGGTGCACTACTTGTTTTGCGCGGATTACAGGACCATGAGTATTTTTTTGGAGCCAAGGGTTGATAATGAGAGGTTAGTGGACTCGCGTCGTTCTGTTTGACATGCGCATTGTGCTGACTTTGCAACAGGTTCATCCAACATTTGAAGTATGCCGGTTTCACGAAGGAAAAGGAGATCACGTTCCCCCATAAGCAGGCATGGCTGGGGAGACTGAGGAGGGAGAGCTGGGAGGGCCCTGCCCTGTAATGATTAATGCAGTGTGATAATTTATGGTTGGATAAAGAGCACAGGAACGGCACATTTCGTAGCTGCATCCCTCGAGGAAGAGCCCAAAGTAACCGTGTGGAAAAGACAGACTCTGAATAGTAACTGCCCCCCGAGACTCCGTTTTGCCTGAGCATCCCTGTCTTCCCATCGCGCTTCTATCGACCGATGTCTCATGGCTCATAAACTGGTACATTACATAACTAAATGATCTGTAATATATGCCGTCCCAACATTGGCTCAGTATCCATCCTCCTCTCCGTCACTCACGCCCCCCAAGATCGCCCCATGCTCATAATCCTCTCCACTATCACTTTCCTCCGAGGTCGGAACCATTGCCTCATCGTCGTCCTGAAAGTCGGCGTAGTTCCGAGCATCGTAATCGTCGCCTTCCATCTCCTCTATCTCCGAGTCCTCGTCGTCAGAGGGCGGCAGAGGGACCTTGTCCCGGTGCAGTTGGAGTTTCTCGGCGAGAGACATGGATTTGGGGACCGCAGTTCCGCCCTCCTCGGAGTCGCCATCCTCCTCCTCTGAGCTGGAAACGCCAGACCAATCTGTCTCGGCCTCCTCGTCGCGGTGATGAGTGCCATCGCTCTCCCCCTCCTCGCCACGGCGATCATTGCCGCCATCCTCCTCGTCCTCTTCCTCCTCCTCTTCATCGTCGGTCACGACCGTGCGCCGCCGGAAGTTCGCCTGCATCTTCCGCCTTTCTTCGGCTTCGTTGTCGCTGCTGGAAATTTCGAGGGGGCTGTGCCGAATGCGCGATCGCTTGCGTGGGAGCTCGTCTTCCGAGGTTTCGTCGCTGGAGATCTCGACCGGGTTGTCACGCGTGTTGGTGTGTGCGCGCTTGCGAGGGATATCGTCTTCTTCGCTGTCGTCGTCGCTGGAAATCTCAACGGGGCTGTCATAGGTGTTGGTGCGTGCCCGTTTGCGAGGGAGGTCGTCCTCCGAGTCATCATCCTCCGAGTCGGAGTCCGCAACCCGGCGTCGTTTGTGTACTGATGAGCGCGGTGCTGGCGCGTCGGAGTCTTGTTCGGACTGGTCCGAGTCATCCCGGAGCGTTGCGGATGACTGTTCGGGGCTGGAGAACCTGGCACCTCCTTCTTCGAGGTCGTTATCCCCGAGATCTAGCGGCCCAGAAAATGAGAGTGCAGAGTGCATGCTACCCTCTCCGTCGTTATCGCTGTCAAAGTCATCATTGACCACCATCAAGTCGTCTGTGTCGCTGCCGACCTCGTCGCTGATGTCCGAGTCGTCGATCCCGTCGCTCTCGTACTCATCTGGCTCTCCAGCGCCGTCCATCTCGGATCCGGACTCCCAATCCAACTCGGCTTCACCATCCCACGCTGCCAGTGCCTGGTACCGGTTCACGTCAGCCCCCCAGAGAAACTGGGCCACGGGCCAGATCTTCTTCCCTTGGAAAGTGGCGTTCTTGATGTACAAACCCTGGGGCGTGAGTTCCTCGGCCAAATTGTCCAGCGGAATCTCGGCCTTGGCAAAGGCGGCGTGCTTGTCGAGGTCAGGCCAGCAGTACATGTGCTGGGCATCTTCGCCAAGGCCTGGCTGCTCCTCCCAAGAGGTGAAATGGTAGTGCTTGACCTGATCAGAAGCGCACCAGCGCAGGTTCCGCGGCCTGAGTTCGCTGGGGGTAGATAAGAGGTAGTAGACGGCCTGCAGGTTCTCGAAGCCGCCAAAGAGAGAAGATGACCTGGTCTCGAGGTCGTGGAGCACGCCTGGGTCGAGGACGAGGTTGCGAATGTACTTGGAGAATTTGGGGATTGGCGGCAGTGCGTCGAGCTCCAGAAAAACGTTCTCGGTCGAGTCGATAAAGACAAGGTCCCGCTGGGCATGGAAACGGATCCGGCCCTTGTCGGCGAGGGCAAGAGTATCGGGGAAAGCCTTCAGGCCGAGCGTCCGGCTCTCGTGGTGGACGGCCATCATGAGGCGGGCAGCTCTCGTCTGCTGCTCCAGGAGCGGCCCAGGGTATACGAGCGGAACCAGCTCCTGTTTGCCGCTGCTCCAGCGGCGACGGTGAAGCATGACCTGGAACCAGTAAACGCGCCCCCTGACGGTCAGATCCGGGCAGAAGAACTCCCAGATGCGGTGGCGGAGTTCGGCGGGGAGGCGCTTGAACTGTGGGAAGAGATGAAGGTTGTAGTCTGAGTCGCCGCTGCTGGAGTTTTCCTCGGCTGAACCGGGGCTCTCGTCGTCTGAGTCTTGGGCTTCAAGGTCGAGGAAGTGCTCATGTTCGCCAGTCGCATTTGAGGAGGAGTCATCGAATTCATCCTCGTGCTCATCGCCGTCAACTCCCTCGGCAAGAAATCCGATGTCATCCGACTCGTCTGAGCTGTCTGACATTGCGGTTGTTGTTTATGGGATGAGTTTGGTTGGGCGTTCGTGAGGAGACTTGGGAGAGTTGATTGTCGTTGGAGCGCGTTGGAGGAATCGATGCCAAGATGACAGGAACTGAGCTGCTGCCCCACTGTGGGTCTTATGCAGGGCTGAAGTGGGGACAGTTTGTGGAGCTAGAAGTATGGAGTCCAATCGCATTTGCTGCCCAAATCATTCTGGGGATCCACGCTCGGAGCTTCTTCCTGCAGAGCATTTCGACTTCGAAAGTTGAAACTCAAACTCCATGATAACCTGTATTATTTGGACACCTGATTTTTCCCTGACTCCTTTCTTGCTCACAAAATGCGATTCAAGTATTTGGTAGGCGACAATGGGTTTGCGGTCCTCACTGGCGTCCTCTCCATCAAACTCTACTATCCTTCCAGGTCACTTCAACTTCTTAAATTCTCGTACAGGTATGTAGTCTCTTTTGTTGCGTGTACCTGGTGTGTCCCGAGATAAAACGGAATCCTTCAGTGGTGTTTGAGCACTTGTAAGAGGAGTATACGATCTCTATCGGCCAATATCTTCCCAAAGAAACTCAGCCGCTGAGCCGGTTACAAACATCAAGTCATTTGGCAACTCTTATTCCCTTAGGGTTTTCAATATTAAAAAGCGCGCTAAGTGGCAAGAGAATGACCATCATGGCTTCCTGCTCCGTTTGGCGAAGCAAAAGGCATCTCGTTCAACAAGCCAGTCTCGGCGAATGATATGAGCATCACCTGACTTGGGTCTATCTTCTTAATACACAAGCCTGTCACTCCACGACTCCACCTGTTCCATACTGCAGATCTCCTCCACGGTGTAACCCCGCCGTCCAGACTCGGAGCAGAGGGGCAGCTCTCCACCTCATGCTGGCGTCATAACATGATATGGGGAACGCCCAGACCACGAAAGTCCAATGTTTGGGTTGCAGAAAGGAAACTGTTGTGATGCAACAGCAACTACAAATGCGCAGGATACCCGTCGTTGGTCACTGCATCACCTGAGGCCCTCGAGCTGCTCATTATTCTTACTAGCAGTGTCGATGCCCTCACATTCATCAAATTCAAAATCCCAACATCTCTCACACGTCACACACGCCGTGGACCAACCTTCAATCAACCCTCAATCACATTGACCATGGCTGACCTCGATGGGAACCCATCTGTGCCGGAGGAAGTATTCCACACAACTCTCACCGTCGTCGACTTCCACCAAGACACCTCCGGCTCAACGCGAGATGTCCACGTCCTCGGCACTCACACCAACCTATCCGCCGCCAAAGCCTTCGCCCTCATGGCCCTGGTCCAGCTCGGCTACCAACCCGAAGACTTCGCCACCTACGCCACCAAAGTCGACACCCCTCCCGAGGAATGGAAGTACGGCGACGGCGTGATGGTCTACGCTAAGGCACCCCGAGGTCAAGAATTTCTCGTTGGCCTCGACACCAAGCCCAACACGGAAGGACTGCCCGAAGGGCTCAACAACGTGCTGCAGCTGCCCGAGGGCCATGACGACATGCACTACGTCCTACAGAACAGGACCGACTACAACCAGGACAAGAGCGGCGCTTATCAGACGACCGAGATTCAAGGGTGTTATGTAAGCCGGGACGACGCCCTCGCGGCCGCCAAGGCGACTCTGGCGTTTGACAAGGACGAGTATGCACAGTACGACGAGCGGAAGGATGGGGAATCGGAGGGGGAGTGGCCGTTTGGGGAGGAGGTTGTCGTGCATGCTGTGGCGCAGACGGGGGAGAATTTTACGGTTGCGGTCAAGACTGTACCTGAGGCTCACAGGAAACATGGGAAAGCCCGTTGATGGCTCAACCGACGGGCGATGACCTAGCAACGGGGTTCTGTGAGTTTAACCGCAGCAACAAATGGGTTGCATCATGGGCCACGCGAAGCTTCGTCTAGCAACAGCCGCAAAAAAAGACTGACCTGACAATGCTCACCGCTGAATTTGGGGGTAAAGGAATGATGCTAGTTTGTTCTACACCCACGAGCGATAGTTCCTAACTCTGTACAGTACCCATACCAGAAAGAATGAAGGCCACCAGTTCGCTGATCCAGCCGAGGTGTAAGGTATCCAAACCGAAAATAAAGTTCCCAACTTCCGCCATCCAGGCATTAAAAGAGTGTAACAAAATGAAGTCATCAGGTCTGCCTTGTCACTCCAGTAACCTCAGGCTTCGGCAGAGTTGAGCTTGAATCCGAGCTTCGGACCTCCTCCGAGCTAGTTTCAATCTGAAGCTCGGGCATGAGCGGCATGATGGGCTGGCCAGCCTGTTCAGCTTGGGCCTGATTCTCAGAACCAACACCCTCGACCTCGCCTCCCGAGGTAGCAGGCTGAGCTTGGTTCTCAGGATCAGCAGGCTGGCCCTTCGTGCCAAGAGCCGAGTCGCGATTGTTTTTGGTCCGCATGGCAAGAGTGCCAATCCAAGGGTATGCTACAACCACAGAGATTAGTCCAGGATCGTAAACTTCGGGGGCGTTGCATGCATACCGCCTGGCTGCTTGTCATCAAAGAGAACCTCGACCTCCTCCAGAGTCTTGTTCGCTGTCTCGGGGAAAAGGAGGAAAACGTGGACGTGCATGACGGCGCAGAAAACGGCGAAAACGAGGTAAACCATCCAAGTGATCTGAGCGAAGGCGGGCGGGACAAAGAAGGCAAGGGCAAAGTTGAAGGCCCAATTGGCCGAAGTGGCGAGAGCGACGGCCTTTCCGCGGATGCGCAGCGGATAGAGTTCGGAAGGGTACGTCCACGAGACAGGGCCCCAGGTTGAAGCAAAGGACGCAACGAAGAGATACGTTGAGGCAATGATCGCCTTGGCGGGACTCCCGGAAATCTCCATCGACTCAGCCGTGGACGTGAACTCACCGGGGCGCGCTGGCCGGGAGTAGACCGCAAAGAGCCCGGCGTTGATGCTGAGCCAGAGGCACATGAGAGCAGAGCCAGCGAGGAGAGTCGGGCGACGGCCCCACTTGTCCATCCAGAGGAGCGCCGGCACAGTCATGGCGACGTTGATGACGAACCCAATGCTGCTACAAGACAGAAGATTGTCCCCTGTGCCGAATCAGCATGCTACTGAGACATAGTAACAACGGGGCGGGACCCCGAGAAAGGAACTTACCACCTCCGAGACCCGCCATGGAGAACACATAGCCAATGTAGTACATCTAAATTACCACAAGTCAGAACCGTCCCTGGTCCCCTCGATGAGGCCGGACTTACCATCACATTCATGCCGGTCAATTGCGACCAGATTTGGGTGAAGACACCGACATGGGTCCTGTTGAAATTCTGGCGGTTGAACAGCTCAACGTACTTGAAAGGCTGGCTCTCAACCTTGAGAACCCTCTGAATATCGCTCCACTCATGCAGGACAAACGGGGAAGTGGCGTCGCCGTTCGCGTGAACATCAGCAAGAACCTTGCGGGCCTCGGTGTCGCGACCCTTCTTGGCCAGCCACCGAGGAGACTCCGGGAGAAACTGCAAACCGGCCAAGAGCAGGGCGGCCGGCACGATCTGGAGAGCCCAAGGAATGCGGAAGGCAGCGGAGTTCGTGAAGCGCGAGCAGCCGTAGCAGATGAAGAACATGATCATGATGCCCCAGGTGATGGCCCACTGCTGCATGCTCACCAGCCGGCCACGCATGGTGGGAGCAGCCAGCTCTGAGATGAAAACAGGCACTTGAGCCGAGCAAATCCCAACCGAGAACCCATTGACTGCGCGGCCGATGGCGAGCATGGGGATATTGACAGCGGCAGCGACAATGATGGATCCGATGATCCTACGGGACGTCAGCCAATGCTCGAGTGAGTACATAATGTGCGCCGAGAGATCAGACGTCTCTCATATCCATGAGAGCGAGACTAACCAGATAACGGACCCAACCTGGATCGACTTATTGCGGCCAAAGCGGTCAGAAACAAAACCGGACAACAGGGCGCCGAGCCAGGAACCACCGGGCATGGCGGCGGTGATGATACCCTGCACCTTGTCCGTCGGACCCAGACATAGACCGTTGTCATCGATGCCGCGCTGGTTGAAGTGGCACAGATAGGGCTGGGTCGTGATGATGGCCGACATGGACGAGATGTCGAACCCAAATAGGGCGCCGCCTAGCGAGAATTGATGTTGATTAGCATTGTGGTAAAGGTAATGAGACATCTCTCAACGATCCGGCAACCCACCGATCACGGCGATGCCCGCAATGAAATAAATATTGTGGATTTTGGGCACCATCTTGTCTGGCGTATCGAGATCCGAGAGAGAGGAAGATTCTAGGGAGGATGGATGTCTAGGTAGGTCTGTTCTAGGTCTAGGTGAGCGTCCGGAAAAGCTGGTGATATCTAGGCGTGAGGGAATGCGTTAAGATAGACGCTTTGTGAGCTGTGAGAAAGACACAAACCAATCCCACGAGGGTTACCGAAGCTCTGCGAGTCGTCCGCAACTGCTTCGAACAGAGGAAAGAGCTGTGAGCATGGCAGGCGCTCGAGGACCTAGAATATAGACGACAACCACGACCCAGGGCCGGCCGGCCGCTGAAGGAGCTCCCATCATCCCGTCTGAGGCGTGGTCCCCGTGACACTGCCGACAGAAGTCTTGTTGTTGATCGATGATGTCAACAAAGTAGCTAGTGAACTCCGGCCACAAAACGCACCAAGAGACAGCACCCTGAATTGTATCCCAGCTTGATTGAATGGTCCCCACATCATGCTGGGCAATCCACAACACCTTCAGTCTTCCGAGCACAAGACCCTTTAGGGTGTGTCACGGCTTGCTCACCTAAGCTCAGGATAGCGGGGCAAGGGTCACAGGAAGTGTCTGGTGATGGAATTGTGAGTCTAAGGCTCCAGTTGTGGTATGGGCTGCTGGGTCGATGATGACTGTCCTGCGGGCCGCGATTTCTTGTGAGCTGCCGCAGCAAAACAGCGAGAGAAGCCGAGTCTCGCTCGCCATTGGTTGGCGCAATTTACGGGACTCATCTTGACGACGACGTCAGGTCTGGGGGCGGGACGCCGGCTTGAGCATCAAAGTCTGAATGACCTGAGCCTTCAAAGTTCAATTGAACTGAACCAGACCCGGAAGGCGCGTTGCCAGTGTGGCATACTGTTGCTGGCACTGGCACGGTTGTGGGCTAGACTCGACGATTTGTCTCGATCGAAAATGAGGTATTCTCTGGGAATGGCCCCGCGATGGTCTTTGCGGCAGGCCTTGGGTAAGAAGCTCAAAACCTGGAAGTTGATAGTGCTGCTTGCAGCTTTCCATGAAGTCAGAGAGTGAGATAGATGCCAAGTCCACTAAATTGAACGCCGGAATGAGAAGTCGTTTGTGTCAGCTGGCAACAGCTGGAGTTTGGAGATCAGACACAGACCCACTCCAGGCAACGGTACGCAATTAAGAGTCACGTGCTTTCGTTCCTCGACGCGTCCAGGTCGCAGCCCGTCCCTTCCCGCCAGTCAACATCCAGGCAGAAGCCCGCTTCCCAGAGCATCGCACTTCAGTTTGCTTTTTGCGAGAGCCTTTCGGGACATTTCAAAACCTCAACGATGGCGCCCGCGAAAGTACCACTCCCATCACCCTCCGGCAAAAAGCGGCCCGCCGCCGAGAGCGACCGCGCCATTTCACCGCCGCCGCCGAAGCGCAAGGCCCAGACAGCCATCTCGAGTGCGTTCGAACCGGTTCCAATGCCGTTGTGGCTGAGCTAACCCGTGGCAACAGAGACTGCCGTCGCGAACTTCTTTACCCCATCATCGCAGAAGGCGAAAGACCGAACGACGTGGTCTGAGCGAAGCCCCGACGACTCGCCTGCCACTCTGCTTGTCGCGAAATATCTCCCCGAGGACGAGAAGTTGTGCGCGGAAGACAGGACGACAAAACGTCACAAGATAGCCGCCTTCGACTTGGATTCGACCCTGATTACAACAGCGTCGGGAAAACGCCATGCAGGCGGTGCGGAAGACTGGAAGTGGTGGCATGGCTCTGTCCCCGGTCGCTTGCGACAGCTCTACAATGAGGAAGGGTAAGCGGGCGTCTTTCTACGCTGATTTTGCACTGCTGACTTCTTTCAGATACCGGGTCGTCGTGTTTACCAACCAGGGCGGGCTGACACTCCACCCCGACCCAAAGGCGAAAGCACCCAAGTACACCAAGGACCGAGTCTCGATGTTCAAACAAAAATGTAACGCCGTCTTCAGCCAGCTCAATCTTCCAGTGACATTGTATGCCGCCACGGGGAAGGACATCTATCGCAAGCCCCGGCCAGGGATGTGGGCGGAGCTGAAGGATGACTACGACCTAGCCGAGTCTGACATCGACCACGAGAACAGTATTTTTGTTGGCGACGCGGGCGGCCGAAATGCCGAGCCGAAGGGGCGTGGCGCGGCGGCTAAAGATTTTAGCTGCTCCGATCGGAACCTGGCGCACAACATCGGCATCAAGTATCTGACACCAGAGGAGTTCTTCCTTAGGGAGGAACCACGCGACTTCTCCCGGGATTTTGACCTGGGAAACTTTCCTTTTGCCGCCGATGAAGGTGAAGATGGGGTCCAGCTTGAGAAGAGCGACGGCCAGGATATGATTCTCTTCGTTGGGCCTCCTGGGGCTGGGAAGAGCACCTTTTTCTGGAAGCACCTGAAGCCTCTCGGCTACGAGAGGGTCAACCAGGACTTGTTGAAAAGGTTTGTCTGACCCCGTGTCGCGTGTCGTGAGTCTGGCTGAGATTCGGTTTGCAGCAAGGACAAGTGCCTCCGCGCAGCCGTGGACTTCCTCAAGGAAGGGGATTCTGTCGTCGTCGGTAAGATTGGGGTCTCTCCTCGGTGCTCGCTCCTCCAAACCACTGACGCGCCCAAAAGATAACACAAATGCGGACGCCGATACGCGTTCGCAGTGGATCGCCCTAGCGCGCAAGCACGGCGTTCCGGTCCGGTGCGTGTGGTTCAAGACGCCGCTGCAGCTGTGCGAACACAACGACGCCGTCCGATCTCTCAACAAAAAGGTGCTGGTTTATCTGCCCCGCACCACTGGCCACCGTATCACTGACCCCTGCCGCAGCTGAATCCGGAAGGTCGTCAAGGGCTCCCCAAATTGGCGTTTAACGGGTTTGCGTCGCGCTTCAAAGAGCCCAAGGTGCAGGAAGGGTTTGAGGATGTCGTACCTGTTGAGTTCAAGTTTCGCGGCACAAAAGCGGACTACGACATCTGGGGCAGGTACTGGGTGTGAGGGTTACACCATGTGGCGTGAGACTCGGACGGTTTTCAGTGCCGTGGACATGCCCACCACTGAAGGATTTCCGACGGACAACGGGCGTGGCAACGCCCTGCCTGCAACCCTGGGGCTGGACTTGAACAATTGCAAGGGTGTCTGGCTCAAAAACCAGCTGTCATCTGAACAGTTTTGAGCTGTCTTTTGGGTGAGGGTCATCCGACGCATCGGGTTTGGCGACGACAAACGCTCAATCAGCCCTGATTGTCTCCCCAACCCCATGTGGCCTCCCGCGTTGAGCCGCGTGGGCCTGACGATCGCGAGCACATGTGAAGCCGTCGTCTCCGCCTTGGTCCAGACCGGTCGGGCACCACCAGGGTTCCGGAGAAGATGTGGGAGGACTCGTGACCGCGTGGAGTTTTGCCAGGCACGCGGCGTTGGTTTCCCAAAACGAATTCCAAAACGCGGGGAGCAGAAACGACAAGTCCGGGGAATGGCGAGGGCTTAAGTCTGTGGAGTAGAGCAGACGGAGGCCAAGATAACCAAGCATTTCAGGTCCCCGGCGGTGGTGATAAGTACCAGCGATCCTGTCGTCCTCTGGCTCCATCCCAGGACCTCCATCCCAGGAGCCTGGAACCCAAGATTGGCGAGCCGAGTGGCATTCTGCGCTATCAATGAGATCCCTGGTGGTTTTCACACACGGGACCGCAGTGGAATTCTATGTACAAAATGCCATGTGGTGTCTTGCCGTCGAACAAGCACAGACAATGCAGAGCAACCTTGCGGTCGTTGTTGGGGTCGCCAAGCTATCTCAGGATTGCCCCCACTGCCCGCGGGCTGGGCGCGCCAAGCATGGGGTCCGGCGATATGCTCGGGGCTATTCCACCACGGCACTGATCGACCTTCCCAGATGGTACGAACCACCCGATCTGATTTTATTCCCGTGCAGAGAGCGAGCACATGTCAGGTTATCTGGGTTTGGAATCTGTCAGCCTTGTGTCAAGGTTTCCACCCGCGGGTTTCTTGATAGAGAATGTGGTTATCGCTGGTCTGCTGTCTCAGCAGCGGCCAGATCCGCCCGGGTGTGGCTCGATGGAGGCTCGATGGAGGCTTGGCCTGTTGATGGACGCTGCCACACACTCCCCGGCAGTTGCGGGGTGCATGACCCATTTGGCGAAAGCTTCTAGATTCGGCAGGTGGGATGCTCCATGAAGAACAGGGGACTGGGTTTATTTTTCTTGTCTTCCTTCGGGCTCTGCCTGCCGATGTGAGGCGTCCCGAGAAGTTGGGAGACTGAGGGTTCGAGACAGGTGAGACAATCGTTGGTCGGAATCGTGGCTGGTGTCCCCCTCTGACAACATTATCAGCACCAACGGATCTCGACGTCATTATCTTGACACCTGATCACGCTCGCCTGAAATCTCGCCGCGATGAAGCTAAAGAAGGGCAGCCTCATCAACTTCCCGATAAAGACGCGCATTGGGCGAAAGAAGAAGGTTGCATCGGCTAACACCTCTTGGCTGATCCAACGGCTGTGCCACTGCGGCGATCTCACTCCCTGGTCCCTTCCAGACAGCTAGGATCTTCGGTGGCCAACATGGCAAACGCCCGCCGAGCTGCCCACGAGCTGAACCCTTCGCCTCCACCGACGCTGTTGCCGCCATGATTGGCCAATTCCTTCTAGGAAATCTGATTCTGTGCGTCCCCAGCAGGAAGGAGGCCAAGGGAAAGCCAAGGGAAAGCTTTTGGCTGGCTGCGGTGGTCCCGACGGCGATGCCCGCCACGGATCCCATGTGTTCGGGCAACCAGCCTGAGCGGAGACACAACAGCATGGGCTTCCACATCGAGACCCGCCTCCACGGATGCAGTGACACCAACGGGGGGGGCGGGATCCTGCTTTATCGCGCCGCGGCAGCTGGTCTCGCCCGCCTCTCTTTATCTGTTCTCGCGCGTCCTTTTGCCATCCCCACAACCTGCCAGTGCCGCCCAGAGCTATCCCGTGTCCCGAGGACCGTGACATCTCTTCTGCTCCGGCCCCAGTCGCCGCCTTATCTTCCATGCCATGGAGCTCCGTTTTGCCCTGCCCCATCTCGGCTCGTGCCCGTGATCTTCGTCTGATCTGTGGCCGACTTAAATACCCATAACCTGTGCGTCCCGCTCTGGTTCCGCTCCCGTCTTGATCGACTGTGACTGGCGCTCGGGCTTCACGTTGGACTCCACGGATCCGGTCCGTCATCTGAACTCCCACTCTCAAAAGTCCGCCATCATGTCTTCTCCTCCCCATGCTGGGCCCGATCTTCGGCGCGACTCTATCGACTTCACCGCACCGGCGAACGGCCAGCCCTACGAAGTCGACCCCCCACACCAGCCCACCGCCATGGACGACAAGAACTCGTCCCTGCCAGTTGAGCAGTACCGCGTCGACTCGGAAAAGCAGAGCGATAATGTTGGCTCGCTGAACGCCAGATCTGTTTCAGAGAACGAGCCCCAGCCAAGCGCCCTCGCCGTTTTCTTGAGCCGCCACTGGAAGGTGATTGCGCAGCTCATCACCTTCATGGTATTCACCGCGTCCGTGAGCCCCTTCTCCAAGCGCAGCTATAGCGCTGCTTGCTTGTGGCGAGCCCCCAGCTGATGCCCACGGCCCGCTTGCAGATGGTGGATCTATGGCCTCGTCTTCTACCGCCACACTGATGGCAAGGGCTGGCTGATCCCCTCGCTCCTCTACATCGGCATCATCATCCGCCTCGTCACCATCTACGTCCCTGCAAAGCTGGTTCTGATCCCCGTTCGCTTTGTCTGGGGCAATACCGCCGTCCGCGTGTACGATGTCACCCCGAAGAAGCTGCACCAGCCGCTTGCCGCTGTCGGCGCCTTTGGCGTCTTCCTGATCGGCAGCTTCATCCCCGAGGAGACGGGCGACAACACGAGAGCGAACCGCGCCATCTCCATCTTTGGCTTCATCGTGATGCTGGCTACTCTCACCGCCACGTCCCGCAACTGGCGCCGCATCCCCTGGCACACCGTCATTGGCGGCATGCTGACCCAGTTCATCATTGCCATCTTTGTGCTCAAGAGCAAGGCCGGTTATGACATCTTCAAGTTCATCTCCGACATGGCCCGCCAGCTGCTGGGCTTCGCCGCCAGGGGTTTGGCCTTCCTGACCGACGACGACTTCGCCGCCAAGTCGTGGTTCTTCACGGGCGTCATCCCCGCCATCATCTTCTTCATCGCCCTCGTGCAGATGCTCTACTTCCTGAACTTCATTCAGTGGTTCATCCGCAAGTTCGCCGTCTTCTTCTTCTGGAGTCTGCGCGTGTCGGGTGCCGAGGCCGTCGTCGCCGCTGCCACCCCCTTCATCGGCCAGGGCGAGTCGGCCATGCTCATCCGGCCCTTCATGGACCACCTCACCATGTCCGAGATCCACCAGATCCTGACCTGCGGCTTCGCCACTATCGCCGGCTCCGTCCTGGTCGCCTACATCGGCATGGGTCTGAACGCCCAGGCCCTCGTGTCCAGCTGCATCATGTCCATCCCCGCCACCCTGGCCGTCTCCAAGATGCGCTACCCGGAGACCCAGGTACCCATCACCGCCGGCAAGGTCGAGGTGCCCAAGCACGAGGACGACGAGAAGACGGTCAACGCCCTCCACGCTTTCACCAACGGCTCCTGGTTCGGCCTCAAGGTCGGCGCCACCATCGTCGCCTGCCTGCTGACCGTCATCGCCTTCGTCAATCTCATCAACGGCCTGCTGACCTGGTGGGGTGGCTACTGGGGCCTTGCCGGCGACAGGGCCCTTACTTTGGAGTTCATGTTGGGCTACATCCTGTACCCCGTCGCATGGTTGCTGGGCGTGCCCAAGGGCGACCTTCGCGCCGTCGGCGAGCTCATCGGCAAGAAGATCATCATCAACGAGTTTGCCGCCTTTGCCGCCCTGACCTCGGATCCCCGTTACGTCGCCATGGCGCCCCGCTCTAAGCTGATCGCTACCTATGCCTGCTGCGTAAGTTTAAGCTATCATCTGAGCTGTTGACTTTGTGGATTCGTATCTAACATCTTGTGATAGGGCTTCGGCAACATTGGCTCGCTCGGTGTCCAGATCGGTATTCTGTCCCAGATCTCGCCCAAGCGCTCCGGCGATGTCGTGAAGGTCTCCTTCTCGGCCTTCTTCTGTGGTGTCTTGTCCACCCTGACGTCGGCTAGCATTGCGGGCATGCTGTTTACCAACGAGTTGCTCTAAAGGCGTTGGGTTTTTGCTTGGAATTCGTTGATGTTGCATATGATATAATGCTGTTGCGAGTACATACTATCGTTTTAATGTCTGGTGTTTGGGGTTGGTTGAAAAGGGGGTTTTCAAGGGAGTTGATGTCGGGCTGTTGATGGGCCGAGGGTAATTCCGAGTCGGAGGATACATAAGATACCCAAGATTATGGTAATGAGCAACCTGAATTTGCGATGGTTGAAACCAAAAGACTGACTTTCCGTGAGAAGTGCTCTTTTTGCCTCGAAAAGCTCCAAGTTGATCCAGCTTGGGACTTCCACTGTCACTGTTCTCACTCGCAGCAGACCAGTGCCGCCCGGAGATAAGCGTCCTGGTTCAAACCCAGGGGTGTCTTCGCGAGCAACCCAATCCCATCACGCCGTTTCCGGCATCCCTAACACGGCTGTTGAGGCGCCACCAACGGGATACTGAGACCGGCATGGTCCAGACCATTTGCTGACCAAACCTTTCAAAAGTTCGGGCTCAAGGGATCATCTGGTTCTGATGCGGGGTGCTCCCAACAGCAAGCAAGCCACGTTCCTCCCGCGTCTTATCATCCCCAAGGCGGTCTGGGGAGGGGAAGGAAACGCGGCTAACGCACCCCAGACAAGGCAAACAGGCATGTCGCCATCGAGCCCATTGGCCAGGACAGCGCCGGACCACATCCCGCCTGACCCCCCTTGCCCGCTGAGGCCCTGCTGCATGCCAGCCACCAGCTTGGCATCCTGAGAGCTGCACATGTGCTCAAGCTCTGGGTGTTTTTCACTCACTCATCGCCAGCTCGGCGTTTTCTTTTCTTCTCCTGACCTCGTCCAGACCTCATCAGTGGTCCGAAATCTTCAGCACAACATCGAGAAGGGCTGGCATTTGGCTTTCTTGTCGCCATGTCGGCAACAACCACGGCCGCTGCGGCCACAACAACGGCGGCGAGAGCACCGGCGCAGGCAGGCGTCTTTGAGGGGCTCAATCCGAGCGTCTACAATGCGGCAGACCCCATCGTCCTCTTCATCATTCAGGCGAGCCTCACCATCGCCTTAACTCGGCTGTTGTACTGGCCCTTGAACAAGATCCGGGAGCCTCGAGTTATCGCAGAGGTTATAGCAGTGAGTCTACATTGATCCTCCGCCAGAGATTAACACATCGCTGACCGGGGCATAACCAGGGCATTATCCTCGGACCATCCGTGATGGGTCGTATCCCGGGCTTCACAGCAGCCATCTTCCCTCCAGCGGGCATGGCCCCTTTCCGGCTGGCAGCAAACCTCGGCCTTGTCCTGTTTCTATTCCTGGTCGGCCTCGAGATCAACCTCACCTATCTCCTTCGAAACTGGCGCGTGGCCCTGAGCGTTGCCGCTCTCGATATGTGTATCCCCTTCGGTCTCGGCATCGCCGTGGCCTGGGGCTTGTATAAGGAGTTTGCCAACGAGCCCGGCACCGCGCCCATCTCGTTCGCCGTCTTTGCCCTCTTCATCGGTATTGCCATCGCCATCACCGCGTTTCCCGTCTTGTGCCGCATCTTGACCTCGCTAAAGCTGCTCAACACAACCGTGGGAGTCATCGTGTTGACTTCGGGCATCGCCAACGATGTGGTCGGATGGGTTCTTCTCGCCCTGTGTGTTACGTTGGTCAACGCTGGGGCTGGGATAACCGCACTTTATGTTTTTCTGGTCTCGGTCGGTTACGCTGTGTTTCTCGCCTATGCAGTGCGACCTGCCTTCATGTGGGTGCTTCGTCGCACGCGCAGTCTTGAGAACGGGCCAACTGAAGGTGTGGTCGCGCTGACCCTGTTCCTGGTGCTGGCATCGTCCTTCTTCACCAACATCATCGGAGTTCACTCCATCTTTGGCGCTTTCATGGTTGGACTGATGTGTCCGCATGAGGGTGGCTTCGCAGTTAAGTTAACTGAGAAGATCGAGGACTTGACGGCGACGCTGTTTGTGCCCCTTTTTTTTGCTCTTTCTGGCATCAACACCAACTTGTCAATGCTCGACAGCGGCAAGGTTTGGGCCTATGTCGTGGCCGTCACCCTTGTTGCTTTCTTCAGCAAGCTCTTTGGCGGCACGCTTGGTGCCAGGCTCAACGGTCTGGTCTGGCGCGAGTCGTTCACTATCGGAACTTTGATGTCCTGCAAGGGGCTGGTCGAGCTCATCGTCCTGAACATTGGCCTGCAAGCAAAGATCCTCAGCACCAGAACGTTTACCATGTTTGTCGTCATGGCCCTGGTCACCACCTTTGCCACGTCGCCGCTTGTCATGTGGCTGTACCCTCCGTGGTATCAGCAGAAACTGGAGCTGTGGAAGCAGGGCAAGATTGATTGGGATGGCAACCCAATCCTACCCCCTGATGGCGACCCGGAGGACAAGTATCGCCAGGGCGACGCCGCCACACGTCTGCTAGTCTATCTCCGAACCGATGGTCTCTCCAGCATCCTATCCGTAATGTCCATGTTTACCACCGGCCGGACACCCGCCACGCCCAAGAGCAGCTCCGAGGAGGGCACCACGTCCAGAAACGAAAAAGCCCCAGCCGTTTCCGAAACCCACCCCCTCGACCAACGCCCGCTGCGCATCCAGGGATACCGCCTCGTCGAGCTCACCGAGCGCAACTCGTCTGTCATGAAAGTCTCCGACATCGAAGAGCACGCCGCCCACGACCCCATCGTAAAAGCCTTCGGCACCTCGACCGCCAACAACACCACCCGCGACGTCTTTGTCTCAGGCAAAATTGCCGTCGTCCCGGAAGACTCCTTCGCCGATGCGCTCGCTACCCAGGCAAGCAAAACAAACGCTGAGCTCGTTCTTGTGCCCTGGAGCGAGACGGGGAGTATCTCGGAGTTCCCGTCTCTGTATGGGGGTGCGCCCAAAGGCGATGCTCTGGAGAATAAGGAGTTCGCCACCTTGGTGGGGCAGATTTTCGAAAAGGCGCGGCATCTTGCCGGCGTGGGTGTCTATATCGACAAGTCTCTTCTCGAGCGTGCCAGTGCAAGCGAGGGAGCGGAGACGCGGTCGATTGGGGTTACTCGCCAGCTGACGAGGGATGCCACGGGTGTGAGTCTGGCTGAGACGCAGGATCTGGGTGCGGCAAAGTTCCATTCTGCGGATAGTCGTGGGAAAAAACTCACTCGTGTGCTTTATGCGGGAGGAGAAGACGGGTTGTTTGCTGTTCGTCTGGCTTTCCAGTTGGCGCAGAATGAGCGGGTTCTTCTGGAGGTTGTTGTCGAGGGCGGGGCCGACTCGGATCTTGAGTTTGTGGCATTGAAGTCGGTCATGGAGGAGAGCCTTGGTGACAGGGTCAGGTTTGACCAGACGGTTGATACCGTTGGGTCAATCCAGGCTCTTCTTGGCCCCGCTGAGGAGGCTGGCTCGGCTCTGGTGCTCATCGGCCGCGCAGCACCTGCCGAGTCTCTCTTGCCTGCTGCGGCTGGAGAGTCTTCGGCTGGGAACATGGTCTTGGGGCCAGTGGCCTCGCGGATTGCTGCCGAGTTGAGGAAAGGAGCGGCAGAGAAGACCAAAGCCAGCGTTCTCGTTGTCCAGGCCAAACGAGCTGGTCCAGCTGAGGAGACGAGGCCAGCGTTGCAGAGGAAAGCAAGCATGGCATACTCTGAGGATGGCACACATACACACGCCTAGTCGAGGGTTGAGGGCCATTTGTTGGAGTTTGATGCACAAAATTTGTTTCTAGAAGCAACAACGAGGCTATGCCACAAGATTCCTTGAGTTGCTGATGTTATCAACAACTAATTATCACCCACTCTCAAAATCCTCGTATGTCGAAAAGTACAGCAGAACCGCCACTGTAGGTCACAGAAACGATGGAAATCTATCACCATTCAAATGCATATAACTAGAGGGTAGATAGAACTCGGGTGGCAATTAAGGTTGGATTCAGGAAAGGTTGACCTGGTTGCGCCCTCCAGTCAGTGTCACGGGCGGGACAGGCAGGTAGTTCAATGACAGTGTATTCAGGCTAAGCTACAGTCTCGGGCTTTATTCCGTCGGTACGGGCAGGCTTGATAGTCAAGACGTAGCTCGAGGAGCTACAAACAGGTCTCGCGACAGCGAGGTGCAAGATGTTCAACCCACAGTGGCCCGTGCCTCCATATGTCAACACGCCCCACTATGGGCTCTGGCAGGCACGGCGTGAACCGCCATGATAGTATCCCCTCTCTAGGTACGGAGCTCCGTCGACGCACACCATCAGGTCAGGGGCCGGGCTTGTCGGAGTAACAACGGTGGAAGTTGCGGACAACCTCCTTCGCATGTTCTAGGTGGTCGGCGGGCACCTCGCTAGGTTGGTCGTATCCAGTCCACTTGACTATATACTGTCGCACCACTGCGCGGGGAATGAAGCAATTGATTCAGCACCAAATATCACCACCAGGATGGAACTCAAAGGGTTTTTCAGTGTTGTTGATGTTGTTCGTTGATTCTGGAAAGAAGGCTGTCTGGCTGGGCTGGGCCACGCAGATAGAAGAGGGGTAGATATGCGCTAACCCAGGTGGCTTGTTGCCCCCTGCGGTTCGACATGTTCCTGTCGGCCAAATAAAACAAAACAAACTGGCGAACCCCAACGTCCAAACTCTAGAGGTGCTTCTAGCTGCCTCCACTCAGTTGGCGCTAAGGTCACTCCAGCCGGCGTCACGCTTGAGAGGGATCACCACTGGCCGTGGCACCTCGATTCCGGCCGCCTCAGCTCTCGCTAGGGCCAGCTCCACGTCTAGTACTCCGTCCGGAATGAAGTGGCAGATATAGAACTGGTGCACATTGCGTCGGAAGTCGGACAAAGTGGCCCCGAGACTTTCGAGATTATGCTCGCCAGGAGAGACCATGTCCGGAGGGAGCTCGGCCGGTGCGTCGCCTTCCTCGTCCAGCTCTTCGTCGTCTGAATGGTGAAAGTGCTCGTCGTAATCAACACTTCGAAAGTGTCCAAGAACACTTCGAGTTGACCAGCCGAGGCCATTCGGGTTGGGAAGCGCATCTTCCCACGAGTCTTTGAGGTCGGTGATGATAAATACCCGTTTTCTGGCATTGCCATGGAAATTCTCGACGATGAACCATGATGCAGCGAGAGCAGCATCGGCGATAGAGAGCCGAGCCCTACGCTCGGCCTCGTTGTGTGCGATGCATTTGGCCTTTCGGTCTTTGACTGTTGTCGGCTCGGGCAATGGCAGCGCCACAACCTCGATGCGGTCCTTTTGTCGATGAGTATCGCTGGAAACGCGAGTGGCGAATGTCAGCTCCGAAATGCGTCGTGCGAGAAGCGCCGCGCGGTCTGCCGTACCACTAGTCGTAGTGTCGTAGATACGGATGCCGAACTTGGGGCGGAGCTTTTCTGGCTCCTGGCTCGGCGGGGAGTTGCTATAGCCATCTGCGCTTTCCGGGTCGACGGCCAGCAGTGACAAGGGTATTTCGTAGGCGGCAAAGCTCGAGGCGCCGTTGTGGCTGGGCGCCGGCTCTACCACCACTTTGGACGGAGGTATCGGGCGGGCAGTGGGCCGGAGCTTCTTGCGCCGTCGAGGCATGGGCTTGCCTTGGGCAACGAGGTCGAGACACTCTTGCTCCCATTTTTGGTCTTCGGCTCGCTGGAAGGCTTCCTCCTCGGCGGCCTCCTTTGCGAGCTGCTCCTCGGATGGGCGCTCGATGACGATCCCGAGGCGGTCGCAAACCTGGCACATTGTCGGGCGCAGTCGAGATTTGCGTCACGGGTGGACGGCACGGGGTGATGAAAGAGACTCCCAGCGATGTATGCGATTCAACTGCGTGCGCGGATGGAAAATACTGCAAGATGGGCACTGGCGGTGGCTCTGATGTCTTGATTGATGTTACGTGGTACTATTAGCACTATCCGGTCAGGAAGCCGGATCTTCGCTGCAGTGAGGTCTGTGTCACGGGCGGGACAGGCAGGTAGTTCAATGACAGTATATTCAGGCTAAGCTACAGTCTCGGGCAGAATTCCGTCGGTACAGGCAGGCTACGGGGCTACGGGGCTCTGACTGGTATGCCACAATCTGTTGCGCGCGCAAGGAAGAGGTAGGAGAACAGAGGGAAACTGATGATCTTGTTGTTTTGTTGGTTGCAGGCGAGCGAGGAATCAAGCCGCCTACAGAGCCAAAAGGTGTGGGCAACGTGGGGTCGGCAGATGGCTGCGTGGGCGGTCAGCCCCGCAGCCGCAACACCGTTCGTGTGGCGTGGGCCACTGGGCCCACTTGGCCCGAGCACTGCAGGCAGCCTCCCATCCCTGCATTCCATGCAGGGCTTTCCCAAGCAACAACCAAGAACAAGACAGACACCATCACCACTTTGACCGCTTGGTTGCCTGTCCCTACAGTTCGAGTCGAACTGATTGCTGTGGAGACCGCCGCAGCGCTGCTGATTGGTTCCGGGCAGGGACCCACATCAGTCGAACTGATTGAGGAGAGGACGAAATGGCAATCAGTTCGACGCAAAACGCCCATCAAAATGCCCATCATTGGCCATGTTCGAACGATCGAGATGCCACGATTTCGAATCCGCCGCCGGTTTGTTGCTAGGCCGTATGGTTCGCTCGATATATGCTCGTTAGGGTTGGAGTTAGGGTTGGTTAAGGCTAACCAGACCCCCCAATCCGGGGTGCCCCACATCGAGCCGGAGCAACAGCCGCACCCCCGGGGATGGGGGCCGGGGCAGGAAGAAAAACCAACAAGCAATCGAGGAGGGGGTTCACCGGCCAGCCAGCCAGCCCAATTATAATCAAGTCAACCCCAGAGGTCCCCCCCTCCCCCCCCCAAGTCAACGCAAGCAAAGTAGTATAAACTGCAAAGAACGACAAGGAACAACGAAACTATGGCATTGTTCGACGAAGTATTTATGCCATTGCCCGCGTTCCAGACAGCGATTTGCCGCAAGCACCGCAGCGCAGAAACGGCCCAGTCCATCGCATTACACATCGGTTCGCGCCACCGCAATTTGGCCGCAAGCGTTCGGCAGCGTATCGCCGAGGAGGCCCAGCCTAGCCAGAGAGTTTTTCCAGAATCAACGAACAATATCAACAACACTGAACAACCCTTTGAGTTCCATCCTGGTGGTGATTTTTGTTGCGGAATCAATTGCTATACTCCCCGCGCAGTGGTGCGACACTTGTGATGGAAATAGGTACACTGCCGCTAAAAGGTTCAACTGGCGTTCTGATGGCTCCCCGGATTTTGGAATCCCCAATCCTGTTGGGACTCGTCTTATTGGGCCTTCTGACGAGTAGCTAGAGACTTACATTGGCTTGAGCTTACCGTAAAGGTTGCGTTGAGTGTGTCGTTTCTTAATCTAGCTTTCACCCCTTTTTACCTCTGACTGAATTCTCATTCCATAAGCATTCAAGTACTTCAAGGTCACCCGCTTACCAAAGGCAAAGGAAAACAAGTTGTTGCTCTAGGGATAAGCTCTAAGAAATCTAAGATCCTCCATCCTAATTTCGTCTCTGTTTTATGAAGTAACTGCCGCTCTCCTTTTTCCTTCTTTTCTTTCTTTCTTTCTCTTTCCTTTTTATTCGAACAAACAAGATGCCAATTTACCAAAGGGCAACTACAGGTGCACCATGTTCGGGTCGTCCCTTACTTCCTCTCAAATAGTAGTTGACTTTGACCTTCTATGCCTGCTCGTTTCTCAACTGCGGGGACCTAATAGACGGCAATAACAATATGTTTGTCGTCAAGAAACGTCGGAAGGGGTTTTTTGTAAAGATTCTGACCGGTGATGAGAGGAGAAGGTTTTCTTCCGATGCATGGTGAGTTTGGGTGAACATAGGCGGTAAACAAGTGTTCAAGGTCATGGTTGGACGGACGAAGTCTGCTTGGACTCGGAGTGCGGCTGATAACCCGGGGAGTCATTTACCCGAAGGCCAAGGGCTGACGAGAGGTGTCCTTGGACTCCACCTCAACACCTGGCACCATTCCAACGACGTCGAGAATCCATCGCCGAGAAGGAGAGTGAATCAGAACTCCAGGGTAACCGCAAAATGGACAGCACCTTGGATTTCGGGGCCATGGAGCGGCTCTCGTTTGAAGAACAGCATTTAACTGACGAGCCATACCGATACCAGTCATTGCCCACCCTCACGTCCATCAGGGTCTTGAGGGTCGAAGGAAAAGACGAAAAAGGGGCACTTCGAGTTTCCCTCAAGATCATCGACCTGGCCAATGACCCTTTCTTCTACGCTCTATCTTATACATGGGGAAACCCCCACGCAAACGGGGTCGACTTCACGGCACACTACAACGCGGTCAACGAGCAGTACACCGTCCGACAGAAAGCCCCGGTCTTGTGCGATGGCAAGAGGCTTTATGTCCAGAGGAACCTTCTCGATGTCCTTCGCGAGTTTGGGCAGGCCTTTAACGGGCCTCAAGAGCAGGAGGGGACAGCGTCATCCACAGATTCGACCTTTGCTCTGTCAGACCAAGAGCTGTACATCTGGGTGGACGCCATCTGCATCAACCAGGAAGATATGGAGGAGCGAGCGCTTCAAGTGAGAATCATGGACCAGATATACACCAAAGCTGCCCACACCATCATTTGGCTGGGGTGTGAAGACGAGTGGACGGCGCCTGCAGCCGAGACTATCAAGAGGGTTGCAGGTTATCCCCTTGATGCTTTCAAGAACAGTGAGGCGATTCCTTTCCGGCGACAAGATCCAGATATCTACTCGAAAAGCAATCTTGCTTACACCAGCTGGATGGACTGGTGTAGTCTGGCAGCACTCCTCAAGCGGCAGTGGTTCTCGCGCCTCTGGATCGTCCAGGAGACCATCCTTTCAGGAAACCTCTCTCTTCTCTGCGGCAAACACAAGATATCTTGGTCAGAACTGGTGACGGCAGCACGCAACATAGAGGCTCGATGCAACATCCTCGGCTGGAGCCCCAGCATCATGTTCCTCCAGGCGCACGAGATCGCCGTCCCCCTGGAGCACAACGTCCTGAGACTCGCAGACTGGAGAGACTTCTACCACAAGAAGGTGAACAACCAAGAGGCCTGGCGCTTCACGCTCGAGAACCTCCTCTACGACACCTGGATCTTCAACTCCACCGACCCTCGCGACAAGATCTACGGAATCCTGGGTATGGTAGACCCCAATCTTCGAGCAGAATGGGAAATCGACTACTCCAGCCCAGCCGAGAAAGCCTACGCCCTCACCACCCGACGCGTCATCGAAGACATCCGCTCGCTCAAGATCCTCTCCTGCGTCCAGGACGTCTCCAAACGCCAAATCGCCACCTATCCATCCTGGGTCCCAGATTACAGCCTCCCCTACTTCAACATGATGTGCAACCACGGCGCCTTCTCCGCCGCAGGCAGCCAACACCCCCACCCGCAACTCCTCCCCTCCCCCTCCTGGTCCCGGCTGCGGTTGCGCGCCCATCTCTTCGACACCATCGTCGAAACAGGCAACGACCGCACCGACTACGTCAACTCCGCGATGCTTCTGGAGCCATCCTGGTTCGAGCTAGCGCTGCTCCTCAAGACACCATACCCGGCCACGGGCCAAAAGCGCACCGAGGTGCTCTGGCGCACGCTGTGTGCCGACCAGAATGCGAGCTCGACGACCAGTCCGGCACCAGGCGGGTTTGCGGCGCTGTTTAAGGAGTTGGTGTGTGCCATGGTCATGGTGCGGGCGGAGCTGGAGGAGGAGGCGTCGCAGGAGCCGGATCCGGCGGAGGACTGTGCGGCTTCTTTTGTGCATGCCATGCGGAGGGCGAGGCAGATCTGGGGGGAGGTTGGGTGGGATGAGCGGACGCCTGAGGCGATACGGGAGAAAACGAATGAAAGGCCGAGGTTTCTCGCCCGGCCGCAGTTTGGGTGGCTGGTGCATACCCTGATTAAATTGCAGGCGTTGGCGTTGACGGAGCATGGCGGGGTGGAGAACTCGGATACGCCGAGTTGGGAGGAGTTGGAGAGGTTCTATGAAAATCCGACGTATGTGATGAGGGTGAAGAACGGGGCCGAGAAGTCGCTTGTGCAGCCGAAGGATGCGGCGTTTTCGAATTCGTTTCGGAAGCGGTATGGGAAGCGGAAGCTGTTTTACACGGAAAAGGGGTATCTCGGCCTCGGGCCGGCGTCCGCCGCGGTGGGGGATGTCGTGTGTATTTTGCCGGGGGCGGCGGGGCCGTTTGTGTTTCAGGAGGATGATGGAGGCGGTGTCAAGCTGGAGGATGATGAGGTCGAAACAGACGGAGCTGGTCCGAAAAGGTTCAGACTTGTTGGCGAAAGTTATGTCCATGGCGTTATGTATGGTGAAATTTCCAAGGTGGAAGAATTTCTGTTGGAGGAAATCGAGATTGTTTAGCCAGCTAGATAAGAACAAACTGTCGAACCCGGTGTTGGAAAGTTGAGGACACTCACTTTGATACCATAACAGCCCCGAGAGAATCCGCCGTTTATCCTGCTCTGTTCAGTCCCTAAGAGTTCTCCAAATTGGGGTCCCATATCCGGTCTACTAGCCAATGAACCGGATATTGCTGTATTGACAAGAACTTGGGCAAAAATTGGTATCTATCATCGCGATCCCGGGTTGTCAGGTTGTTCGTCATCTTGATACTTTCCCAATATTCTGGGTAAAAGCCACTTGAGTCCCAGTCAATGATGGCAACAACGGTCCAAGACCCTCCTTCATCCTGGTTCACCATGATATTTGCTGGACGGATATCGCCATGCGTGAAGATAACACTGGGTGGTGGAGAGGGCGGTATCAAATCGCGTAGGAGCCGGGCGTACATGGGCGATGCCGTTCTTGAGCCAGCAAAGATGAAGTCCTCAAACTGCTGGACGTTCAAAATAGGGTCAGCACTAACGCGTGTCCCCCGCCTGCTATCTTTGCAGCCCTGTCCATTAACTCCACCGAGCGGCGTGTCGGGCAGAAATGGAAGCGTTCTAAGCTCGTTGAGAAGCCCGTCGAATTGAGTGCTGATCGACCGCCTCTTGGCCACCTCCAGACGAGGCCATGCTTTGGACAAGTCGAGACCTGGCGCGAGGGACGTAAATAACAGATCGTAACGGGCAATTCGAATCACACCATGGAGCCGCGGCACGGAGAAGTGTGGCAAATGTTCTTGGAGGTAGGTAAGGGTGTGATACTCGTTCATGATGTGCTTCTCAATGGTGACTTTGGCAACGATGCCATCACTGAGGCGGAAATCCATGGAGGAGGCGGCCCAAGCACTCTTGTACAGGAATTCGCTGTTGTCTAGCAGATGGATGACGGCTTCCGAGAGACTATCTGGGTCGTGGTTTCCCAGCAAACTCACAAGCTCCGTTTGAAAGCTCGCGGACAATGGTGGCCAGGTCGCCTGGACGAAGCCTCGAGCGGATGTCATGATTTGGAAGGGGATGCGGGCCGTTGCGCCGGCGAGCATCTGTGAACGTTAGCAGTCCTACCTTCGTCTCTGGAAAGCCGGTAGTGAGATGTGCCCACCTGACTCCATGAACGCCTTGCGTTGCTTTGTGTAAGCCGACGGTGCCAAGAGAACGCTGAGGTCCTTGAGAAGCGCTGATTCAAGCCTGCGCAAGACCTTGATGTTGTATCGAGCAGTCACAGTTTTACGGTTGGGTTTAGGCACACAGTTCCAATTTGTAGCCTGAGGCTGGCCTTGGTTGCCATGGTCGGTTGGAAGTTTAATACCGTGCTTCGCGTCCATTTGTTAAGGGTCCATGTTCCAAGAGTCTCCCAGGCTGTGAGAGGCCGGCCGAGTGTCCTGCGGAGTGGACAGAGGTACGGCGTACGGCTGGGTTCGGCCACGTCGGTTCACGGATCGAGAGGCAGTGGAAGACTCGAAATCACGAGGCGAGCTCGGACGCATCTCACGTCCAACGCGAACAGTGAACTTGTGAAGGAGACGCGACCAACATCCCTGTCCAGGCCTGGATTGCTTGCGGCCCCGCCTGCAGATCGTGGGTGGGGCCCTCGTCCGACACGGGTGACGTCACTCACTGTGCGCCGATCGTCGTCAATGATCACAGATCCGACGAGAGACGTGAGAAATGTTTACCCAAACCTCAAAATCTTTCACGCAGACCTCTGAGAAAAACAATACTTCTACCGAATCCCAAAATGACTCGAATTTCAGAAGCTGTCAAGCAAGACCACGCGCGCATCAAGACGGCGTATCGACGTTTGCGAGAAGCTGACCCAGACACTCGCAAGCCCGATGAGTTCGTCTGGGCCTTGGACCGCTATCTGATGGTCGAGGACCTGGTTGTGGCCCCTGCTCTTGACCATCACATTGCCCACGGCGGCGAGAGACATCGGCGGTTGTCTGATGATTTCGACAGTGTAAGCTCCTCGGCTCGCTGCTCTCTGCTCTCCCGTCTGTGTTGTCAAAAGCCTGACACGGCTGCAGATGAACGAAAAGCTTCGGCACATGCAGCAGTTCAGTCCTGCTGAGCCCAGCTTTGACTCATCCCTGAGCGCCATCTGGGTTGACCTGGAGCCTCACATTCGGGAAGAGACGAGCGGCGACCTGAACATGCTGGAGGAGAGCCTTTCTTCCTCAGACTCGGAGGCATTGGCACGGCGATACGAAGACATCAAGGAGCTTCTACAGCGCCCGTATGGGAAGGACGGCGTCCCTGATCAAAGGACCCTGTCGGCCATTCTCGAGATGCCTCGCCAGGAACTGATGGTCAAGCTTGGGATTTCAGGGGAGTGAAGACCAGGCTCTGGTACGTCATGAGGCGCCAGTAGCGCAGCAGGTTCTTGGCTTGCAGAAATTGCACCAGCACGAGTTCGCAACGGCTTCTGTTGCCCCTCTTGACGCATGGGTCTTTTTGTTCCTGAATTGTTGATACTTTCCTCAACTGGTGAGGGATCTGTCTCATCTTGTCACCCTTGTGGGTTTTAGGTACAACAACACCAACTCCAACGAGCAAAATGAAGACCCAGCAATGAATTCAACTTAACCTTCAATTTTTTACTTCAGATCATTGATTGGAACGTCTCCAAGCCCAGCATCTGCGTTTCAGCCTCTCAGGAACCTTGAATATTACGTCACACACCCCCAAAAGTCCCAGTTGGTCAGCCCAGTCACCACAACAGGTTAGGGGTGGGCCAGAACTTGGAGAACTAGGCTAGGGGGAGAGACAGGGAAGAGCCAACGTTCAGTATTTGAGTTGATACAATTGTCTTTCATTGCTCGATTTCTGTTTTGGGCACCTTTCTTGTTCATCTTCACAATTCCACCATGTGGTCCGCCATCCAACACCAGCGGCTTCGAAAGCAGTCCGCTGCCGAGTTCAACAAGAGTCCCTCTGAGAAGAATGTTACACAGGGAAGTTCGAAACAGAAGGCCTCAGGGGATGCCGAGGAAAAACGTTCCTTGGAATTGCAGCCATCCGAGAAAGACAACAAACAGACAGCACCCGAGGAAGGCGGACAAAGACGTTCCCTAGAGTTGCAGCACTCCGAAAAAGACGACAAGATCTGGGTCAAGATCGCTGGCAACGATGACCCCTTTGACCCTCGCAACTGGCCATTGCTCGAACGGTCCAAGAACATCGTCATTCTTGCCCTCCTCGTCTTTGTTCAGGCATGGTCCGGCGCTGCAGAGTCCATGGCCAACTCCACCGCCAGCAAGGAGCAGCACCACAGCAAGGTGGCCGAGAACCTCATCGTCGCCATGTACCTGTTTGGGATAGGGATGGGCTCACTCTTCGCCGGGCCCATCTCGGAGTCAGTTGGCAGAAATCCGGTGTACCTCATCTCAACGTTTTGTTACCTCTTTTTTGTCCTCGGCGCAGCCATGGCTCCCAACTTCGGAGGCCGAATCATCTGCCGCTATTTCATGGGGTTATTTGCGAGCGCCACCTTGACCATCAACGGTGGAAGTGTTAAGGACCAGTTTCGATCTGTCAAGAGAGCCTTTGTGTTTCCCGTCATTGCATGGGCAAATGTGGCCGGTAAGTTGGATTTTACAACAACCTCTTTCTTCAACTTTGCTAACCAAATCTCAGCCCCAATGATCGCACCCATTGCGAGCGGATGGATTGTCGAGCACACAGATCTCGGCTGGCGCTGGACCGAATGGATGACCCTGATCATCTCTGCCCCCATCTTCCTCCTGGCCCTCTTCGCCCTCCCCGAGACCTACCTCCCCGTCCTACTCGACTGGAAGGCCTCCGGCCTCCGCCACGCCACCGGCGACAAGCGCTACGTCTCCGAACACGCCGAATCAAAAACCTTCGGGGAACGCATGAGAAAGGGCGTCACCATGCCCGCAAAGTTCTTCTTCACCGAGCCCGTCATCACAGTCCTCGGAATCTACCTCGTCTTCCTCTACGTCCTCCTCTTCTCCTTCCTCTCCGGCTTCGACTACATCTTCAAAGAGACCTACAACCTCTCCACCGCCAAAACCGGCTCCTGCTTTGGCGCCATCGCGGCAGGGGCAACTGCCTTCACATTCGGCGCCCCAGGGTTCTACAGCTGGGCGCGCCACAGAACGGAGCACATCCAGGGCGCCTCCGTCACGCCAGAGTTCCGTCTTTGGCCTGCGATTGTGGCAGCGCCCCTGCTGCCCGTCACGCTGTTCTGGCTCGGATGGGGGAACTACAGCAAGATCTCCATCTGGTGCAGCCTGGGCGCGTGCTTCCTGTTTGGCGCGGTTATGATTGCTATTTATGTCAGCAGCTACGAATATATCATTGACAGCTATGGCGACCACGCTGCCATGGCGCTGTCGAGTATCACTTGTATGCGGTACATGATTGCGGGGGGGATGGTCATGGCTTCAAGGCCGATGTATAGTGGGATTGGGGTCCATTGGACGATGACGATGCTTGGGTGTATTGCGGTTATTCTGGCACCGGCGCCGTGGGTGTTTTGGAAGTTTGGAAAGAAGCTGAGGAAGAAGAGTCCATATGCTGTGGATCCGGAGGAGAAGTGAGAGTCTTGAAGAGCTTAGGGAGGAGTAGGAGTTTTCAAGCGAGGTGATACCCCTCTCATCATGTTAGCGAGCGTCTCATTTCCAGTCTTACCATGTTAGCGAGCATCTCAATTTCAGTATGTAATGATCATATTCGTGATGACCATCTCAGTGACTATTCAACATCTTCCAGCTCATTGACACTATAATGAGAAACCTACAAGTTGGAGTGGGCTGGTGGACTTGCGACCCAAGAGCTCCTAACAATCTAGTCCTTTGCTTTGCCCCAAAAGGGGTCTCATCACAGCTCAATGAGTATGGAGATGGAACAGTGTTCTTTTGCTAATGGGGTGGTTGAAAAAAGATGTCAGTTAGTATATTTGTGGGTTCCTTGAAGCTTGCATGTTTGTACTTTTGCAATGGAACCATAGTGAAGAGCTCAAAGATTCAGGAATAGAAGAATAGAGTTTCGGAATGATGTATTCCTAGCAGTCCGTGATAGAACTGGTCATCCGGAAGAGACTCTGCATTGGTACATCATATAGTTGGGGCTTCCTTCGTCTGCCTGTTTCAACTCCATTGATAGGAAGGGAGGGAAAAGGCGAGGGCATGAGCTCAGAGAGCCTGGCTTCTAAGTTGTCCGTGAAATTAGATTGCTGAATAAAATAGTGTTGACTTCATCTTTTCGGTTTTCTTTGCAAAACTCAACACCAGCAATCTGGGGTGTACAATAGCAATGTCACATGTCAAACTCAGGTCTCCCAAATCCCATAGTTATGCTCGTGTGAGGCGATTATGGTGCAAGAACGTTGCAATCAGAGCATTGCAACTTACTATGCCCCCTCTTCTTGAAGTCCCTGAAGCGGATCAGGGTGGTCTGATGGGCACCGTGTAGAATTTTTTGAACGGCACAGATCGGCAGTTCTAGTCAAATTCATATATTTAGATAGAGGAGCTGTCCAAAACAGATTGCGGTAGTATTAACCCTCAGCGTAGGATTCATGAGGAGCGACTAGTGTCCGCCGGTCCGGCCGATGTCACCATCCTCTCACGTTCTCCCCTGGACTGTTGGGCATGCGATGTGGGAGTGTTTGCCGCTCACCGACACTCGCCAGCAAACAGCTGTTGCCCTGGCCCGACTGACAGCCGATGACAACACTGCCGGCATGACCCGGGTTCTTCCAGTTCCCACGAGGGGGCTTGACCCGGATCCGGATCAGAAATTTTCTTTGCCGCCACCGGCCTTGCGGCTTGCGCCGCCGATGCAACTCTCACTGGGCCCACGCCCGGCGCGGGTACGTCAATGGTAGGCTGTCAAACAAAAGAACGTTGGCCCCATTCTTCGAAGGTCCCAGAAAGGTTTGCTGCCAGGTACGCGAGCTGCAACCAAGAAAAAAAGTCTGCCATTCCCCTCCATCCCCTCCATCCCAGGAAGCTCTGGAGCCGAGCGGCGCAGAGAGGGCCCGTCCCGAAGATTCCGCCGCCCAGCTCCGGCGAATCCCCTCCCCCGGCGACCCCCCCTCAGGAGCGAGCTAATGCAAGGGACGAGAAAGTGATGTTGACCACCACTGGGACTGACGCGAGCTTGTTCCTGACCGGCTACCGCGTGGCAGCACGTCAATCGTTCCTTGGTCTCTGACAGGCGAGCTGCCAGGTTGGGGTTGACCGGGATTTGGCTGTTCTGCAGGAGGAGGGCATTGAGCTTTTCGCAAAGTTGGACACCGGTCTGTGAGTGATGGACGCAAGGTCATCCGGACAGGAAGGTTGGTGATGCTCTTGCATTTTCCCACCCGGAACTGGGCACAGCAGGTAACACGACTACGGTTCACACTCAGCGCGGCGGCATGCTCAAGGGGAAAGCTGCTCATCAGGATGCGGCTGGGAGGCCAATGGCTTCGGCGCGTCGCAAATCCGAGGGCTCGCCACCCCAACGCACCGTAACCCCACGCGCAGCATGATAGGCAAGCGAGGGCAGACGCCGACGTGGACAGCGTGGGCATCGAGGCATCTTGGACAACCCATCCTGCGGTGCTTCAGGTTAGCACGCTTCGGACAGCTCGCCCGGAAGGCGGGCTCAATCAGTTGTCGTTGGAGGTAATCCCCATGCTGCAGACAACGCTGCAGAAACGACTGTCGTTGGGGTCACGACGGACGGCGCAGCCACAATACACAACCTCCAGCATGTGCAGCAGCTGCTCTCCACGCCGGGCAGAGGCATTGCAGTCCTCGAACACATGGCCACGGACTCAGGGGTAACCCTTCCATTCACGGCCACTATTTCGGGGGCTCTTGTCGACCTCGAGGCGGCGAGCTGCAGTCGCGCTGCGTACATGACAGCCTTTACGGGTTGTGCGGCCGTGGATGCTTTTCGACTCGGCCATGGCGGTTCGCGCGACAATCCCATGCAGAGGCAGACTGAGGTGGGATGCGGACTCGGAGTGGGAGGCGCGAGCTGCCCAGTCAAGTCGACGAAAGCTGGTGCTGTGGGTGGGCGCCAGTCTGCATGCAGTTCCGGTGCGGGAGCACAGCGTCGAGGTTGTGAATACAGCCCTCGGAATCCTCGGCTGTCGTCTCAAGCATCAGGGTCGGCTGCGCGTGGTCCTTGCGCCTCTCAAGGGCGCGTCGAGTCACCTCCAACAGTCATCGCGTGAGCCCAACGCCATCAGGCTCCAGTATTGGCTTGATGTGTTGGGTTGGGAGAGGGGGAAGTTGGGCTCGACAAGGCGGTACTGCTAGCCGAGGTGTACAAAATGGCGCTCCGGTATTTGTAGCCTGGACGGGAATTTCGGGTCAAGTCCCTGCCGTCCTCTCTGCCTTGGTCGATGCAGAACCACCTCGCCGACGAAGGGTGATGGGGGCGAGGGCGGGAGATCGGGAGAGTCCCAATCGAAGGGCACGCTTGTGCAAGGTACGCGAGATGGTTCGCGAATCAGAGGGAGGTGGGATAAATGAGGTGGTGCCAACCGAGAGGGATGTGAGGAACGTGATGCTGGCAGTTGGTCGTGTTGGTTGTGAGTCTCGAAACGAGGGGAATGTTGCAACCGCTGTGCTTTCCTCCCACATCGGGAGGTGTTTGCTGGTACTCGCTGGCAGGTAGACGCGCGCCTGGACGCCTCAGCTTTGCGATCTCGTGGCCTTCTTCATGGCCGCGGAGCTTTGAGCTCCCACCAGGCAGTCAACTTCTGGCGCGCTTGCCGTCGGCATGTTCTGGTGGAAAATCGTCAAGAAAGCGGTGAGACGGAAGCTGCAATGGAAGCCAGGCTCCAGCAAATCGCAAAGAACTGCAAAAGTGGAAAGTGGCAGAATGGCAGATTCTCGGATGGGGCTCCCTCGGCTCCTTCCCAGGGTCCACCGGGTGATGTTTTTCCGAGCCTTTTTTTCGCATTCGCTGGGCTGACAGTGGGTCGGGCTTGTTCCTGCCCCCCTGCCACACAACAGCCCCACCAACGATGCCAGCCTCTGATTTTCTGCGTCATCGTCTTCCTCAGGAAGTTGCTTGCTCTCCCTTCATCAAACTGCCCTCATCCATCCTTCGATATGGTTCCACCGTAGGCCGAGCCGAGTCCCCCGCAATGGGAGAAAGGAGCGCGCTCATTGCAACGCCGGCTGGGCGGAGAGGCGGAGGGGCGGAGGGGCGGAGAGAGACGCGCCGAGTCGAGAGCCAGAGCCGGCGCTGTCCTGTCGCGGCTCACTCGGTGCTGACCAAGACAGTGGAGGAAGGTTGGCAATTGATGCTGCCAATTGAAAGAATGGAATGTGGGAAGAATGAGAAGGCAGGTGTTTCTTGTCCGCCCAGGCCCAGCACCAACCGTGGCCCATGTGGCCCTGCCTTGTTCTGACGGGACCCAGCCTGCCGGGCATTGGTCAATGGGAGCAAGGCGCAACGGTGTGGTGTGGCAGGGCTGTGGCCGGGCTTCCATTCTCCCTCTTCTTCTTTCGGGCCCTTTTGAGGTTTGCCCGAGAAACAGGAAGACCCTGGCAAGCAAGCACGGGCCAGCTCATCAACCCATTGGGCTGACCGCCACACGTCTCGAACCAGCGCCTAGGAAGCTTGGGACGACTGTCAACCAATGTTCTGGAATCTCGCCCCACCGCACATGTTCGGACGAGAAAACCAGACCACCGCGTGCTGGGGCCAACCTGGTGCTTCCTCATCCGCGCCGGAGCACTCGCGCACCTGATATATTGGCGACGGGCCATTCGAGCCTCAAACATCAACAAAGGACGGGACCGACGAACTCGAAACTGAACGCCCCTTTGATCAGCAAACCGCCTTGTCACCACCACCACCAAACATCGCCAACGGTCCCCTCACGTGGTCAGGCGACAAAACCCCAGAGCCCGCCAGCCAGCTGTTGTTTCTCCACACACCGACTTCATTGGTCCACCCGCGCGCCACTGTTGCCCAACCGGTTTGCGGCGCAGTCCCTCCTCCCGTTGACAACGGACACTCTCACCATCAGGTGCTGGGTTTTCCGACGAGCCAGCGATTGCCCACCGGGAATTGATTGGGTCCTGGACGCTCCGGCTGCGGCGTCAAGTTCCCCCAGCAAGGCCTGAGGATTGGAGGCCAACCACGAGAGCCTGCCACTGCTCGAGCTCACCCACCCCACGCCCTCCGCGTCTCAGCATACAGTGCCCGATTACACGTGGTGCCAGTGGCGGTACCACCGCCTCGTCCTCCCGTCGTCGACACCTCCACGTCCTGCAGCTCTTGCGCCGAGTGTGTCGTGCCCTCTGACAGACGGCCTCCCCCTGAGACCTGCCCCCAAGAGAACAGCACTTGGCCGCCCGCTGCCTGACCTCGTCGTCTGGAGATCCGGAAGAGCATCATTCGTTGAACCAAGCCTGCGAGACACACAGCGCCGACCACCAAGACACGGGGTTGGAAGATATCCCGCGCGTGCGACTGTCTGCTGCTGGAGGGTTGAGACCAAGCGGGGTTCTCGCATATAAGTTGCGAGCACAAAAATAGACGGGTCACGGTCTTTCTCGTCGTCTGCATCATTCACCAACCTTCGTCACTTCGTACCCGCGGCTCCTGTCGGCGGTTACGAGAACTTGGCCAGTCGCCAACGTCGTCATCTTGCGGATCACTCAGAACCAAGCTCCAGCGAGACCCGCGCGCCACCATCTGGACCGGGCTGGGCTCGCAACCTGGAAGCGGCCCCGCAGCTGTCGAACCCAATTCACCCACCCCCCCTGTCTGGTGCCACAAAGCAAGTCATCGCGTTGGAGTTGGCTCCTCCCGTTGCTGCGTCTGATCCCAGCAACAAATTGTCGACCATCCCTCCACCTCCGTTCTCCCATCCAGACATCCATCCGCCGATCTCACCCGCGCCAACTTTTGCACCGCGATCTGTCAACACAACACCCTCCAAACCACCTCGGAAGCTGGCGATCACAACGCCCATGTTCGCGCACCCTCCATGTCGTCCGGACTGAAACCATTGCTGCTTCCACGGCTCGTGGAAGAGAGGAGGATCATGCAGCAGGAGCTGCAACTGGACAGCGATGGAGAGCAGCCGTCGCTGTACTACACCTCCGCCTCGTCCTCGTCCGACCTCGCCTCGCCGTCTTTCCTATCACCACTCACCCCGAACTTCTCGCGCCCGAATAACTCGAGGTTAACCGTGTCGTCGACGTCTTCACTCGAGCTTTCCACGCCGCCATCCTGCGAGATCCCTGCATCGCCCACTCAGTCATTGCACCTGTCGAGACCCAGCAAATCTCAACTGCCAGATGTCGAGGAGGAACCGCATGAGAGGGAGGAAGAGGGCCCTTCAACTCCATCGGCGCACGGCGCCGGCGACTTCGACTACTGCTTATGTACGTGGTGTGGCTGTGCCAACATTTTGGCTCCCTGCTAACCTCTGGCTCAGGCGATGCACCTTGCTCCCACCATGGCGATTCCGTAGAGACCACCACAATGTTCCCTTGCGTGACGCCCGACTTTGACTACGATCTCGGCTTTCTCAGCGATAGCGACTTCAACACCAGCCCCCGGGCCAAGAAGAGGCGGCACGGCTCTGACGCAGGTTTCTCCACATGGAGCACAAGGTTAGGGTCAAGGCTACCGAGTCTATCTCGCTTTCGATCCGCGTCCACGTCCAGGCGCAATGACCTGGCCTTCTCTCCTGCCTCGGAGCCGTCTCTAGTGGAGCCGCAACCCCGTCCGAGCTTCACCTTTTCAGCACTCAGCAGGTCATCGTCAGTCTCGGCGCCCGTACGCGCTGGCTCGGAGCGCGCCCCGGATTCCGTCCCGGCGACGCCCGCCCTGTCGTTCTTCGAGAGCTCCGAAAGCGTGGTCCTGCCCTCGCCCCTTGACCACATGCCAACCACACTTGGCAGGAGGGTTGAGCGTGACCGCATCAATGCGACAACGCCCCTCCTACCACCCCTCTTAACCGAACTCAACATCACCCACTCTCTGCAGCCATCACCGCTACAGTCCCCCTCCATGATCCCGTCGCCGATCCCCGACCTCTCAGCACTCCGAATGTACCCGACGCCGCCCTTAAGCAGCAAACCCTCGCTCTCCTCCCTCCAGCGCGGCGGCACCTTCACCGAAGCGCCCTCCCCAGTCCCCTGCTTCTTCGACCACCAAGACTCGTGGTCCGACCGTCTCGGCCACGCGAACTTCACCATTGAGCCGCGCCCTTATTCCCCGGACACAGCCGACCTCCCCACCCTCCAAGCCTTCCGCGCTGACTGGAACCTCGCCCGCACAAATTACGCCAAGCACGTCGTGCGCACCAGCGAGCACTACGGCGCCACGTCCAAGACGTACACCCTCACGGAAGCCAAGTGGGCCGAGATCGAGGGCGAGTGGCAGCGCAACGAGGATGAGCTGGTCGACAGGCTGGCGCAGCAGTGGCGGGATGATCCCGCCGTGATGGCACAGCTAAGGAGGATGGCGGAGGATAAGCTCTCGCCGTCGATTCCGCGGTATCTTAGCGATGATGGGAAGTTCCCCGAGCTGGGGGATGTGGAGATTGTGGGGCCGATGATGCGCGAGGCGGTGATGGTTCGCGAGGGCGGCCAGGGGCCGGATGAGAGGAGGAATAGCGCGTCGGTGTGGTTCAAGAACCTGGCGGGGAAGGTCGGGCTGCGGAAGTAGCTGACCAAGACCGGCTGCCACGATCCTTTATGACCGAATGACACACGAACGGACATCTCGACGACCATCTAATGCGGAGGACGATACCATTTACAGGGCCTTTTTCTTTTTCCTTACCTTCTTATTTCTGTTGTTGCTGCATCTCAGTTCAAAGATACCCCATCGGTTGCCGTCGTTCCTTTTTCATCAAAAACTGGGAGGTTTAAAAAAAGCATATTTGTGTGGATGGATGGATGGATGGATGGATGAGCGAGCGATTCATTGCGATATCCCTCTGTTCCTTACTATTGTCATTACATCAACTTGCGGCCTGGCGAGGTTGCGCAATTCAGCTTTCGGCTGTATATTCTAGTGTTTAGACCTTACTACCTCCTACCACGTTGTTGTGCTCTGTACGAAAATATCACTGCTATGTACATATTGGTTGGGTCTGGCAAAAAGGAGGCTTTTGTGAGGTGGTTGGTTGAGTAAAGGGGGGGATGGTGTTTCAACATGCACAGCGTGGCTCGGTATGGAATAGATGGAACAATTGGAGTCCAATGTCACTGGCTCGGATTAATTACTGCTTCTTTACTGGTTGCTCGGGGCTTCCAATTGTGTTTTCAGGGGGGGGAAGAGAGCCTGGTCCTAGAAGTTGCGGGGAAGGGGGGACAGGAGGGATGCTTTCGACAGCATGCCTCTGCTGTGTGATATGACGCCGGGGCAGGCTTCCTTCGTGGGCACGGGCAGGCTGTGGGCGGGGCCACGAGGATGCTGTACGATGGCACTGGGGTTGTGGCGTTGGAGGGTTCATGTTGCGAGTGGCCGTTTAGCTTTACGGCTACTATGGCCGTTTGTAGGATACCTTGGTTCATGTATGTCAAGGAACCAAACTAACACCTGCCACAGCGCAGAGTTCGTCGTATACATCCAGCGAGGCAGCGCTGTCGAGTCCATTTGTTGTTAGAAACGCTGAAAACAAGGCCCTTCTGACGGGCGTCTTGTCTCAGACATGCTCCGCCGCGCTTGACTGGATCTCACGTCCTTCAGGATGAGACATGGGGTTCTCCGATCCCTCACGCGGCGCAGCAAAATAAGCTGTGGCCGCCCTCACTCACACCGCTGCTAGGTGGGTGGTTGCTGGCAGCTAAAACACGTGGCGTCCAACAGGGGCCGGTTCCGCCTGCGTGTCGTGGCCGGCTGGGTGCAGGTGTGTTTCGCGTTTTCTTGCTTGTTTTCTGAGTGGGGGGGTTGGTTATGGGGAGGAGAAGGGTATTGCGAATTATGCAGTGATATTTATCTAAGATATGATGGACCTCGGTTATATGGCTAGGATATGTGCGTCCAGGTAGTGACTCCTTTACCGGTGGATGTTGTCTAAAATAGATCATTGCCATGGTTGGAGATAACATGTACGAAGTATGACCTGTACCTTTCTCCGCAAAGCACCTCAACACGGTGTTTTAGCTTGCAGACGCCGTGTTCAAGGTCTACTCGTTGAACCTATCATCCAGCAGTTCTTCCTAGTCTTCAACCGACTCAAAACCTGTCATTTCTAGGCTTCTAGAAGCTGTCTCTTGGGCCGTCAGCCTATGTCCAAACCTTGCCCTCGATCTAGACCCGTGCAGCCGTGCTCCGATCTGTGCATCCCAAACTGCTTATCAGCTGCCAGCAAGCCTGAGTGAGAAGTGGTTGCGCAGTGTTGAAGACTCGGTCGGTGTCACAAGCGCGAGATGCTCCCGCACCGAACCCGAGCACCACATCCATGGTAGAATGCACTGTGGTCCATACCCTGACAATGCAGGGCACCTGTAACACAAGCCAAGCAGAAAACTGTGTCTTGAGACCACAGCGTCGGAAGCGTAACATACCTGGCTGTCTTGGTCCCAACCAGGAGAACCCCAGCATCGGTGGCTCAGTCTGAGAATGTCGTGCAGTTTCCACAACATCCTACAAATCCGCGAAGCTGGAGAGGTCCAAGTGGTCGCGCCTATGTCTTGCAGCATGCGCGTAAGACGCAGGACATCGTCTCGTTCCCAGTTATCTCCCACCCTTCCCTGTGCTACAGCGGAAGGATCTTCCCTTCACGATGGCAGTCCGATCATCAAACTCCTACCACCCAATAGTCAGCCCGAAGGATGACGCAACTTATCTTCTCGGACGATATCTGCGGTCCCGGCTGGGGGGCTAGCAAGGGGAGCTGGCCAATCTGGGGTACTGGGAAGCATGTAGGCCGCCGATGCGTTGAAACACTGCCAGCTGCACAACACCCTGCCACTGGCCCAGCCGGTCCGACTGGTCGGAGGTTGGCTGCTAGCGTCAGTCTGTCAGTCTTGGGGACGGACACTGTGCTTCTTTGTTGTTTCACAGGTTGTTCTCCCGACAGGATGGTGCCATTGTATTGGGGTTAGCTGTGGCTGACTGTGGCTTGTCCGAGACGCACTGCCAGAGGGGGTTGGACTCTTGAACAGGCTCCGAAGTCTCCGCTGGTTGTTCTAGCTTGAGAGTTTCTAGAAATGCAACTGGATTGCTTCTTCCAAGTTTTACAATGTAGGGCTCGGCTGATGTTCAGAGTTTCGAGACCTCAAACAACATTGAGCAGTTGTTGAGCAATCCGAAGGAGGCCTGTCTTTCTCCACAACTGTCCCAATTTCCTTGGCCTTCTATTTCAAAGACTTCAATCTTTACTTATGTTTCTGGCTGTCTAAAGCTGGCATTGCTGCCATTGACAAAACTATCTTCAGCTGTTTCTCTCAAGCCGCGTTGAACCCCTTTGCATACCTATTGTGCTTACACTTTCTCTGTTTTCCGGCAATTTTGTTTTTCATACCACTCAAAACGGGCTGGCAGATACTAGATGGTAATTTGTCTATGCTTTTAAAACTGTTCAAGGTGGCAAGCCCTTCTCAACTCGTCGCTCGTCCTCGACTTTTCGGCTATGCCCTCTTATTTCATGACATGAAAGTCGAAACCTGTACCCGCATAGACCACATTCAACTTCTTCGTCGCTGTTTACATTATGCCCCTGATGAGTTGGCAAATGTGGAGAGTTCTCTCTTCTTGCAGTGTTTGACAGAGCATTGTGGCCATGCTGTAACATCAAACCACGACATGCAGGAAACCCCAGGTGATCACAAGCTTCAAAGGCTACCAATCCCCGTTGGGAACAACAGTAGTTCGGTAACAACAAGGCAACAACTTCGTACTCATGATGTAATGTCAGGAGTCCAGTGACTGTTTCCGGTATGTAACGGTCTCGTTGTGTACTGCTTCCGGAATGTGGGACTCAACACCACACAGAAGCTGTTTTGGGATAGAGAGACAATGACGACAGGAACCACCACAGCGTCGGTCTGTCTAGGGAAAGGGATGACGCTACGTTAATAGAGTCGGGCCGATGGGGAACAAAAAAACGGACAATGGCATTTATCGCGGGATGATCTTGGGCCCCAACCGCGAACTCTCTCCCCATTCCCCTAACACCTGACAAACCATCCTAGGATTCAGCAAGTCAATTACCGCATTCCACCTCTCAGACCTACCATTCAACCATCGACAAACTCATCTCCTAAGCTTACAACAAAGACCATGGGCGGCGCCTCAAAAGTCGTGTTAGTGGCGCTGCGCGTCTGGCAACTCATCTGCTCCGTCGTCGTCCTCGGCATTCTCACGCGCTTCCTCAACCTCCTCTTCCAGGCCGGTGCAGAGAGAGACGGCCGAGTCGTCTACGGCATCATCGTGGCTTCTATAAGCAGCCTCTTCGCTCTGGTTTTCATCGCGCCGTTCATGTACTCATTTCTGGCGTTTCCGTTCGACTTTGTTATGTTCATCATGTGGCTGGTTCTGTTCTGTCTGTTGATCACGGTAAGTGGTTGCCCTGGGACCTAGACAGGGTAGTTGACAGCTCATCCTGTTTCCAGCGTACCGGAGTCAATACGTGCAGCTCGCCCTGGTACTGGAACTACTGGGGATACTATTGGGGCGGGTGGTGGAGGAGGCCGTTCTTCCTCGACGGCCCCGGACGTATCGTGTCGGCAGGATGTGGCCATTGGCGAACCGTTCTGGCCTTTTCCTTCATGGCGCTGGTTGCTTTCTTTGTCACTGCCATTCTGGTGAGTCATCCTTTAGCGTCCAGCAAACCGTCAACGTTTCTAATAAGTTCTGTGGCAACAGGGAGCCTACTTCGTGTCCAAGTACTGGACTAAGAAGCGAAGAGACCACCAGACAGGGTAAGCTAGCCATCGCCTGCCAGATGTATCTGTTGCCAGTGCTAACCAAGTTCCAGTACCCCACCAACGATAGGCCACCCGCAAGCCACGCAGATCGGGGCGGGGCTTTCCGGCGGTGTTGTCAACGCCACGCCAGGAACTCAGGCCACGGCCCCTGCCGCGCACTCCGGACTTACCAGCCATCCAGCTCAGGCTGCTCACAACGTGTGAGGCTCTCTCGTGCCCGCGCCGGCAAGTGTCTTGTGAATGGATGAAGGAGCCAGACTGCTTTATTTATGTTTGGAGAATAGGGTGCTGGCTGTCGGGTTGATATCCACAGAACGGCGGGAGGAGAATCGCGACTGATCCAGATAGTAGTGTGACACATTGTTGAGCACCCAGATAATGTTAATGACGTAACCCTTCACAAGTTTTTCAGTTGTCAGAAGTAAAGATGAAGAGATGCCTTGTAAATCGGGTGAAGTTGTGTTGTTCCTTCAAGTTGAGGAGTTGCAGTGAGTTGAGATGGGTGGATGGGATGCAGGAACGGATCGCAGATGATCTGCCCCGCACTAGTCCGCTTCCAGAGCTGGACCCTTGGCGGCAATCTCTTTCCACTTTGTCCCGCTGGCAGGGGTCTGGTTACCCCGCCAAAGCCCAATCGAGACCAACTGAGAAAGGAGAGGAGGAGTTGTCTGTTGTCTCTTGTTGACCGCTCTGGTGATTGTTTCAACTCGGAACCCAGTATCTCCTCGTGTAACTCCCAGACCGCCGCTCCCGCTCCTCCAGACCCCCAAAAGCTCCCACAATGGCCGACAAAGTGTACCGCGCTAGCACCACGGCGCCGGTGAACATCGCCGTGGTCAAGTACGCCCAACCCAAAACCACCCCCACCCCGCCTCTCCTGACCCCGACGAACCCAACTGACAGACGCCCAACTACAGGTACTGGGGCAAGCGCGACCCCAAGCTCAACCTCCCGACCAACAGCTCTCTCTCGGTCACACTGTCGCAGTCCGACCTTCGCACCCTGACCACGGCCTCGTGCTCGGCCGCCTACCCCGCCTTCGAGGGCGACTCCCTGCTGCTCAACGGCGAAGCCTCTGATGTCTCGGGCGCCCGCACACAAGCCTGCTTCCGCGAGCTGCGCGCCCGCCGCGCCGCCCTCGAGGCCTCCGATCCCTCGCTTCCCAAGCTCTCGACCATGCCCCTGCGCCTCGTCTCCGAGAACAACTTCCCCACTGCCGCGGGGCTGGCCTCCTCGGCGGCCGGCTTCGCCGCGCTTGTCCGCGCCGTCGCTAACCTGTACGAGCTGCCCGCGTCGCCCTCCGAGCTGAGCTTGATCGCGCGCCAGGGCTCCGGCTCCGCGTGCCGCAGTCTGTTCGGCGGGTACGTCGCGTGGCGGATGGGCGATGCCGCCGACGGCAGCGACTCGATGGCGGACCAGGTCGCCGAGGCGGCTCACTGGCCCGATATGCGCGCGCTGATCCTCGTCGTGTCGGCTGCCAAGAAGGGCGTCAGCTCGACCTCGGGCATGCAGCAGACGGTGGCCACGTCGGGCCTCTTCCAGGAGCGCATTGCCAAGGTCGTGCCGCAGAACATGGCTACGATGGAGAAGGCGATTAAGGAGCGCGATTTTGAAAAGTTTGCCGAGGTTACCATGCGCGACAGCAACTCGTTCCATGCTACGTGCGCCGATACCTACCCGCCGATTTTCTACATGAACGATATCTCGCGCGCGGCGATCCGCGCGGTGGAGCAGATCAATGCTGCTGCTGGGAGGACGGTGGCTGCGTACACGTTTGATGCTGGCCCGAACGCGGTTATTTACTACCAGGAGAAGGATACCGAGGCTGTGGTGGGCACCATGCATCAGGTGCTCGGCGCTGAGGTTGGTGGGTGGAAGGATGCCGTTGTTAAGGGGCTGAAGCCGACGGTTACCCTGGACGAGGGTGTTGCTGGCATGCTCAAGGGCGGTGTCAGCCGGGTGATCATGACTGGTGTTGGAGAGGGTCCTATCAAGACGGACGAGTATCTGGTTGCCGAGGACGGATCTCCCGTCAAGAGGTAATCTGGGCCGGTGTATGGAGGATGATTGATATGATGATACCAAGTTTGGTCTACAAGCGGTTAACCAATGAATATACCGTTCAACTAGCGACGGAGATCAGTGTCCTTCCTCTACCCATCCATTCCAGCTCCCTACCCTCAAGCGTTGCCGATTGTTGATACCCCGGATTCTTGAACAAGGATGGGCTTGCCTTCCCCTGAAATGGCAGCTCGATAAGCTCGGATAAGCCCTGGTGTTACGTCAGAACCGCTATGTCCGTCTGACGCTCAGGGGCAGCTCCCCAGGTTACAGGGACTTCGAGCACGCAGCTCGACGCGCCAAGGGCTCGGCTCTTGTCAGGAACACGGGCTGCCAAGAAGGTCACCTCAACCTGTGACAGAACACATCTCGTGCCGGAGCTCCTGTCCGTTGGCCGTCATCAGCCTCTCCCTCTTCCGTCCCCCGACCCGGAACCCGACCGATTCCCGAGGCTGTGCTCCGGAGAGCATGCGACAGCCCGCCGCCATGAGCCGGAGCTTCTACGACATCGACCCGGCGGGCGACGTGCTCTGCACCTACACCGAGGGCGGCGAGAAGGAGAGCCTGCGATCAGTCCGTGTGCCCCTCTCCCTCCCTCCAATCCCCTCCAGAAAACTGACCAATCCCCCCCTCCTTCCTCCAGGAAAAAACCGCCGTTCCCCTCCCCAAAGCAATCCTCTACGCCTTCCTCCCGGCCGGCTATCCGCACACCGTAACCGACGACTACCTCGCCTACCAAACCTTCGACTCGCTGCAAGCCTTCGCCTCCTCCATCACCTCGCTCCTCGCCAACCGCGCAGTCCTCGAAGGCCTCGGCGTAGGCGACTCGTCCTCCTCCCCGACAGGCGCCCTCATCCTCAAAATAACAGGCGACACCATCTCGCGCATCGCCACCATCCTCTTTGCGCACCGCATGGGTCAGGCCATCGAGCCCGAGTGCAAGTTCTACCGGTTCCTGGCGGATATTTTTAATGATAGCGCGCAGTTTCTGGATTTGTTGACTCCCGCCCTGCCATACCTGCCGAAGTTGGGGGTGATTGTCTCGGCGGGGGTGCTGCGCTCGCTGTGCGGCGTGGCGGCGAACGCGAGCAAGGCGAGCTTGTCGGCGCATTTCGCGCTGACGGGGAACCTGGCGGAGTTGAATGCCAAGGAGGCGTCGCAGGAGACGGTGGTGAGTCTGCTGGGGATGTTGGTGGGGTCGTTGGTGGTGAGGTTGGTGGAGGATAAGCAGGTGGTGTGGATGCTGATGGTGGTGTTGGCGGGGGTGCATCTGGGGATGAATTACCGCGCGGTGAGGTGTGTGGAGATGCGGACGCTGAATCGGCAAAGGGCGACGATTGTGTTTCGGGAGTGGTTGGATCATGGGACGGTGTTGGGGCCGGGGGAGGTGGCGAGGAGGGAGAGTATTCTGAGGAGGGGGAGGGGCGATTTAGAGAGTAAGAGCGGGGATTATACGGGGTATTGTGACTTTGGGACGTATGGGGAGTTGAGGAGGTGGAATCCGAGGGGGCATCACCGGTATGATTTTGAGACCGAGGGGTATTTTATGGGGATATGGCACAGAGGGGGGTACTTTTACATGAAGATTGCGCTGAAGGAGGGGGTGAAGAACCCGCTATCGGCTTGGTTTGATGCGGTTAACCACGCATATCACTTCGACTCGGCGCTCAAGGACGGGCTGGAGAGCCACTATGAGAACGAGATGCCGCTGGGCTACGTGTTGGAGGAGCAGAAGGAGTCGATATTTGTTGCCTTGATGGCGGCGGGGTGGGACTTGGAGACGAATGCGCTGGAGACGAGGTTACCGGTGAGGATACGAGTGGGTGATGGGAAAAGGAGTGAGTTCTTTCCCCTGTTTCCTTCTTGCAATGGGCATTGACACATTCCCAGTACTACATTTCCCTGAGAAGGAGCCATTACGTTTTCATGGCCATCAAGTGGGTAAGAAGGATTAGCTGGCAAGGGGCTGGCATTATACATATCGGCGAGGGTTGCTTTCTTCTGAAGGTCTAGGGCAACGGACACAGGGCAGGACGGAACCTGTGTTCGGTTTTGGGCGGGAGGACGAACTTGGCTGGGTTGCATTGCTTCTTGAAGATACCACACAATGACGGAGAGTTCCAATGGGTGTTACTGCCATTGAACGCTTCAGCAATGCTTCTCCCCTCTCTCAGTATCTCCCTTCAGCCGTAAACGCCGTCCTTTCCTTCAGATCAAAATCCACTGAGTGGTCACAGTGGTATACGACATGATCAAACAGATAATACTACAGTTACAGACACCTCCCCATCCCTCTCATAGCCCCACTACGCCAACCCACTCGCCCTCATCGCCCTCATCTTCACCCCCTCCCACGTATTCAACTTAGGCCTCACATCCAAATAAAAATTCAACTTCCCCCTCCCCTCGCCATCCCCCCTCCCCGCATAGAAATCAATCACATACTCCACCTTCGTCCCGCACCTATCCACAACCCAATCATGCCTATCAAACGGCGCCGTATACCCCAACAGCGTATTGATCCTCGCCTTGGGACTCATCGTGGCACTCCCCAGCCCGGCAAAACTATGCAACTTCGGCCCGCCACATCCCCCTTTAACCACCGGCTCAACATACGGAGCCTCCCACTTGAGGATCTCAGCCCAGGCCCGCTCGTTGACCGCGTTGTGGATGGGCACGACGGTCTTCATGTCTGCGGCGGCGGCGGCGTGGCCTTTGCGCTTCATGGCTTCGAAAAATTGTTTCTCGGAGGGGTACACCCAGTGGCCGGTCGTGGAGGAACCAGTTTCTTGCTCGTCGTTGGCGGGGCAGGCAGTGGTGGAGGGGTCGGCGGTGGAGGAGCGCGGGATGCTGGAGATGGCGCGGGCGGAGTCGAGGTTGGGGCCGAGGGGGGGTTGGGGGGGTTGTTGGGGGGGTTCGGTGGGGGTTGAGGAGGAGAAGGAGGGGAGGCGGAGCCAGGAGGTCCAGGAGGTGGTGGTGGTGGTGGTGGTTTGTTGGGGAGGGGGTGGTGGTGTGGTTGCTGAGGGTTGTGCTGCTGGGGGGACTGTCGCTGCTGCTGCTTCGCGCGCTTGCTGTGCTTGCTGGAGGTAGAGTTCGCGGGTCTTGTGGTCGACTGGGCACTTGTCTTCGCCTCCCGCCGGAGCAGCGCCTGATCCTTCAGCCCCCTTCATGTTTATGGTCCGCGGCGTTGGCCGTCCGAGCTTTTGGCGAATTCCCGAGCGGGTTGCTTCCTTGCGCCCAGGGAAGTGGTATGGTTTGCGCGCTGCCGTTCCAAAAAATGGCGCTTGGTTCGTGGGTAACTATGCCGAGCCTGCCCGAAATTGACTCCCCTCGGTTGGATTTTGTTGTGGTGGAGAGACAATGGTTTGAATGTCGGGTCACTCTGGTGGTGTTGTTGGTGGGACGAACTTCGGCGAACAGGGAAGCTCGGATTGTAAAATTGTCTTGGCAGCTGGCACCCTTGGCTGGCAAGCAGTCGACACCTGGCATGGTCCGGGCCCTCCGGCAACGGGAGAGCAGCTCAAGAGTCAGTGCTGAGACCGGTTGCCAACGTCCAGTCATTTGTCCAAGATGGACGGAGGAAGCTCCCCATGGACGGATATTCCAGTGTTCAAACTTGCAAGGTTGCTTCATAACGAGCGTTAGACACTCCATTGGACACCTTCGCGGCTTAAATCCGCGGCAACTGCGGCAGGGCATTTGACTCAAGCTCAAGCTGACAACTGGGTTAAATGTATGTTTAACATTTGTTTATGCCTATCTATCCTGAATCCAGATCCTTCCCTGCCGTCTGCCTCTCATCGAGGCCCGGGTATACGCCGTGAAATGCTTCCCCTCGTCCAATGCCACCTGTCTCACGTACATGCTAACCCGAGCATTGCATCAACAGCCCGAGCCAGCCAGTCCAGTACATGACAAAAGAAACGCCTCGCTTGCTACTCCTGTCCGGGTTCGTATCCCTACAAGCCGGGCTCGTGTCCTGCTGTTGTGCCCGCTCCTTTTGTGCGTCTTCTCGACGCTGTCACTCTTCTGCTCGCAGGTCGAGCCCAACCCAATGCGTTCATCCCTGGTATCGTAGATGCTAACACCGGTCTTGAAAATCGCGGAACCCCCGATTCCTGGGGAGATCTCGCTACTGCCGTACCCAGTCTGCTGCTGGGTGTGCTTCGGAAAATAATGTATGTTTAAAGTTGTTTAAAATGTGGCGTTTAGTAGAATGTGGCACCGCCGGTCTCAATGGCCTCGATCTCGGCCTCAGTCAGGGGCTGGCGGCGGAAGCGGGTGGGCAGGTCGTTGCGGTCGAAGAATACGCCCTGGGGAGCCGCGACTGGGCCAAGGTTGGAGCCGGCAACGGCGCCAATGCCGGAATCGGCCTTGATGGTCTTGCGGAGAGGGCCAAACTGCTGAGCATGGTCGCGGTAGGCGCTAAACGTGGAGTGGGAAGATCCAAAGTTTGGCGGGAGAGTCTGGGTAGGCGAGGCGGGGTGGGGGCGGTGGGAGTGGTCGACGGAAGCTGTCAATGAGTCGAGTCAGTCTCCCAGTCTCAGGCATGATCGAAAGGCATCAAGTCGTACCAGGAATTGACCGCTTGCCGAGGAATCTGATAGAAGGGGTGCGCTCGACGTGCTGGGCAGCCTGGCGGAGAGCCTTGGTGACGAACATTGTTGCGGTCGAGTGTGTGGAGTTGAAAGGGGGATGCGAAGGAGAGTTGGGCCGGATGTTCGGCACAGTCGAGTTGATGCTGAGATGTCGGGTTCTCCTCGCGACGATGGCTGTCCTAGCAGGAGATCGAGGGCGCAATGGGTTGGGGAGTGGGCGGCGACGAGAGCTGGCGGGCAGGACAGGTCGAGGGAGGAGGATTGGCGTCGAGGTCGGGCGGGATGCTGGAGTCAAAAAGGGAAACCGGGATGGTGGACGAGGTGCTGGGGGGTTTTCACAAGCTCCGAATTTGCTGCACACGGTAAGCCTCCACGCGCCAAGGCTGGCCGCGCGCCAATCAGGACACGCACCCGTTTCTTGGCCTGGGGGCTCTTGGCCCGAAGCGCGGAGTCGACTCAGGGCAAAACCACGCGATGGCCCAGCGCCATCCCACCCTGCCGCCTTCCTCCCATTTCAAGCCGTGCTCCACCGAGGTTCAACCCGTTTCTTTCCGTGCTGTCACCATTGTCGAAGGCGCGCGTCATGCCGCAGACTGTCGGCCCATTGTGGCCTTTTGGAGCAGCAGCAGCAGCAACAACAACAGACATGCCGGCATCATCAACTTCAACCTCCTCCTCCCCTGCTCGATATTTACACATAAGGTTATCTAAGTTCGTGCGGCTTATCTGGGCTTTTCCAGAATCCCCAACTGTGCGTTTCCTTCCGTCGCCCGCCATGTGGGATTTGTGGGATTGCTTGGTGTTTGCAGGGGTTTATGCTTGACCCCACCCTTATCTCTTGCCACAGATCCCCCGCCATCGCAGATGGAATGCAGCTCCCACAGCTCCCACAGCTCCCACAGCTCCAGAACCTCGAAGCCACGACCAGAAATTGCGACTTCCACCCCCCCCTCCCCCAGTCCCCCGCGCTGCGATGCCGCATTGGTGCCATTCCGCCCCTGCGTGAGGTGATCCCGGTGGACGCGTTGGGCGTCAATGGCCCTTTGTGAAACCACAGCGCTTCCCCACACTCCCCGCTCACGGTCCGCTGCCGGACCAGCCCTGCAGCGGTGCATCCCCTTGTTGTTGCGTTCCCAACAGCACACGACACTGCGTCACCAAAGACTGGGCGCGACAGGGGCCAACCTCGGTCCAGTCCCCCGCAAGCCGCGAACTCGGGTTTGAGCCGGCGATGGTTGCCGAGCTCGCTCCGTCCTTCTTCGGATGCTGGTGGCCAGATCAGCCATCTTCTCTTCCCTCCCGCCATCTGACATCGAAGCTCGAACATCCCGTGTCATCCCTCTCAGCTTGACGTGGGCGGCTCATTGCCGGACTCCCGACGGCAGGCAAGACACGCCACCGTCTGGCGGCCCGGTACCCTCCTCCGGCATTCATTCGAGATCATCAACCGCCTTGTACCTCCTCAACAACGCCGCCCGTTGCTCGCCGTTGGGGAGATGGACCAAACGACTTGACCGTGTCTCGGACAACCTCGGTGCTCTCAACCCCCAACATTTCTCGAATCTCGATGCCCGGACATCAAACGCTGTGTTTGGGCCCTGACTTCCAGCCGAGGTGCTCCGTCCTCTGGCGCCATCGAGGCCCGCCTCGATGTCACCCAACGCGGCATCTCAAGATCAGGGCATTTGTTTGGTGTCGCGTCGCTGGGCATGTGAATGGTGTGATGCGACCCAACTCCCGGCCCGATCTCAACCCGATCTCAGAGGAGACCTTGCGATATGGATGGTCAGCCCACAGCTCAAGTTACTCGACTGGCTCGTGCCGAGGGCATGCTCCTGTCTATGTTTATGAGCCTCTGCCTGGCGAGGTTCTTGCAGCCTGCCGCGGTTTCACCCTCCCGATCTGAAGTTCCAGCGGTGACTGGTGATGTTGTTACGACCCAGCTTCCTGGCACGTTGACGACTTGGGGCCCCTGAAAGTGATACGTTCCCTCCATACTTGAAGTTCTGCCATGTGTCGGGTCATCATGTTGACGGTTTTGGGGTCAATCCTTTCATTCTTCGCCTTGCCCATCCCTCATGTGTGCCATCAAACCTTCGTTTGTTCAACATCGTCAACAGAGTTTCTCTAGCGTTATCAATGCCACTCAAAAGAAACAATTCACTGAAGAGAGCATGTCTGCCTAGACTACTACCCTTGCATGGTTCGATACCGATGGACATGATACACCACCAACAGACCTAACTAAGCGTTGCTTGGGCTTGTCAAGCTGGAAGACCGGTGCAGTGTAGTCTCTCTTCCCTCTTCCCTCGAAGGTCCCTTGTCCCTTGTCGTCTTGTTGTTGTTTGTATATGACCGAGACGAAAAGTTTTGATCCTATCCTTCGTAGCTTCACCGACAGATTGCCGGCATCGTCAGTTGCTTTTCTCACTCCTTCAATCCCCCCTATTAAGACTGAGAAACTGATCTGTCAGGAATTCCAGACACAGGAACTACATGAATGTGTGAAGTTCAAAGTCTGTTGTTAAGTTGCCTGCCCGAGTAATGGCCACCAAAGCCAGGAGCAAAAACACCATCTCACAAAACAAACACTTCCAGTCTTTTCATTGGCATTGAATCAAAGAATTCAAGTTCAACCCCCATGCTTCGTTTTTAAGAGTCTCAAAAACTGTCAGGGTTGGAGAGGGTTCGACATCGCCCCTTGCCCCTGACCAAAAATTTTAAACTTCCCCACAACTAAAAAGATGGCGCTGTCTCACGAGACAGGGTGTTTTGGACGAGCTGGGAATCGAACCCAGGACCTTTCGCATACACCGAAGTATGCTAAGCGAACGCTCTACCAACTGAGCCACACGCCCTTGATGGAACAATGTCTGGAACAAGACTAGATGGAACACGTAGCGAGAGAAGCGCGCCCCCTGACCCCTAAGACAGCCTTGGACAACAGATGGAAAATGTACATCAGCTGTAACCATGGTGTTTCTAGCCGATCCTTCTCTATTCTTGCTACTTCCAACTGTATCTAGAGCGAGGTTGACAGGCAGCAATTAAGTCTTAACCAGTATTAAGTCTTAACCAGTATTAAGTCTTAACCAGAGTTATGTGGGATGTCTGTCCTGAGCGCGCCTGACAACTGCCAATACCTATCTTTGACAGCACTTCTACTAAGAAGCCCAAGTCTTTCAAGAGCAAGAATTCCCTTCAGACGTTATCTTGGCGCAAGTCAGTGCATTTATCTTGAGCTCCTTGTTGCACCATGTTGACAAACCCAGGGTTGTTTGACGTAGCACAAGCAATGTGACTGGCATCAAATCTCTTGCTACCTTACCATTGCTCAAGAGCAACGTTCAAGCTCAAGCGTGTAGCAAGGATTGTGCTCACTCTCAAAAAGACATTGCACATACCCCGAGCCCTCAAACCTGACCCAAACAGGTCAAGAAAAGAACTGAACACCCCTCAGAAGCCGAAAAAATGAAAAAGATAAGTCGTTAGACGGGAATTGAGCCCGACGTGGGGGTCGAACCCACAACCTTGAGATGACGGAGGAACTCCTTAAGAGTCTCACGCTCTACCGATTGAGCTAGCCGGGCGATGGCCTAGCCGGTGTTGTTGAGGTCTGGAAGTCGGTGACGGTGGATATCAGAGTGGGATGAGGCTCGAGAGAGGGTGTGGTGTTGAAAATTTGCTCGCAGGGGTGGGTTGCTGCTTGAGTTTGAGAGAGAGAGGCCGAGAGTCTGGGCCCGGAGAGGGATCAGGAGGTCCACCAAGTGCGAGTCATGTCCAGGATAACTTTGGGCGCAGCGTCTCTGAGCGAAGTGAGAGAGCACAGTTGACAAGGAGGGTGGATCAGGCAGACGTGGAAGACCAAAGGAGTAGGAGTGACTGCAAAAGTCAAAAGAGAGACACGAGGAGAGACGAGGAGAGACAAGGGATCGAGCAGGAGGGGTATCTGGTAGAATAGCAGAGGCAGACAGGGTTCAAGATAGGGGTCTCCCAAGTCTAAAATCGGGTCCCCCCTGATACTAAGATGGGCCCCAACATCCAGCAAAAGTTGAATGCCCAATAACAGGATTGAACTGTTGACCTTCGCATGACTTAAGATAACCCACTGTGTTATATTAGTACGACGCTCTAACCAGCTGAGCTAATCGGGCGCTTGTTGTTGCCGGTCGTTTTCCCATTGCCTCATGGCTTTGCTTCCCTCCCAGCTAACGCCCGCTCCTGGCCGCTTGAAGTCTCGAATCGTGCCGTTCCATGTCTTAAAAGACTGTGTGGACTGCAACTCTGATCAGCAATATGCAGACAAGCAGGTTGCTGTGCGTGATGGCCAGGCGGCTGTATGTTGGTTTCACCTCCAACTGCAGATGGCTCGGCGTCTCTGTTCAGGAGGGAGACAACCTCGCACGGGAAGATACGGCGTAATTTGCCTACATTGACAGAAGGTATCAAATAAATAAGGATGGGAACTGCTGGGAGGCCAGACCAAATGAGCGCAGAAGAGATGGCTCTCCACAGAAGAAATTGCATCCCAGTGTGATGTCCAGATGAAGAGTATCTTGGATCAGAACCCGCATAACCGATATCGCCTGACCCTGAATTATGCATACTCAAAAGGTTCAACGCTTCCATTCCAGGATTCAGAGAAGAGATGTCGTCGACCGGTCTCGCTTATTGCCGCTGCCGAGACTCGAGACCAAAGTCTTGGAAACCAACATATACAGGGGCCCTATTTTGCCATCGGAGGCCTCAGAGAGCAGACCGTTGCCATGGAATGCTTGGAAGTAATCTTTGGCCAGCTCTAGCGTTAAATGAATGAATTCCGTTTCTCTGGTTGTTTACTCCTGGTTTGATGTTTACTGATTGAGGGGTTACTTGGTAGGTAATATTGAGCCAGGCTCTCCTCCGATATGAGAGTTAGTTTGGAATTGTAAGTCAGGTCGACGGCGTGGGCAACACAAACAGATTGATGGAAAGGTTGAGGTGTCTTTCTGGAATTTACTTGCTGTGTAAAACGGAACTTCTGCTACAGGAGTTCCCCCAGATGGAAACCAGTTGTTGACCCTCGGGAATATCGAATATCCCCACAGCCGAACAAAACGGCACATAGCCAACAATTGGAAGTCGAAAAATGAATGCAGCAAGCTTCATGACCCCGCACTTGGCATTGAGGCGGTGCTGAATCCATCATCCAGTTCCAGACTATTAGTGGTCCGGCAGATTGAGGATCTGCAAGGTGGTGTTTGGTAGTGGATGGTGAGGCTCAATTTCAGGAAGCTGCTTTGGTCACAGTGGAACAATGCACCCCTCCCGTTTCCGGCCGATGTAACCCTTCTTCGGATACAAGTTTGGGAAGAGGAGAGCTGGGAAAAAGACACCAATTAAGAGATATTAAAGGAAAACACCAGGGGTTGAGATTTACCCCAGGCCATAATTTTAATCATTTTGAGCGGCAACTTGGAGAGAGCAATTGTCCAGAGCTCGAACGGTGAGCACTTCACCCGGGCTGCTGGACCCCTTGCTAGAGTCTCGGGAATTTCGAACTTCGATGTTTCATGTGTTTGCTTTCTGGTGATACTAGCCTCTGTGCCGGTTCTTGTAACACTCACACTAGACGGGTGCGAGAGGGTCGGAAACTTTGCCAACGGGTAAACTCCCGGAAGGTTTAACCACAGGATTATGCACAACTTCGGAAGATTTAGGAGTTGTACTGAGTCTGGACTGTCCTCTAAGCTCGAAACCGCATCCGACTTGCCTTTTGAAACCTCATTATTTGTCATGATAATCTTCTTGAGTTCCGACTAGTCCAACGAGTTGACCGCGATGGTGTCGTATTCAGTTCTGTAGTTGACTCCTTCTCTCTCTTCGTCTTGTTTGCAAGCAAGTCGCTGTCTCGGCGCCGAGCTGCCAAGGGAATCATTCTTGATTCGGGAGCAAGTCCCACTTTGAGATCCTTGGAGACTTGAGTTTCCTTTCTCGTGACGTGATAAAATAATCGCCAAGGTTGGCAGCAGCATCTCGGCGCAGCGGGTTGCCTGTATCAACCAGCTGCAGCGTTCCAACTGCCTTGGCTTCTGTCCGTTCCGAAGAAAAGCGAAGCCAACATTATCAGGTTGAGTGATAGTCCATGAATCATCCCCAGAGGTTGAGGATTCTGGATGTGGCATCCGGGGCTGGCTGACATTTTGGCGGATGTCTTGCTCAGTTGACGTCTGCGAATTGCAATTTTGAGGCTGCCGAGAAGCATATCAATTCGGAATGCATGTCTCAGACATTTGAGTCGGATGTCGGCAGTTACGCAATCAACCTGGAAAGGCGATTTGCTGATGGAACATCAAACAACGGAAGAGAGAACGTCAAAGACCTGCGGCTTTGAGGGTTTGACGTGGCCTCTCGCCAACCTGATAACCTGATGCCCCCACAAACACGATCCAATGATGCGGATCGGCCGTCTCTCCCGCTGCAGGGCTAACGTAGCGTTATGCACCAGGATGCCTGCCGGCCAGATAACGAGTTGTTATGAGGCAAGGCGGAGAGCAGGTGACCCACGGCCACATCTGGGACGCTGGGATGGCACAGATGGGTGCGTCCGGCGGTCGGGGAACACAGACGGGGGACAGGATGGCAGCATCGCCAAGAGCACCGGCAAGGGAAGAGGCAAGAACACAGCCACTGAGAGCTCCCTGTTGTGCTGGGGTTGACAAGCTTGGCTGGCTCGGCGGGGGCCACGGAGGGGATGTGATTGGAGAGGGGGAATCCGGCATCATTCCTTGACCTCCCTTGGCCGACGCTTCCAGCTCCGCGCCGTGCGTGTCACCCGGGTCGTTGCGGTTTGCGTGTGGCGGGCGGCGCTTTCGGGCATCGGAAGCCATGTCCAACAGTCCAACGCCCAGATGGGAGACGCGGCAGACGCCAGGGGATCTTAAACCCCTGGCTCGTCATCCGGGATTCTGGAATTTTTTCCCTTCCCTTCTCTCTTTCATTCCTTCTCATCGCGTGAACTCGCTGGACTGTCATCGGCGACGCACTTTATTGAATGGGGACAGAGAACGACCTGGACGTCGAGGGGCAGACGGAGCCTCCTATATGTGGCCTCAAGAGTTCCGCAGCTTGCACCCCATCCCCCACCCTCGCCGGCACCGTCGGCACTGATGCCGACGCCGATGCCACCGTAGGCCGAGGGTCCATCACCAGCACCACCGACACCGCCCGTGCCTTCACGCCCGAGTCCGCCCATACTCTCTCTGTGCCCGATGTTTGTGCCCTGCTCGACACCCATCGAGAGTATGTTGCCCACATCTCCTTTGTTCCGCTGACCCTCGCTGACCCCCCTCAGAAATGGCATCGACAACTCCGAGGCTGCCCGTCGCCTGCAGCACCATGGCCCTAACACGGTTGAGGGAGCTAAAGGGCTATCCGTGTGGACGATTCTCTTAAGACAGGTCTCAAACAGCCTCACTCTTGTAAGCCCTCCTGTCAATCCATGGCTGTCGTGCAACAGTGGCTCATCCCGGGTGTCAGGTCCTCGTTCTCACAATGGTGCTCTCCTTCGCCATCAACGACTACATCGAAGGCGGTGTCATTGCCGCCGTCATCTTGCTCAACATTGTGGTCGGGTGAGTCTCTAAGCCATCCAGTTACCCCCCCCCTTTTTTTTTTTGATCTCATCCTCATATTCTTCTCAGATTTCTCCAAGATTTCCGCGCCGAGCAGACCATCCAGGCTCTGTACGCGCTCTCTGCACCCACCTGCAAAGTCATCCGGGCTGGCCACACCGACACCATCAAGGCTGAGTCCTTGGTGCCTGGTGACCTTGTCAAGCTCGGTGTTGGTGATATTGTTCCTGCCGACCTCAGACTCGTGCACAGCATCAACCTGTCTACTGATGAGGCATTGCTTACCGGCGAGTCACTCCCCGTCAGCAAGCATGCCGAAATCATTCTCAAAGACCGCGACATGCCCCTGGGTGACCGCACCAACATGGTCTACTCAGCCAGCATTGTCGCTCGCGGCCGTGCCACCGGCATCGTTGTTTCTACCGGCATGGGCACCGAAGTCGGCAAGATTGCTGAGCTCCTGAGGAGGAGCAGAGGCAACGTCGCCGACGAGGATGCCAGTCCCATTGCCAAGGCCTGGTTCAAGGTCCGCAACACCGTCCGTGTGCTGCTTGGTCTCGACGGGACCCCCATGCAGGTCGCGCTGAGCAAGTTTGCCCTGCTGCTGTTTGCCCTGGCTATTACCCTCGCTATCATCGTGTTCTCGGTCAGCCGCTGGAAAGTCACCAGCGAGGTCCTGATTTACGGCATCTGCGTCGCCGTTGCCGTCATCCCAGAATCTCTTATTGCCGTCCTCACCATCGCCACCGCGCTTGGTGTGCGTGCCATGGCCAAGGGCAACGTCGTCATTCGCAAGCTCGCCGCTCTGGAGGCTGTTGGTGGCGTCACCAACATCTGCTCCGACAAGACCGGCACGCTGACCCAGGGCAAGATGGTTGCCAAGCGGGTGTGGCTGCTCGACGGCACCGAGGTCTCGATTCAGGACACAACCCATCCTTTCGATCCCACCAGCGGAAACGTTTGCGTGGGCGACGAGGTGTACACCCCCAAGTCCCCGGCTGCTGAGAAGGGCGTGGCTCGGCTGAGGGATTTTCTCGAGACAATTGCCCTGTGCAACAACTCGATTGTTACCAAGAATACTAACACTTACACCGCCATCGGTGAGCCTACTGAGATTGCACTGCAGGTCCTCGCCATGCGCTTTGGCATGGGCAAGCCCGAGCTGCTGCAGTCCGGTAGCCATCAACTCCTGGCCGAGTTTCCCTTTGATTCATCCTGCAAACGCATGACAGTCGTCTGCACTGATGAGAATGGCGGCGCATCTGCGTTTACCAAGGGCGCTCTCGAGGCCTTGCTTCCCCTGATGGATGTCACTGACGAGCGAAAACTGGACATCGTGGCCAAGGCCGAGTCGCTGGCAGCTGAGGGTCTTCGGGTCCTCTGTGTTGCCAGCAGGTCCGTTGACACCAAGGACTTCACCGCTGAGAGCTCTTCCGAAAATATTATTGCCGCAGATGACGCCTCGCCTCAGCGGGCCGCCGTCGAGAGCCATCTCACCTTCCTCGGTCTCACCGGTATCTACGATCCTCCCCGTCTCGAATCCTCCGCCGCCGTCAAGCGTTGCCAGGACGCCGGCATCACCGTCCACATGCTCACAGGCGACCACGTCAAGACCGCCACAGCCATCGCCTACGAGATCGGCATCCTCAACCGCACCTCCAACCCCGCCAGCAACTCCAACGACGTCATGGTCGCCAGCGCCTTCGACGCCCTCAGCGACGCGCAGATCGACCAGATGGAGCACCTGCCCCTGGTGCTCGCCCGCTGCAGCCCGACGACTAAGGTCCGCATGGTGGAAGCCATGCACCGGAGGAAGGCGTTCTGTGTCATGACCGGAGACGGCGTGAACGATTCGCCTGCGCTGAAGAAGTCGGATGTGGGTATTGCCATGGGCTTGAACGGAAGTGACGTCGCCAAGGAGGCGGCGGATATGGTCTTGACGGATGACAATTTTGCGTCGATTGTGACTGCTATTGAAGAGGGTAGGAGGTTGTTTGACAACATCCAGAAGGTATGCCTTCTTTTGCCCCTTACCCCTATCCCGCCCCCCAAAAGCAATCCCCATGCTAACCCCACCCCTAGTTCCTCCTCCACCTCCTCGTCTCCAACATCGCCCAAGTCTTCCTCCTCCTCATCGGCCTAGCCTTCAAAGACCCGCACGGCGTCTCCGTCTTCCCCCTCTCCCCCCTCGAAATCCTCTGGGCCAACCTCGTCACCTCCTCCTTCCTGGCCCTCGGCCTCGGCATCGAAGAAGCCCAGCCCGACATTATGCAGCGCCCACCCCACGACCTCTCCGTCGGCGTCTTTACCCGCGAGCTGATTGTCGACAAGTTCGTCTACGGCACTGCCATGGGCGGGCTGTGTCTCGCTGCGTTTACATCGGTGGCTTATGGTGTAAATGGGCCGAATGGCCTTGCGACCGGGTGCAACGAGGAGTTTTCGGATGCGTGCAGTGTTGCGTTCAAGGCCAGAGCGACCACGTTCGCGACGCTGACGTTTTTGTTGCTGGTGACGGCGTGGGAGGCGAAGCATTTCACGCGGTCGCTGTTTAACATGCATCCGGAGAGGTATACGGGGCCGTTGTCGGTGTTTAAGACGGTGTGGCAGAACAGGTTCCTGTTTGGGGCGGTCACGGCGGGGTTTGTCATTGCGTTTCCCGTGGTGTACTTGCCGGTGGTGAACAGAATTGTGTTCAAGCATGAGGCGATTACGTGGGAATGGGGTATTGTTGCGGCGTGTGTGGTTGTATACACGGTGATTGTTGAGATTTGGAAGGCGATTAAGAGGAAGTTTAAGCTGGGGCAGCCGGTTTTGAAGCACGGTGGCGAGGAAGCTTAACCGGTGAGAGGAAAAAGTTAGGGGAAGGCTGGAGTTGAGGTGGAGGGGAGAAGTGCTGTGGGAGGTCAACAGGGGATAAGAAGACTTGCATGAGAAAGGTGATGGGAGGCGATTCAAAAGGGGGTTGATATATCTCACATTCGTTTGGATTAGTGGGTGATGGAGATGCCGTTGGACGGCATACGGTCTTTTAGCCACTCAGTTTGAAAATCCCTTGAGCTTCAGCTCGAGTCTCTTCTCTTCTATCCCTCTTTATCACACTTATGAGTCATGTCTTTTTTGAGGGGTATCTGGGCCTGCGTGTTGCCGCTAGATTGAGGAGTCAATCTGGCTCCGTAGCACAGCACATACTAGGTTGCCCCTGATTTACCAGGGCATTCGATATTCTTTCTCTCAGGGTGGCAGCCTTGACCTTCAACAAGAACGTGCAGTTGTCCCCATCGAACATTGCCACAAACTACGACTTGCATCGTTGGTGTTGGAGGGAGCCGTTTGCTTTGAAAAAGGTCATAGCATTCATAGACCCTCCAATAATCCTCATAACTACATGATACATCAACTTCATAGACCCTCCAGTGATTCTCATAACTACATGATACATCAACTTCATCAGTCATCACTAAACGCTTTACCCTCGCAATCCTCACACTTCCCTCCGCGTTACCTTAACCCAGAAATCATTATGAACCCAGATACCCTAGCAACAAATTAGCGCTTTCAATTCAAAAACCCAAGTAGCCGCGGAGTACTCACCAAACATTTAACATGCGCAGGCTCAGTTGAGTTGACAGGGGCAAAGTCAAACCGTCTCAGCAACTAACACAGAAAATCAGCAACCAGAACGAACCCAACAGACCATCCCACCGCAACTTACCTCAATAAACAACTTGTTAAACTCCATCCACGCCATCCTACTCCCCAGACACTGCCACTTGCCATACGAAAACACCAAATCAACCGTGCTTTTCATCCTCACCAGCTGCTCCTCACTCGCCTCGAGCCAGCGCTCCGGGCGGAACATCTCAGCATCAGGCCCAAACGTCTTCTTGCACCGCTGCATTGCCAGCGTGGACCATCCAATCTTTGTCCCGGGAGGAAGATACATCCTCTCGATAGTCGCCCCCTCAGGCGGCACATTCTTGTACAGCGGGCCCGAGGCAGGCGGGTTCAGCCGGAGAGCCTCTTTGACAACAGCCTGGAGATACACCAGCTGACGACCTTCGGCGTCCTTGGCTGGGGAGGAGACCCTGCCGGTGGCGATGGCGTCGTCGATCTCGGCTTGCAGACGCCGGTAGGATACTGGGCTGCTCATGAGGCGCAGCATCAGCCAGCCGATGACTGAGCTGGAGGTGTCGCTGCCGGCAATGATTTGGATGAGCGTCTGGCTGGTGACGTCGTCTTGGTCGAGGCCTTGGCGGATGAGGCAGCCGAGCATGTCTGGTTGGTCGGGGACTTCGGAGGCGAAGCGCTCGGCGACGAGTTTCTTGCAGGCGCTGAGTGTGTCAGTTGGTAACCGATGATCCTTGACGAAGACCGGCTCAGGGGTAAACTGAAAGAGTAAAACTCACCCAAGCAGCGCCCCAAACCCAAATTTGTCAGTCTCCTTTGGCATGAGACTGGTCATAAACCGCGACTGCACGAATCTAGCAATAGTCGTCCAGTTTGCAACCAGTTGCATGGCATGGAAAGCCGTCTCGATGGTTATGATGTACGAGAACAGATCCGCATCCTGCTCCAAGAAGCCTTGAGAACGGCCAAAGGCAACCTCGGCAATCACATCAAGAGTAAAGAACTGGACTTTCTCGCTGAGGTCCATGGGACGGTAGTCACAGCCGGTAGAGAGGTACTTAGCCTCGATTACCTCGACAAACTTGGCGATGTTTGTTTCGACGGTGTGCTCTAGGGATGTGTGGGGACTACTATGAGGTTGTCAGTATTGGCAGGAGCTGGTTCTAAAGGGTATCAAACTGACAGCACGGATAATCTTTTGCCGCATCTCAGCGTGGGCGACATCATCCCTCATTGATATGACATTGTTTTGACCCGGCGTGGTCTGGAAGGTGTCGTACCCTATGTTGATGTGAGCACCGTCCGTAGACATCACCCACCGCAAGCTCACAGAGAACATACAGTCTGACCTGGTAAAGGTCGATCGGATGTTCGAGATCATCCGCCAGACATCCGGATCAGCTGTGATGACGGTGTCAGGGGCAACCCGCACCAGTGGCCCTGCTCAACATTAGGGTTCCATCCGAAGGTTGAACTCGAGTATCTCTGCGTACCATATTCATCACACCATTCCTTGAACGATGGCGCTTGGGTACAGTTATAAAACACCCGACCGAGCACCAACCTGGTGAAGGGAGCCCAGAACGGTCCCGGGACATGGGCGAGTCGTCGCCATTGGAAGTAGAGACGCACTGCAAAGGCGACGGCCAGGACGCCTAGAGCGGCCAGGTAGTTGATGGCCATGGTTGGGGTTGAGGACCCTGAGTTTCGGCAGTCTGTATCGATAATCTCAGCTGTGGCATCAAACAGAGAACACGCCAGAACTTCTCACGTTCCACAACTCCCACTCCCACGAGGGCGCGCCCTCCTTTTTACCCTCCGCATCTCCTCGGGTCTCTCCCCAACTCCTCCCTCTTCACCAACTCCGTCTTCTAATCACGCTCGCACCTCTCACATGAAGGCGCGCAAACAAGCGAGACGCAGTGATTCCACTCTGGGCTCCCTATGGTAGACATCCACTGCAGCCGGTTTGTGGGTTGGGTCCAATCAAAATCCGAATCGCCAAGTAGTGCCTCGCCTACCAGTCCCAACGCAGACTTGAATAAGGTGCAGAGCCAGCGTTCGTCTTATCACTCGGTCGGTCGTGGCACCGCTCAACTGCGACACCCGAGTCACCGGACCCATCCTACGCTCCGACCGGGCCGGTTTGAGGGGAGAAACTATCGCCGACGCAAGGCGTCTAGACCTTGGCATGCCGCACTGCAGCGAGGACGTGCGTCGTCACCTTCGGTTGAGCAGTGTATTTTCAGCTGTCGGCTGCAAGTGTTCATTAATATCACACCAGGCAGCGGAGAAAGGGGAAAGGGGGAAGGGGGGGGGGAGAGAGAGAAGAGAAACTGCAAAAAAGGGGGGAAACAAGGCACAGAGGAACCAAGAAAATGGAGTCGAAAATCTCATTCTGAGATGACTCTCTAAAGTATCCAATATCTTGTCGTCTGAAACACCAGAGTATTTGTGCCAGAACTTATCTCCAGAAACATACTCGCCAGAAAAGGGGCGGCATCTTGCCAGCCCCTGAAACGACCTCCACCTCTGCCAAGAACACCCTCTCTCCAAACCAGAACTCCTCCCCCTCACCAAACTATCAACCCCTTTCCAAGAGCATCTCCCCAGTCTCTCCATCCCCAAAAACCAACACCACCCACCACACATCTCCTCCCACCAGTCACTCTCCCCCTCACAACCTCCACCACCACCACCACCACCCCCTCCCCCAGTTCCAACCGCGGCCCCCCGCCGCAGGCATTGTCACCAAGCAATACGGGCAATGGGGCCCTTGGGGAAAAGCCGCACCATCAGTTTTCTCAACTCATCCATGCACAGAATACCCAGCGCCAGCGGCAACGGAATCAGCCAGAACTCAATGGGCACCGAGGCCGTGACGAACAGCGTCTGAATACCCGGCACCTCCGTGACAAACACCGCAATGGCCAAGCTGATGAGGATCGAGGCGATGAGCCACGGGTTGCGGCGCTTCTTGCGAATGGGGTCAGCCTGGAGGATGGACAAGCGGCGGTTGCGCACCGAGAGGATGTTGCCCCATTGGAGAATAACTAGCGTGACAAAGTAAACGCACTGGCCCGTGATGTTGAAGTGGGCGAGTTCCTCGGCGGTGTAGCCGTAAAAGCCGTCCGAGTATTTCTCAAAGGCAAAGAAGAGGTCCTTGACGGGGATGCCGGCGTACTTCCACATGTAGAGAAAAAACATAGAGTGGGCGGTGATGGTCTCCATAAAGCCCATGAAGAGGTAGGCCTGGGCGTAAATCCGAAAAGTAATCAAATGGTCCTTTTTGTGGTTGCGGGGCGGGAGGGACAGGAGGTCGAACTCCTCCTTCTCCATGATGAGCGAGAGCGAGAGGAAGAGATCGGTGAAAACGCAGATGATGATCATGAGGAAGGAGGACAGCGGGAGGGGGACGCCAAAGAAGACGTTGAGGATGACGGGCCAGATCTCGGACCACGAGCCGGCTGGAAGGAGGTAGGCGATGACCTTCTGCAGATTCTGGAAGACGAGGCGGCCGAGACGGATGGCCTCGACAATCTCGTCGAAGCGGTCGAGGAGGACAAGGTCGGAAGCCTCGATAGCGACGTCGGAGCCACTGACGAGGGAAATGCCAACATCGGCAGCACGCATGGCGGGCGCATCATTGACACCGTCGCCGGTGACGGCCACGACGTTGTCGCGCTCGCGGAACTCGGTGACGATGCGCAGCTTCTGCTCGGGGGTGGTGCGGGCAAAGACGATCTCGGGGTAGCTGCAGACGATATCCCAGTCCTGGTTGGTGAGGCGGGCGATCTGGTTGCCCTCGAGGAGCAGGCTGCCGCGCTCGGTGGAGATGATGCTCTTCTCGTTGGAATTGGAACCGGAGAGGGCGGCGGCGTTCGCAGCCGCGTGGACGTGGTCGTATGTGTCGGGGTCACGGGAGCCGGTGAAGATGCCGATTTCGGTGGCGATGGCGGCAGCCGTGAGGCCGTAGTCACCGGTGACCATGAAGAAGCGAGATCCAGCCCGACGGCACTCAGAGATAGTGTGGGCCGTCTCCATGCGAGGGGGGTCGATGATGCCCATAATGCCGACGACAGTGAGGTCCGAGATTGCGTTGACGGCAATCTCGTCGCTGAAGGCGTTGGTACCATGAATGCTAGTGGGCCTCATAGTCTTTTCGCACAAGACGATGACACGCTCGGCGCGGCGGGAGCGCTGGTCCTGGAAAGCCTTAAAGGAGGCGCGGGCGCAGTGGTCGAGGGGCCGAACCGAGTTGGTCTTCTGGGACCAGTAATGGGTGCAAGCGGGGAGCAGAACATCAGGGGCGCCCTTGACGTAGACCTGGTACTCGTCACCATTGGCAAAAGAGGCGTTGCGGTACATGGTCAACATCCACTTGTTCTTGGAGTTGAATGGAATCTCAAAATCCCTGGGCTTCTTAGACTGGCCGTCTTCGACGGCGTTCATGCCACCACCAACGAAGCGAAGGACGGCAGAATCGGTGGCGTTGCCCTGAACATCACGATCGCGGGGGTGAAGGTGGAACGAGGTCGGATCAAACGAGGCATCGTTGCAGAGGTCGGCGGCGCGGAACAGGGCGGTGGAGGCCTTGGAAGGCAGTTTAGAGCGGAGGTCGTGGTAGACTTCCTCCGGGGTCTTGTACTCGTGGTCAACAAGAGCAACCGAGTTGACGCGCATTTCGTTCTTGGTGAGGGTTCCAGTCTTGTCAGAGCATATGACGTTGACACAGCCGAGGGTCTCGACAGTGCCGAGGCCCTTGGGGAGAATGTTGACAGCCTTCATGCGGCGAGCGACCATCATGAGGGTGAGAGCGACACCGACAGGCATACCCTCGGGAATGAAAGCGACAACGCAGCCCATAACGTTGTTGAGCATGGCCACGACGTTCATGTAGTCCTTGTGCTTGACACGGAGCCAGCCGACCCAGGTGAGGAGAATCAGGAGGGCGAGGAAGACGGTGAGGACGACGATGATACGGACGAAGCGTGAGATCTCGCGCTGGATCAGGGTGGGTTTCTCCTTGACACCGGCGGTGGCGGCAGCAATGCGACCCATGACGGAACGAGCACCAGTGAGGATGACGACGCCCATGCCGCTGCCGTTGCAGACAAGGCAGCCCATGAGGGCAATGTTGCGGCTCTCCAGAAAGTTGGGATCGGTGCAATCGACGGCGCCCTCGATCTCCTCGGATTCGCCAGTCAGAACGGAGCGGTCGAAGCGGATATCGCCCGAGTGACTCAGGAGTCTGATATCGGCGGGAACCTTGTTTCCAATCTCGAGAAAGACGATATCGCCGCTGACGAGCTCGATGGCCGACACGCGCTTCTTCTTGCCGTCGCGGAGCACCATGGTCTCGGAGGGGAGCAGGTCCATGATAGAGCTCATGGTCCGGACCGTGGACCAATCCTGGAAGGCGGAAAAGCTGGCCTGGAGGACGATGACGATAATGACAAGAATAGCGAGTGCAAGCATAGTGGGCGACGGCGGGTCGCTCAGCGGGCGCCAGCAGACGAAGAAGATGATGACGCCGACCCAAAGGACAGAGCAGAAGCCGCCGAAGACATACCAGAAGAGCTTCAGGGCATAGTTGGTCTTGGGCTTAGGGAGAGTGTTCTGGCCATCGCGAGTGAGGCGCCGGGCGGCGTTCTCCTCAGAGAGGCCCTGATCGGAAGCGACATTGAGCTGCTGACAGATCTGTTCGTTGGGCAGCTGGTGGAAGTTGAGGTTGGCGAAGTAGTCCTGGTCGTCCTTCTTGCCGGCGGGCTTGCCCTTAAGATCAAACGACTCGTCGGCAAAGGCCTGTGACTCGGCAACCTGGATCGAGAGGGTCCGGTACTCGATCGGGACGCCGCTGTACGGGGAGCCGGCGGCACCAGCCGAGCCGGCACTCAAGGAGCGGCGGCGGGAGCGAGAGCGAGAGTCCCTCCGCTGGGTGGTACGGCCAAGACGACCACGAGGCTCATTGGCGGTGTCCTCGAAGGTGATGCCGGTAGGGCGAGCGTTGCCGGCCTCGAGGTCAGGGGGCACGTCGGCGGATTTGTTGGCCATGGCGGCTGGCGTGGTCTGCGAGCTGGCCAATATGCGGGAATTCCAGACGGTCGGGATGCTGGGGCTCGTGATGGTGGTTCACCAAGGCTGTCCGACGGAGTGGTAAGCAACGAGATTGGAAGTCAAGCGAGAGACAGGGTGGTCGACGTACCTTCAGGGCTGCCAACAACAAACAAGAGAGAAGAGGTCTGAGCCGAATGCGAATGCAGCATCAACAGGGGACGGCGAGTGACTTGAAAGCTGCTCTCTGGGCATACTTATATCACGCACCTCGCCGGGCCGGGGGACCTTAGGGTTGTCAGGGTCGTCAAGGACGTCAGGGTCCGCGGTGATCCCATCTCAGTCCAATCCATATCCGATGATGGCGTCGTCTGTGGACACTGCTGGGTCGATTGGGATGGTGATGGCGGCAAGCATCGGGGGTGCCGCTGTTACTTCCGCGTGCAGCTGGAGCTGGGGATGGCGTGGGTGAGGGCGTGGGCGAAGGCGTGAGATTCCTGTCGTCTCCATCGCAGCTTGTTGGTAAGATCGCGAGATGGTGAGGCGTGAGGACAGAGCAGGGAAGGGGTACAAATTTTCGATTATTTCGAATTTTCCCATTGGCCGTGATTATCATCCACGCCTTGCAGTTGCAGTTTCCCGGACGTCAGCCAGGCAGACAGGATGCGGCCTCATCAGTCGGGAAGGAGCCCCCAGCAAGCATCAAGGCATCATCCGCTATTTCCAGCAGCAAACGGCAGGAAGCAGCATTCGACACACGCCCCCAGCAACATGATCCAACATCCTGTGCCAGCACGAGCGAAAATCACATTACGTGACGGTTACCTGAGGTCTTCCTGGATTTGGCATGGCCGTGTCGATGCAGACCGGCCCAGATGGTGGCTAGCATGGAGGGATCTGGTGGCACTGATGGGTTTGAGTGATTTATTCGCGCTCTGGCAAGTATGAGGTTTATTTTGCCTTTTCGAGGGAATCTACCAGCCCATGAACTGGGACGTTGGCTCGTCTCCGCCCTAGATCCACGAGCGGGAGTTCGTTAACGTGTAACATGGGAATCTGCAGCGTAGCAGAGCCAAGCCCCATGTCTCTCCGCGCATCGCTGCTAACTGCCCGCTAGCGGCACGCTAAAAAGGCCTTATTTGGCGGGACCCGCTTACGCTGAGCCAGCTCAAACCCCCACGCACGCATTCGTTGGCTCGTCCCGGGCAAGTACCGTCCAGTCCTGCCCAGTCCCGGCCACAACTCACCAATCGTACCTTCCGGGTATGCTTCTCTCCAGGCCCCGTCTCGGTAGCGCGTATGGTGGCGGCAGGGATCAGGGGCCCTGGTCGGGAGGCAGCCGATGGTGCAGCAACGTCAAACGACCAACTTCCTGGAAGTTGTTGTGGAAGGTGCACATGCACATGTCAGCGCGCTTGTCGGTGCATTTTTCCCTTCCTCCTTCCAGGGATCGGCCACAGCCTTCATGATCCACAGGTGACGACTTCTGCTCACCGCATCTCAAGCTCCCAACCAACAGCATTGCTTCTGCCAGCCGAATCGGCTCGTACTCTCAGGGGAAGCCGAAGGAATGCGGGTGCCCACTGAGCGATTTTCCATCAACATCCAAGGCAAACACTCCGGATGAAGTCTTCCTGCTCCATTGAGGCCAGTGTCGGGGAGCTTGCAGATTGGACAGAGCCAAAGGTCCAATGTCCGTCTGGAGAATGAGGAGAGACAACGGCCGTGGTGGGAGACGGGGTGGCATCATGGAGTGGGTGGCGGATGTTGCTCCAGACCGACGCTCGCTGCTCGACCTCGGGATTGTTGCGGCCTGAAGTGGAATAATTCATGCCACAGTCGTCGTCTCAGCTCTGTCAGCCATGACAGGGCAAGATTGTCTGCTCCGCTTCTTATCGATGCAAGTTGTCAGTCTGGGAGAGCAAAAGCAGTTACCATTACCTAGGGGACAGGCATCTCCCACGCCGAAGGCGTCATGTGAGCAGTCGTTGATGCCCCAACCAACCTGAGGAAGAGGAGGATGAGATGAAGACGACGGATGGGGGCAAGATTGGGCAGTAATGTATCTCTGGCTCGCTGCCCTGGTTGTTTGCTCATGTCTTGCGCCTCCTGGGAGGCCATTTTGGAACTGGGACAGAAAATCGCTCGCCAAAATCCCTCTCAAGCCAACTTCTGCCAGCTTTGGACCGGCGGGTTTGTCTCCCCAGGATCTTCACGATGCACAGCCCGCCGGCGGTGAGGAGCGAACTGCAGTGAGACCTTCCGACAGCATGCCAAAACACCTCCGTCCCTGTCTTCCTCATGTCCGACTGTCAGGGGCCATTCTCCGCTCCCACTCCCTGGCGGTGGCAACGAGAGGCAATTTCAGGAGAGTCTTCTTCGCCTGTTGGATGAGCAGCTCGCACTGTTGATCTCTGTGTGGCTCCGTTGTGTGGCGACCATGATGACAATCAATCATCACTTCGCGGATTCAACAGGTTCTCATTCCCATTTCTACTTTGTTGAAAAAGGGCCAGCTTTGAAAGCGGTCCATGACCTAGATCCATGGAGCCGAAGAGATGAGGACTGTTCTTGGAAGGAAGACACCCACCCCTTAGCCTGCTCCGCGAACTCACGGTCTTCTCGATCTGAACCCTCCCCTCACCCTGGTTGACGAAGGGGGATGTTAGATCGGGTCGGCCCCTTGATCCTTCGAGGGGTGCCTTGCTGGCTCACGGCAGCTGTCACTGCCCTGCTCATCAAGGCCGCCAGGACGCCCCGGCAAAGATACCACACTTTCTTGCAAGCAACATGTCTTGCACTCTCAAGGGTTACGCCAGCACCCCGTCTTGCGAGACCTCGCACCCAGTTCATGCACTCCGCCTCGAGCACATGGCGACCAGCTTTGTCGGGACCGCCAAGGGCCTTCCCGTCGTCCCTCGCCGTCTCATGGCAACATGGAATCGAGATCTTGGGAACCTATCACGGAGTGGACCTTGTTAAACACCCCCATCTGCCTGTCCATAAGCTCACACCCCTCCAGTTCAGCCCAGAGCGCAACCTGTCGGATCTGTCTCGACCAGCACCTAGGTTTTCCGGAGATGCTCGAGATGCCAATACAGCTGAAACACTTCGTCTCCCATAGTGCCATGCGAACAATCGGCTCCCATGAGACTCTGACTAAATGTTTGTATCAACACGCCCGCCTATCCTCGAGGGTTGATGCCATCGCGGCCGCCACCCGATCTCAAGACCCTGGCAGCGTTCTAGATCTCACCAGATCAGGCAAGCTCAAACACCATATTTTCCCTCACCAACTTGTTTGGGCTTCATACTTACCTATTTAGACTCCATAGAGTGACTTCGGTGAACATCGACCCCCCACGGTAGCCATTTGAGCCCTCTTGCTTCGGCACACCCTTTGCCTTGCCACCATCCTTGACGGGCTCACCATCCGTGGCACTTGCCACTGGCCTTAGATAGTCCCACCCTCCTGTGTGCATGTCTCTTACGTACTCCCTATCTGAAGGTCGTCTCAGGTTCGTGGAGTTCTCATGGGCGCCCTGGTCCAGATCCACAGGTGGCGGGCTGTCAGTTTTTTCATCTCGTCATCAGCTGCCATCCGCCCCAGACTTTCTTTTCAGCTGGCACTGCGTGGTAGGATTGGTGGCAAACTGTCTTTGAGGTGACCTCTTTGACCGATTTGTCTCTTGCAGCGACGGTGACGCCGTAGTTTTCTCAGAGGAAGGCGACGAGATAGTACCAAGCCGTCACTAACAGCAGTTCATCCCCTCGGTCAAGTCAACAATCTTGCTGGACGATGGCACCGCATTACCACGGTCAGTGACACAGTATGGCACATCCTCCACGTGAGCAAGACAAATCAACTCCCTTGAACCATTAGTTGAGTAGTCCCTTATTCCTTTTGTGACTCTTTCGCTTGGTCTCAAATTTATCACTCGTCTTATCTCCCGGAAACAGAGGGCAGTCCTGGAATCTCTTTTATGCGTGTCAGAAAGCTGGGTAGATGTTCAACAGTACAACTAGGACATACTTCAGCTAACACATTCAAAGTAAACAACAGGGCGAGACCGAACATCTTGCACGGCAAAACCGACAGCTCCCAGTCCTGCATCTCCTAAATTGACAATCGTATTCCGCCACAGGAACGTCACAACTCCGGGGAAAACAACTTTCGTCCAACACTCCAAGCGTCCTCGGCATGGACATGAAGGTTCATTTGGAGTTAATCGTTATGGACAAAGCACACCAAGTAGAACATAAAGCTAGTGATAATGATTTTTTTTTATGCACAGAAGAGGCTGGTTGTGTGCCCCTTTCCTTACCCCTTTTTCATTGTTGACATGTCGCACCACTGCGCGGGGAATGAAGCAACTGATTCAGCACCAAATATCACCACCAGGATGGAACTCAAATGGTTGTTCAGCTGTTTCTGATGTTGTGCGGTTATTCAGGAAAAGTCTCTGGCTGGGCTGGGCCACGCAGATAGAAGAGGGGTAGATATGCGCCAACTCAGCGGTGGCTTGTTGCCCCCTGCGGTTCGACATGACATGTTGCAGGGGCAACCAGAAGAAGGGGGGACATCCAACCTTGACGCAAGAGGGGCGTCTATAGCATTGGGAAAGGCAGGGTTGGGTAAAGCTAATTAAGGAGATACGGCAGCCTTGTGCTCTTAGATATAGCCCAGTTCTTCGAGGACTTCTCGCTCAAGGTTGCTGTTGTCCTCCTTTCTAAAGATGGGGAGATGGCTGGCGCCGTCTTCTCGGACCCAGCCACACCTCACATCCGGCGACATCCTGAGTCGCTCTCGCTTGATCCACTTTTTCCAAACTCGAACGCCCACGTTATTCGGTCTCGTTGAGTCTTTAGACCCCGCGATGAGCCCCAGTGCTTTGATCAGCTTCTCGTGGGAGTCCTCTTTGGGAAGCAAGGTGGCGGCCTGCTCTTTGAACAGCGAGTACCAGCTGAACCACAAATTAGACGAACCAAGCAGCGTATCTTTCAGCCCAGACTCGTAGGCAAAAGGGAAGAAGCCCGCCAGCTCCCAGTCGATGATGGCAGCTAGTTCGTACTATCCGTCGGTAACCCGCTTGACAAGAATGTTGCGGGTTTCCAGGTCATTGTGACAGAACACGATGCGACTCATGAGATGGTCGAGATTGGACTTGCTGAGCTTGATAACGCCAATTTCGTCCACAGCCGACTGTACGGCAATCCTGTCACCCGTGTCAAGAATCTTGCACGCCTTAACTTCGCCGCCCTTTCACCAAGGACTGCCTCCAAGAGTTGCTTGTTATCAGAATAAAACCCGATGTCGGGGCCCCCAACGAGAGCCGTGTTCGAGGGCTGAGATTCTGAAGTTGTCTTGGCAGGACCGCTGGTTGCGCGGATCGAGTCCTGCCCAGACTTCTTCGGGAACGGTAGTTCCATCCAAGAATGGTGTAATCGAGTATTCCACCTGTCTGCCATTTGCGTCTGTGGCGAACCCCACGGCGAGCGTTGCGGAAACAAGATGGGGGATCTGGAGATGGGCCAGATGTTGCAGCTCAGCTACGGCTGCGAGATGACTGCCGGAAGTCTCTAGTCGAATGAACAGGTCTGCGGGGAAGCCCGGTCGTGGCTCGGTGGCAAGCAGGAGTCTGAACGTGCACGTATTGAAGGTGATGGAGATGACTGTGCAGAGGTTGTCCGCGATGTCGGGGAGTTCGGGGAAGATATCGGAAAGGATTCGCTGATCCGGTACGAGCTCCTTGTCGTCGGCCATGATTGAAGCTCCGAGGTTTGGTATGGTCCCCAGGGATCAAACCCCGCGAGCAGAGGTTGCGGGGTTGAAGAGACGTGTATTTACTCTTTCAGACTTGCATAACGCCAGGTACACCAAAAAGTTCAAGTCCCAAGGATAGTTATCAATAATCACCACTATTCTCTCGATGGGCGACTGGCTGAACAAAAGGTTTTCTAGCATCATCCGGTTCTTCAATGTTCATTTCCGGAAGCACTGTTTATTACGCTTCCATCAAGATTTAGATAGTTAATAGTTAAACACGCTCTATATTAGAAAATGAAACCAATTTCCTTGGGTATTCTAAGTGCTTGTTTGTTGCTTCTCTTGACTCCAAACTCCCATGTATTTCAATCAGACCAAGACCAGACCACAGCGTCACATCGCCCTCCGTTAAGCCGATTGGGGGACGGCATAAAGATGCCTCATGTTGCCAGTCCGATCAACAGCGCCAAACTTCCTCGCATCGGCATGCATCAGCCAGAACACTGAGCGCGTCAACACCTTGACAGGGGCGGGAGCAGGCGGCCAGTCAGCCCACAAGTCATTCTCGAAGTGGATGTCGAGATTGGCGAAGGCCCAAACCATTCCAAACACGCCCAATTCCTTCTATCAGAGTTGTCAGCAACCCGGCACTCATGGCAAAACCAGTTATCCAGGGGTACTCACCATCGCCTTCTCCCCCTCCTCCTCAAACAACCTCGGCAACTCCCCCAGCCTATCCGCATACTTCCTCAACCCCAAAATCGTCGGAATCTCCTCCCCCAGATGCGTCATCAACGCCGGCCCAAACGCATCAACCATCCCCACCACCCTCCCCCCATCAAACTTCTCCTTCCCCGCTAACACAGCATCCGCATACGCCTTGAACCCATCCAGCCCATCATGAAACGCCTTGTGCTGCTCAACGTTGGCGTCCATAATTCCCTTGACGCCCGTCAGCCGCTCGACGGTCGGGAAGAACAGCGCCTCCTCGCCCGAGTGGTGCGCGTGCAGGAGCATCCACCAGCCCGTCATGTAGCGGACGAAGGACTTTTCGTCGGCGGGGGTGATGTAAGGGGCTTGGAGGTAGATGGAGTTGAGGCCGCGGATGATCATGTTGTGGACGTTGCACATTTCGGAGGCCATGTTGGAGAATGTGTCGGGCTGGGGAGGGGAGGGGTTAGATTCTGTTGGGTTGGAGGAAACGGGGCGTGGAGGAGGAGTTCTTACCTTGCTGCCATTGTTCTTTGCTTGGAAGTTGGGTGTTGAGAGGAGCGGGAAGGGGTGGTCTGCGTATACTGGAGCCATTTTGGAGTCTTGGACGGAAATTAATGTGTCGTCGAAGTTGTTGTCTCTTGGCGTATCGAAAATCTATTCGCCTGACTGCAGGTGAGTTGTCGTAGTCTTGGCAGCTTGTCTTGGTAGTTGAGGAGAAGGACAAAGGAGCTTGACAAAGAGCAATGCAGAGTCTCTGATGATGAGCTGATGGGATCTAACAGGCAACATCTGATCCCGAACTGAGACACGCTCGAGTTTTATGTCCTCAACGTCTTCGATACCTTTCTAAATCAGATCATGCCCTTTGAGATCCTATCGCGATGTTTCCCGTTTTGGACACCAACGACAAATCGCTGCGCCTCCACCACGAAGCCTGTCGGCATCGCCAGCCATTCACACCGGTCTTTTCGTAACCAGGCTGCAAGGAATGTTCCTCAGCTCGCCAGCCTGCCATGCTCGTCAGCACTAAGACATCCTGCTGAGTCAAAGCGCCTGCCTTTGTCGGCGGCTGCGCCAAGAGTGCTTGTTGCTGATTGGGACAGATACCGCGAGATTGGCGAAAGCATCGACAAGGAGGATTCGGGGGAAGGCCAGCGGAACTTTCAAGTCCCTGCTTGGCGGAGATTGAAGTGGTCATCATTGCGGAATTCCGCAACATTACTGTTTCTATTCTTGACGCACCCATCTTGAGGATCTTCTCGAACAATGCGATCCTCCAATCCGTGCTTGGCGAGCAAGACTGCTGAGCAATTTGCAGCTTCTCATTCGTGGATCTTATGTACCTATCAAGATGTTGAGGCTCTGAGCCCAGTTCTTGAGTGAAGAGGGTCACTGGTGGTAAGGCAGGACAGCTTTGGTTGGGGGCATGACTGCGGATGCGCTGGGGGGAAATGGCCTAGGAGGAAATAAAGCGGTGGGCGACGGAGTGGAAGGTTTATAGGATGCCAAGGGACAAGGGAAGAGAGCGGATCGGGTGTATGCACAATCTGGAAGTCCCCCGAGTGTTCAAGTTGAGTGTTCGTTAGTGTGGGGCAAAGTGACCGGACAGTACCGGGGTCCAGACAACTCAACGGCAAAACGACCATTTTTATTTTTATTTTGCAAAATAAACTACTGTATCAGGAAGATCTTCTCACATTCATTCAAAATTTCTTTTTTTCCGTTTTAAAAGCGCTGTTCTGGATGTTGAATAGTGGTTTCTCGAGTTGGTGACCAAGGCTCCTGTCGCCAGTTTAAAACTACCTAACAAACATTCAAGGGGAGACCTGTACACAAAAAGGACCATGTGCAGAGAAATGCGAGTGCAGACAAGCATTAAACTCCATTAAGTATGTAATATGGACAATATCCCATGGTATCATCAGCCCCTTCGCCATCCAATCCTCATGCTCATCATATGCCACATCAGGCATCATCCAAGTCAACAGCAGCATCCCGTGCTAGCTGGCTCCATCTCATCATCCCACATTATCTACCACCCCCGATTCATATGACTATGTACATCAAAACATTAAACAATCAGATATGGAACGCCTCCACATTCGCCGCAATGAACCTAGCCGAGTCCTCACGGAAGTCATCCTGTAGATAGCCATTCCTCTTCGCAAAGAAGTTAATAAGCGTGCGCGACTTGCTGGTCCATTGGGGCCAGTTCTCAGCGACCTTGCTCTTGGCGCTGGTGCCGCCCGTAGCATCGTTAGGATCCAGGTTATACACAAAGTTTGCGTAGAAGCTCTGGATGCTGCGGCTGGCATAGTTGGGGAGGATGCCATAGAACACCTGCAGCAGGTCGCTGCCGTGGAAAGTGCCCAGGATCGGGGTGCCCTCGTCGTAGCTGGCGAGGTAGGACCAGGCGGGGACGTCGGGGTTGACGGCGGTGGCGTACTCGAGGAAGACGCGGCGGGTCAGGGTGAAGACGAGGTCGCCCAGGATGGCGGCCAGGCGCTTGAAGCCGGGGAAGACATCGTTGAGGAGGCCGCTGCGGAAAGGCGAGCCCTCCCAGAGCCAGCCGGGGTAGGTGTCGACGAGGCCCTGGAGCTGCGGCTTGGCGGCGCCGTGGAAGAAGACGCTACTGAGGTAGTTGACGAGCCTGCTTTCGCTGGTGACGTTGGACGGGAAGATGGCGAAGAGAGTGCCCTCGTCCTCCTGGTCGCCAATGATCATGGGAACGGCGGCATACTTGCCCTCCTTGATCAGGACATCGGGAGACTTGGTGAGCACCTTGCCGTCGGGCCGGGGCAGGTAGGAGAGCGCCACCGAGGTGTACGAGAGGATGGCGGGGACCGAGTTCGCGGCGGCGGTGAACTTGTCCAGGGGGAGAGAGCGGAGGCAGGCCAGGGTGTCCTTGGCACCGGCGCAACCGGAGGCGAGAACGACAGCATCGTAGACGACCTGACCTTTAGGGCAGTCGACGGGATCGGCAGGTACGATACTGCCCGAGTTCATGATGGCGCCACGGAACAGGGGCTTGCCCTTGTACTTGTTGTTGCCATCGTAAAGCATCATCTGATCCGAGACAGAGATGGCACCGGCCGACTCGCCCCAGATGGTGACCTTGTCGGGGTCACCGCCGAAGGCGGCGATGTTGTCGGCAACCCACTCCAGACCCATGCGCTGGTCGAGCAGGCCAGCATTGGCACTGCCGTCGGCGAGGATCTCCTTGCCGGGCATGAAGCCCCAGGCGGCAACGCGGTAGTTGACAGCAACGAAGATATAGGGCTTGCCGAAGCCAATGGCGTTGTTGACAAGCGGGCCGCCGTCGTACATGGAGCTCCAGCCGAGCTGTGGGTGGTTAGCGGGGAACAGTCTCACGGCGGACACGACTGCTCACCTCAAAGCCACCTCCATAGATCCAGAACAGGACCGGGAGCTTGTCGCCGGCCTTAGTGCCCTTAGGGCGGACAACGTTGACGGTCAAGCAGTCCTCGGAGATCTTGAGGGCCTTCTGGAAGAGGGCAGTGTTTGTGACGGTGGTAATGATCTTGGGCAACAAGCCGCCGTCGTCCGAGTCGGAGACGAACTGAGGACACGCGGGTGGGAGTCCGGAGGCATCGAACACGCCAAGGTTCTTGGAGAGCTTGACCGGAGGCTTGAACCGGAGCTGGCCAACGGGGGGGTTGGCAAAGGGGATGCCGTTGAAGGCCTCGTTATCCGAGCGGCTGACGCCCACGATGGAGCCGGACGCGATGGTGACGGTGGGGGCAGCCCTCTTGTCAATGACATTTGTGGGAGGCTCCGGGGGCGCGGCAGCAACCCGGCCGAGGAGGGCCGCAGTCACAAGGGTGGCGATGCCCTTCATGGTATTTGTGATGGCAGGTGAGTGAGAGGAGGGAGGACGGAGGGGACGAAGGAGGCGAGGTTCCTTGGTTCAGTCTCGCTGTATCGTCGAGGAAGGGCAGAGTGCCCTCCTCATATAGAGGTTGCCGATTCCCATGGTGATCCACCTAGCGCTCCCAGTCTCCTCAAGAGTCCACCGACGAGGTCAACGACGGGCGCTTGGCGGCGTTGACACAACACCATGGACCCCACCACTCGCTTTCGGAAGGTCAGAGACAGGGGCATGGGCAGGACTGGCTCCTCCGCAGCACAGGTGACCACGCGACGGCATGGAGACGTGGACGAGGCGGGCAAGCGGCTGCGCGAAGCGTCGGGCAACCTCCATTTGCGGTTGTGGTCCGCGAGTTGGGCTGATTTGGGGTGGCATCGTCAGCAACTTCTGCAAGACAAAGCTGGAAATGGGCCGCTGGCTCCATCACAAGTCCCGTTTTCCCCGTGGGGAAGAGGTTGCTTCGGACATCGGGGGGCTCCTTTGGCGTTCTCGGGATGGGTTCAAGGTCGCATCGGGACTGTCACGCCCTCTGCAGCGCGGAAGCGCATCCTTGCTGAGCAGCCAGCTGCGGCAACGGTCCCATCGATAGCATCTGCGGCGTGATCTCAGCCTGGGACGGACAGAACGAAGCATGTGAAGAGAAGGTTTTGTGCCTGGCGCTGGTGCTGGCGCTAGGGGAAGGCCTCGGCAACATGTCGAGCCCCACGACCGCCCTGCATTAGTTGGCGCAGATGCTGCCCTGATCAGCACGCGGCGGCTGTTGATGAATTCCCCGCATCCCGTGTCGTGATCCGAACACGCGGGCAGGCGGTCGCGGAGGGACGGAACAAGCCGATGGCAGCAAGGAATCAGGAACCCAGGATGAGAGAAAACTTTTTCTGTTGGGGGAAAGGCTGGCCTGGCCGGGCGCTTGTCGTTGGCATTGTGGACCATCATGGTCCGACTGCAGGTGTTGCGTGGAAATGGAATCCACTTCGTGCCTAGCCGTCGCCCTGGGACCCTTGAAGCAAAAGAGATCAAAAAATGCGCGTCATCCTGCCTCCAGCTGCCGGTGCTGTGCTCTGTGCCTCGTTGGACATTATGCCGTGCTTGCCTGCGACATAAGTACCGAGTCGTTGGGATGGGAATGGCAATGTCGGAAGCGAGAGCATGGGAGAGCGTGGCAACTGGGAACCTAGGTACCTAATTGTCGGGAGATGGCAGGCATCACGCAGCAGACGCGGGATAGAAACAAACGCGAAAGTGGGGCCAGGGCGTGGGATGTGGGGTGCAGCAAGCCGTTGGGGAATTTGCGGGGAAATCGGGGGCTGCTTCCCCTTTGGGACACAACCCCCGACGCCATTCGCCCAGGACGCGGTTTGTCTGTTCTTCCTTTCCCAGAGCACCAGCCAAACACGGCAACCAGCTCATCGCAAGAATCAAGATCTGCTCCTTGGCTCATGGCCTGAGAACCTGGAATCGAAACCCCCGCGACATGCTGTCCCAGGCCTGGACGTCTCTCTCGGCGAGAATCGTCCAATGGTCTCCTAGTGAGCGCGACAACTATCGTCCCAGCATTGCAGTAATTCCCGATAGCTAGAGCCCAAAAGACATGTACTTCACTTGACGGCAGCTGACCATCAACGAGGCTGCATGCGGCAGCTTCGGAAGCACGCCGCTGTCGGGGTTGCCTCGACTTCCGCGCCTTCCAGACCGCCGCTTCCCCTCCTCCGAAATCTTTGCGAACACGAATCCTCGATGGGGGCCACGACTTGCCCATGAACGAGCAACTCTCCTTGGCAGCCCTCCAACTTTGCCTTGGCAGATCGCAAATCATGGCACTGCCGGCTTCCGCGATGCTTTCGGAGCATTTCTGATTTGCCCACCAGACCGCCCACAAGAACCGGACCGCCGGCGCAACACACCACCCAGCAGCCGACTCCCCCCTCCCCATTCCTTGGTCTTGGAGAACACCATTACCATTCGGGCCCTTCCCCCGCAACTTTCCCCAGATTCCTGCCATCGGGATGGCTCGAAATACGACAAACCCCGCCTTCTCTCGGCTTGCAACCCCTCTTGTCCATTTCAGCGAGGGGTTCTTGAAACGTCCTTTGAACTGAGGCATGTGAAGATCGACTGCCGTTTTAATCGTCAATCGTTCGGCTGAATCGGGCTCAAGAGATATCCCACTAGACAAACACGTGCTGCTGGGTTTCCAACTGCCCTGCCTTGCTGAGAGACTCGCTGATATTTCCGTTTTGATCACCCTGCAGATGGCCTTCCAGATGCCTGGCGGCGGGAAAGACCCGATCCTCCGCTCAGCTCATGGCTGAAGTGCTCGGGAGACTTCCGATCTGGCAACAAGATCAACGTGGTCACAAAGGGCTTGCAGTCGAGGCTGTGGGCACATTCGTAAGTCACTGGCATCAACAACGCTTGCGTTTCAGTACGGCATGCTTCAATTCCTGTTTGCATGCCGCTGCTCCTAAATGGAGTTGCCTCCCAAGACGAACACAAGGAGGACTGATGAACTGGTGGTGTTGATTTGCCAAAACCGCACGATTCGGGAAGCCATCGGCCTACCGGTGCCATATCGGGCTAGTATCATCATGGCACGGCACTTCCGAAGCCCTCTCCCGTTCTCGGGCCAAGGTCGCCCGATTGTCAATCCTAGGGCCGGGCTCACCTCAGGGGCTCCTGCGCCCCCCAAGACAAAAGAGGTACCTGCCGCGATGGATGAGGCTCTCAGTCTGCATGTTAGCTTCTATCATGTGAAAGGAGCCTTGATATGCTGCGGCGTCATCAACACACCAGGGCTGCTGGGATGACCTGTCCCAACAGAAATGACAACGAGAGGCATGTGAAGAGAGCTCGACGACTACTCAACGACCCAAGGGCGTGATAAAGAAGTACCTCTAGGGTCTGGCCTGTCTAGTACGCTCGGAGTCTATTCCGAACAAGTATTAGTATGCAATTCAACCCAGCCCCTGAGTTGTTCATCAGACTGAGATTGTATGCCTTCTGCAAGACGCTTGCAGGAGAACATTGATGGGATAGGAGTATGAGCCCACAGTCAAACGTGCAATTCCCACATCCATGTCTGGCGGAATATCATTTTACCTCGAATTCCAAGATTAAAGATGCCAAAACTTCAAGACATCGTTCCCTTTTCCCTAATTTCGGAATTTCCGGATGTCGTTTGGGAAGTTCCAGCCCCATTCCCCGAGTACAAGAACCCAATGGGTCAAAACATTGCAGTTGAAGCGAAGGCCAGAGCTAGAGAGACTACATACGGTAAAAGATCATGCGGGAAGTACCGGTACATGCGGTAAGAATAAAGAAAGACGCGGCTTAGGATTCATCTGCACTTAATCGGGTCGCCTCCCCCTCTTCACAGAGTCCGGGCAACTCAATTAGCCCACATTAAACCATGACTGTCCCATATTTTACTCACAGACTCGCATCTTGGTTCACCAGGCTTTATAACTGCAAGGGGCAACAATCCTTTTGCTTGCTAGGCGTTGATCCCGAATAAATCTGTAGATAACCTATATATAGCCCTGCTCAAGACCACCAAAGTACAGACTACAAGGAGCCAGTACCTACTATCTAAACAGTCTAGAATACGAACTATTCCATTACCCAGTGCTCACACAGTCACTCTGTAACTCATCTGGTGTATGATGCCAAGAGATGAGGCTCTTGACCTTCGGTCTCGGTCTGCCCTATCCGATCTCATTGTCAACCCCCTTGTGTCCTTGCCGCAGGGTGGCGCCTTGGCAGGGGCGAAACTCCAACCTTAAGGGGAGGAGGCAGAGGAGTGAATGGTTGATGGCTGAAACTTGATAGTAGCAGGATCACATCACATGCATGAGGAACTTGGAAGAACAAGATCCCAAGTCAAGCAATAAAATTCTAAAATACGTCCCTAGCAAAAACATAAACCACAAGCTGCTATGCCATTGTGGCGTTCGTCCCACAGTCCTTGTCATAACACCGAACCCATCCAGCGCCTCATGCAAATGCATCATGACCTTGACCATGACGAGGCACGTCCCGTGTACCGTGTACCATAACCATAACCCAGAGCTTTGCCGCCCAAACTCCTCTAAACATTCCACCTCTTGTCAAGGGTATTGCCGTACCATATCGTCCATCATTCCCATCAAGTACCTACCATACCCTTTCCTTGCCTTCATACCTCATACCAGAACTCATAAACCATCAGACCCTCACCCCACCCTGAAGTAAAACCATCCCCCAAACAAGCATCAACATTGATGCCCCAACAAAAAACAAACATTCCCCACTCCACAAAAAAAAACCTCATCCCCCCTCCCCTACCACATCAACAAACCCGCAACGGACCAACCGACCTCGACGCCCGCCTCCTCTTAGCCGTCGGACTAATCACAGGCCGGTCCTCCGGGCTGCTGCTCAGCGCGGCGGCAGCCTCCTCCTCAAAGCTGCTATTCAGCACCTGGCTCAGCGGCTGCCTGCCCTCCCCACTCGCACCTGCAGAAGCAGCATGCCTCTCCGCGCCCCTCCTCCGCTTGAGCCTCACGGGCTGGTACACCGGCTGGCACACGGGCTGACGCACGGGCGGGTGCTGCGGCTCGAGCAGTGGGTCCCAGAGGCCGATGTAATTTGGGTTGTCGTAGATGGAGTCGGCGGCGATTTCGCGGCCGAGGGCTTGGGAGAGGCGCTCTTTGAGGCCGAGGACGGGCCAGAAGCTGACGGGCGTGTAGGTGATATCGAGGCTGGCGGTGGTGGCGTCGCCGGGCGCCAGGTCGGGGTGCATGAAGCGCTTGAGGAAGGTGGCGGTGACGGTGGCGGTGTAGATGATGAAATTGGGGCTGCTGTCGTTGCCGTCGTCGTGGGTGATGACCTGGACTTTGACGTCGCGGAACACGGGGGGTTTGATGCGGATTGACTTGCGGCCGCCCTGTGATGAGGATTGCGACGAGGGCCGGGAGGTCTCGCGGTAGAAGTGGGCTTGCGCCAATCCGATGAGGATCGCGACGATGTAGGGGTCGTGGTCCGGGTTCTCGGGTACCAGCATCTTGGACCGCAGCTTCTGCAGCCTGCGAACCGGCTCGTTAATGGTGTTCTCCGGCCCGCGAACGACGCCGTAGAGGTGCTTGCGGATGCTGGCGAGCTGCGCCTTATTGATGTAGGCAAGCATCGGCATGCCGGGCTCCCGACCACCCGTCTTCGGCGCCTGACCAAACGACGTTGAGGGCAGAGTCGGACATGAGTCGAAGGAAACGTCGACGTTGCTGGGGCTCTTCCAGATGCAAGGGATGCGAACCACTTTGCGGAAGACGCGGTGGCCAAAGTAGAGGTTCAGTTCAACGCCCGTCTTGGGGCGCGACAATGTCGTCGGGAAGAGCGTTGACATGATGTGCTTGATGGCACGGTTCTTGCAGAAGGCGCGGGCCGGAGTCGCGTCTTCGCGAACCAGGGTATGCATCTCGGACGTCAAATTCTGCGCCATCCTGGACGGCTCCAGCCACACGCCGGGCGCCGGGTCGGGGACCGGTTTAACGACAGCGGGGCGCTTGCGGAAGTGCGCACCGAGGAGCTGAGAATGCTGATCGGTCCAGCAGATGGGGACGACGTAAAGGGTTGTGCCGGCATGGTCATGCATGATGTCGTAGAGCGAACCCTGCTGGGGCTGCGTGATGCGCCGATTGCATGATCGCTTTTTTGACTGTGCGGGTAGCTTCTGGTTGTCGCTGTCGCTCTTAACGGGTTGTCCGCGCTCCAGCGGACTCGGACTGTCGCGTGGAGTTGACATGTGGACGATGGCGCGCAGCTGACCGATAAAGCTGCTGCTGAACAAGGATCTGGGGTCAGGGCGAGGCGCGCGTTAGCGGAAGGGGTCCTTGTTGCAAATGTCGAATTGGAAATTCGTAGCCACTCGATTTTTGGTGGAGGCTGCGAGGCGCGACTTACTCGATTGTGAGCATCGAAGATTGAAGAGGGAGGCTGATCAGTCGCCTTGTTGCTGGGGTGGTGGGTTGAGACCCTGGGCTGTTGCGGTGACTGTTGGTCGTTGTCGCGATGTGGCCCCGCAAACGGAAATCCACGAAAATCACACAACAATGACCTCGTCAAAGCGTCACCGTCGCAATCCACCCACTGTGTCGAAAATTTGGGGTATCCGGTGAAAATGTGTTGCAGAATTCTGCAAAAGTCGCAAAATCGATCAAAAAGTCGTTCTGTGACGAAAAGGGATCCTTGGACGCCGGGGAGGCAAGGGAGTGCAGAAGTGTGTCGGTTTAAAAAGCCCAACGCGACCAAAGGGGAGTGGCCATGACCCCCTCCCTGAAAGAGCCCGCCTTGTTGGGCGTGGCGACGAAAATGAGCCAACAGGTCTGGGCGCCTGGCCCGTGCACTAACGCGCTAGCACACGAAATCCCGTGACATTCGCTGAGTCCAGCCAGGCAGATGTCGGCACCAGTGTGGGTCTCTGGCCGCACCTCAGAAAATCAGCAATGAGGCGTGGCACCATCTACGGACAGTGTCTCGGACACAAGGAGCCACTGCGGCCTCACACAGCCCATCAAGACATTGTCCTGCCTATCCTCATCTCATCTGAGGGAGGGCACCAGAAGCGTTTCGCATGATCGCACTTTCCGCGTCATGAGACCCCGGTTGCTTTAGCCGCCGGAAGCCGGCCAATTAGGCGCCGGCCTCTGAGACCCACCATCTCACACTAAAAATGTGGCTGCCTGCGATGACACACACAGAAACTCTGCCTCAGGCATATAAGTTTCCTGCGCCAAGCCCTTCAGCCACACTGGCCCGCCCCGCAGGCGACGTCAGGGCCTGGACAACCTGGGAGACAGCAGCAGCCTGCCGTGCAGCCCATTGGAACGACCCCGCAAGGCTGCGATCGAGCTCCCCAACGACTACATCCCACCTCAACCTTACCCCGAATCAGGAGCTCCCGCCAGGCGCGTGTACTTGCCCACGATGCCGGTGAGTCTTGTCCGCACCCGCTCGCTTCTGCGCCCTCCGAGACCACCCCCCCAACTGCCAATCCGGCGCCATCACCGCCATCATCACCACTAACGTCTGCTGTTCCCCCAGGCCTACAACTCCATCTTCAATACCTCCTCCCCCGCCCCCCGCCTCATCGGGAACTTCCCGCTCTTCCCCCTGCGCACAAAAGTCCGCGGCCCCGTCTACCCGCTTCCCTTCCCGGACCCCCCCCTCCCCGCCAACGAGTCGCCCGACCCGGACTCGGAGAGCTACGACATCCTGGACGAGGTGCTGGCGCTGTTCCGGGCCAACACCTTCTTCCGCAACTTTGAGATCCAGGGCCCCGCCGACAGGCTGCTGGTGTATGGCATCTGGTTCGTGTCGGACTGCTTGACCAAGATCAGGCCGACGGCGAGCCTGCGCGAGGCGAGCAAGGATGTGATGAATCTGGCGCTGGATGTGAATTTTGCGATTCCGGGGGATCCGGGTTGGCCGTTGAATCAGGTATGTTACTGTTTGGGTTGGGGGTTGGGATTGGAGAGGGCGATGTGTGCTGACGGGTGGTTTTTGCGGTAGATGTACGAGCCGCCCCGCGACCGGCAAGACGCAGAGGTGCTGCGGCAGTACATGTCGCAGGTGAGGCAGGAGCTTGCGCAGCGGGTGCTGGCGCGGGTATACGACGAGGGCGACGCCAAGCCGAGCAAGTGGTGGTTGAGCTTCACGAAGCGCAAGTTTATGGGCAAGGGGCTGTAAGCGTATTGGGGAGAGCGTGTTTGATGTCTGAGTATCATTTCGATAGAGAGCGCGGGAGCATCAGGCGCAGGGCGGAAAACAGTCGCAATCTTTTCGCAACCAACGATCAATCCTACTTGTACAATGGTATCCAGTGACGCCAGCATGCAATCCATTCCCAACTCTATACCCGGAGCATAACCCCAATTATTGATCTATCCCTCACGCCGCAGTTACGGGAGTAGCAGCCGCCGCCGGCGTAGCCACCTCCGACTCCGTCTCAACCTTCCTCCTCTTAAACTTCCCCTTCGCCGCGACCTTCCCCTCCGCCGGCTTCGCCCGCCACGCGGTAAACACATACCCCTCCGCGCCCCCCCTCTCTGTCATCAACGGATGCGTCCTCCCGGGCAACACCTGCCACTTCCTTGCACGACTCGTCTGGATCGAAACACCCTGCAACAACGTCGGATTAAGCGGAAACCTCTCATTCCCCTGCCACCTCTCCAGCTCCTCGCTCGACAAACCCTCAATCTCGGGCACGCCGCCGCTGACCCACGCCGTGCGCCGGGGCACGCTGAAGCAGTCGGCCAGCGCGGCGAGGGATTCGACTGACGGGGAGTAGATGGCGACGGGGGCGCCGCCGGCGAGCAGGGGGAGGGTGTGCCGCACGATGCTGATCGGGTCCATGGTGCTGGCGCAGACGAGGCCGGAGAAGTTGCCCGCGCGCGTCGAGTCGACGATGTGCCGGATGCGCGCGTATCTTCTACGCTTGCGGTGGAAGTTGCCGCGGCGGCTGGGTTTCCAGGAGGCGAGGGTCTCGGGGGCGGCGGTGAGGGGGTATGTGGAGTAGGAGGTGTCGAGCTCGGGTTTGAGGAGTTGCAGCCAGGTGAGGTTGAGGAGGTGGTTAAGAAGGGGGTGCGGCGGGTGGTTGGGCGATGTGATGTCGAAGCCCCAGTAGTTGAGGAGGGAGAGGTTTGGCTGGCTGGCGCCGTGGATGACTGTGATGGTGTTGGTTTGGGAGTAGGGGATGGCGAAGTCGGAGGGGCGGGGTTTTTGGTGCCGGGGCTTGCCATCGCTGGTGCGCTTCGCTGGGGTTGCTTGCGCGTCGGTCATCTCTGCGTCGTCGTCCTTTTGAGTCGGTTCGGGTGCTGGTGCGCTGGCTTCAGGCTCCTGGGGCGCAGTCTGTTCCGCGCTGTCTTGTTCTTCCGGCTTCTCCTCGTCATTCTCGTAAAGCACGCCCATCCTCTCAGCCATCGCAGCCACCAACAAACCGCAGGTATCGTCCACCACCAGCCACCTCCCGCCCAGGAGATCCTCTTGGACTGGCACGCAGGCGTCCTCTCCCTGGTCTGTCCTCGACTTCGGATCCTCAAGGTAAACATCGTCCCCTCCGAAGTGCACATTACCCCAGCAGCCCGCCAGCCCAATCATCTCGGCGCGCATATCCAGAATCTTGCTCGCGTCCCTCTCCTCCAACTGCCAATGCGCAAAGGTGGCGACATCGATGGGCAGCACCTGAAACCTCCTAATGTATTTCTTCGTCTTAAGCAGCTTGTACTTCGCCAAGCTAAAAGCCGTCTTCTCATCCAGCGCCGTGTGTGACAGCAGCAGCTTCGCGATGACATCCTTGCCGGCGTTGTTCCCCTCGCGCTTCAGCTCCTCGATCTCGTCCTGCGTCAGGGTCTGGCGCGCATTGTCGTCGATGGTCTCGCGGTTGGAGCGCGCAACAACGTTGCCCTTGTCGTCGACCAGGCTGAATTCCTCTCCTTCGGTCGCGGCAATCACCTCGTCGTTTTGAGTCCGGCGGCCGGCGGCTTCGTCTTCCTCGGCGATGACTTCGGCATGGAGCTCGGAGGCGGGGACGACGCGGAGGCGGGAGAAGTCCTCACCGGGCAGCTTGTCTTGGAGTTCGAAGGTGAGGTGGTATGGGCGGCCGATGATCAGGCTGGAGGGGAAGGAGCCATATTTTCCGAGCGAGATGGCCCTGCAGTCAAACTGGTTACTTTCTGGCCATCGCGGAACGACATACCAAATCGCAAGTGTATCGGTGGGAAAACCTACGTGTTGGGAGCGATCTGAATGACTTTCGTCATGCCAGATGGCAGCTTGAGAGCGACCCAGGCATTGGGCCGGATGAGAGTGTGCATCTTGGGCTGTGGTTGCGGTGTTGGTTGGTTGTTACTTCCTCTCCCCCCAGAATCGCGATCCAGAAAAATTTCGGTTTGCGATTCGAGAGCTCTCAGGCGTTGCGGGGCACGGTCTTGGCAAGCTTGGGGAAGAGGACCTTGATGGGCTGTGGGGCACTTCAGGGCGGAGAGCCTGAATGGTGACATGGATGAGCGATCAACTCCAATCAACTTCATCCATCTTTCCAACCTGGCAGTTTTCCCGAGTCGAGATCGATATCACTTTGCGGTTGGGACCTAAATCTGGGAAATTCACCTCTTTTCGATCTTAACAGATCTTAATTCATGAAATACTTAAGCAATCCACAACTAACTCCTGGGCTCCTTTTTGCAGCCGCTGAACCTGTCCATGTTGTCCGCGACATGTTGAACCGAAACCACCGAGTCACCGAATCTTCCTGACCACAGAGCCAACAACTTGCCGTGGCTCTACAAATTCCAGAGAAACCAGGACAGAAGAAGCACCGGAAAAACAATGGGGCCTACACAAGCAAGAAGCTCGTCGGTCCCCGGCGCGTCGCTCGCCTGCCTCCTCGACGTCGTCGTCTTCGCGCACGACAACTGGCTGGTGGTCTCGTGCACATCGCCGTCCTCATGAAAATGCGTCCACGTCAACAGCACCGGCCACACATGTGTCATGGCCTCCCTCAGCGCCTTCCTGTTGCCCTTGCGCACTGGGTTGGAGCCAGCACTGAAGAACATGGACCGGCGGTTGGCCAGCGTGGAGTTGTTCCGAATGGGCGTGATCTCTACTTCATCATCAGCACACTTCACCCTCTCAAGGTCAGTCAACAATCCAAACAACCCACCATAGCCAACCCTATCCCCCTTCCTCAACCTCCCCTTACAACTCTCGGGAATCTCCATCTCCCCACACCGCATTCCCCTCGCCAATCTCCTCGCCTCCGCCCTCCCCTGCAGCTCTCGGATACACTCCTTTGGCAGCGCCCTGTCACAACTCCCATCATCCGCCCTCACCCTCTCCCCACCCCTCTTCAACCCCTTCGGAAACACCAACGCACAAACCCTCCACGCATTCCCATCAAACGCCACCACCCCCTCGGGCGGCTGAATCGCCAACGTCGTCGCATCCATCACCAACCTCTTATCAACCCCCCCATCCCCCGCGTTCGCCAACGACACACTCCCTGTAACAGAGATATGCACGCTCCACCCGTCCACCCTCTCCCTGACGACATCTGCATCCCCCCCCGCAGGCAGCGAGGTGTTATACCCCCTGATCGCAAACCCCGCCGTCGTATCTGGCACTCCCACGGCTTTGACAAACTCCCCCATCGGCAAGCCATACGGCCCCCGTGCAACTTGGGCAAGGTTCCCGCCGATGAGGGACATCTTCCCGCTGCTGCCGTCGTCGTGATGGTGGTGGGAGGCGTAGACGACGGGGAAGGGCGCGAGAAGGCCGAGGTAGGCGAGGCTTTCGAGGAGGCTGGGGAGGCGGTCTTCGGGGGCTTTGGTTTTTTTTTTGGAGTGGTGGTTCTTCCGGCGGTGGAAGAGGCGCTTGGGGGTGGACGGTTCGGGGTTGGGAGGGGGAGGGGGAGGTGGGGAGTGCCGGAGGGATTGTTCGTAGGCGGCGAGGAAGTCGTAGGGGAGGCGGAGGCATTCGGTTTGTTCCATGGTGGTGGTGGATGGGTGACTGACCACGGGGGGAGAAGGTGTGTGAGATGGGGGGTTCGTTAGGGGCTTGATGGGAGGTTCTCATCTGTTATTGCTGAGAAATGGGCTGTGAGAGGGAAAAACTTGCAAGACGGGCGGGACAGGTTCGTCTGGTCTGGAGAAGCCTTGAGCGGGAAAGGTCCGTCTGGTTTGGAGAAGAGCTGGTAGATATTGAGGGCACGGCTGCTGGGTGGGCAAGGCACCTACTTTCAAGTGATTCTGGGCTGCGGCCAGCGCATCATGGCGATGTCACAAAGCCTCCGCCAGCCCATGAGGCTGTAAGTCCCGCGGAGTTGGCTGTCCTCGGCCGCTCCGAAGGTCTGAGCGACTCGGTGGGTTCAAGTTGACTGGCAGGCACTGTCATGGAGTCCATCTGAAGACAAGCCCGCTCTCATTGTTGATGTTGGAGGCGCACTGTGGCAGGTGACGAGACTTTGACATGGAGAGCGGACACCACTTGCTCCACCAGGTTACGCGTCTCGATGTGAAGAGTCTTCTGGATATTGCGTGTCTAGACTGGCTAGCGAAATGAAACCCACCTCCAACAAAGGTAATAAGAAACAAGCGGCAACCAACCAGTGCCAATAACCCCATCCGACGCCGTCCCAGTGTTCCGTGTAGCTGTTGCGGAACGAAAGCAAAGTATCAAGGAAAATATGAGAGATCCTGCTGCGTGAGATGTGCCGTCAAAATCTAGATGTTCCATCCGTTCCTAATTCAATCCCCAAAGCTCATCCAACTCCACGATCCAATAGCAGCTCCCAAGATCAGCATGGTAATAATCGCCGCACCAGCCTTGTCCCCCGTCGTGACCGGCTCCAGCTGACGCACCGGGCCCTTACTCCTACTACCCGCATTATTATCACCCCTGCTAATCCCGCCCGTCGCGTTCGTCGCCGGCACGGGCGCATCATCAATCAACAGACTCGACACCGCGGCCAGCACACTCATCGCTTCGCCAGCACCGCTGGTCTTATCAACCGACGGATCATAGAACACCCGCTCGGACCAGTAAAACCCGCACTTCCTCCCCGACTCCCCCCCAACACACTGCGACACGGCCGCCTCGGCGGAGTTGCGCAGCACGGGCAGGATGGTATCGCGGGTGTACGGCGCGATCTTGGTGACCACCGCCAGCCAGCGGTGGACATAGCCCTTGAAGCTCAGCATATCGGGGGAGCAGGCGCCCTTGCGGCCCTCGCACGGCAGCTCGAAGGCGACCTTGTCGAAGAAGAAGTCGCGCATGATGCCCTCAAGCAGCTTGTCGACGCGCGTCTTCCACACGTCGGCGCCGTTGGTGTAGTTGTACATGAAGGCGGCGCCGTGGAGGAGGAGGGCGGCGTTGTAGCTGAACTGCGCCGGGTTGATGTCGGTGCAGTTGTGCTCGACGTGGCCGCCGTCGTAGACCGCCCAGCTCTCGTTGTCGATGTACTTGACGCTCCAGAGCCAGTCGAAGGTCTTCTCGGCCCAGTCGGCGTAGGTTTGGTTGCCTGTGTAGCGGGCGAGGCGCGCGCCCAGGTCGAAGAAGCAGGCGTTGGCGATGGTGTTTTTGTAGTTGTACCCGGCGTTGCTGAGCGGGATCTGCCAGCGGAGGCCGCCGTTGCAGAAGGTGTCGTGGCGTTCCGGGGAGGCCTGCGTGTGGAAAACGGCTTGGGCGAGGGCCAGCCATTGGGCTTGGTCCTCGGGCGGGTTGGGGAACTTGTTCTCGGCGGCCAGCATGGCGGACATGCCCCAGAAGCCTTGGTCGTCGTTGCCCAGGGAGAGGGTGTGGTTCAGCGGCATGAAGTCGCGGTCGTCGCCGGTCTGGTGCAGCATGCCCTCGGTGACGACGTGGTTGTAGCTGGTGTCACCGGTCAGGAACCAGTAGTCGACGTAGGTGCCCATCATGGCCCCGCCCTCCCACCAGTAGTAGTCGCCCTTGTGTTCTGTCGGTGGCCCGGGCAGGATGCCGGGGATCTCGCCGGTCTGGTTTCCCTTGTACTGCAGCATCAGGTCGTAGGCGAGCGTTCGTGCGGACTCGCGGATCTCATCTGTCGCCGGTCAGTCGGGGTTCGTGGATCCGGGGGGGATTGTCGGTTGCGGGAACAAACCTGGGGTGCCGATCTTGTAGTACTGTGCGCTGGCGGCGGGGAGGAGGGAGGTCGTCGCGAGGGCTGCGGTCAGCCATCGCAACGGGCGGTTTGATGGCGATGACGGTGCCATCTTGATCGGTTTGATGCTCGGGGTTCTCGACCAGCCGTGGTAATCGCAGGCGCCGGGAGGGATGGATGGTGAGAAAGGCCGGGTACGTCGGTTCAGGATCGCAAAAGGGGTATCGAAGTCGAGAAAGACGCTGCGCGGAGATAAGGGTGGTCGAAGGAGAATCGAAGGGAAGCGAGCGTTGGATTCAAACGAGCGTGGTGATCTCAGCAACTTCGACAATCAGCGAGACGGGACAGCGTCGGCGGTTGTCAAGCAGTCAAGGCAGAGGAAACATGGCCGGCTGGATTCACAAACAGGGTGGAGTGGTGGGCTGGGGCATGACGCGAAAGGGGGCTCCTGGCCGTCTTGGTCTTCTCGCTAGCCGCTTGGCTTTCTGGGCGCTGGTGGGCGGTGCACGTCTCGGCGGTCGTGTTGTGACCCACTCGAGGCTGTGACTGGCCGAAGGGACCGGCTAGCGGCTGTCATTCACCAACGATCACGGCTTTGCTCTCAGGAATCTTGGATCACTGGTCTGGGCAAGTCATGAAATAAATCACAGTCTCTGAAAATCGGAGATCAAATGGCTGGTAATATTTTGGATCTGTCTCGTCCAGGTCGCAAAAGTGCCCTGTCTCTCATCCAGACTGCCGGGTTCTGGAAGGATGAGAACGGCATGGCGCGGTTTGCATGGATGCCTTCATTTCAAAGATTTCCAGATTCCAGGGGACCGTTTCAAGCAGACACGGGCCGCCAAGATCAGGGGATGCTGTCCTGGAACGCTGAAACCCCCTGGACCCACTTCTCTGACCCAACGCAGATCGATCTTTCCCATCCCAACCAACAGCCCACGAGTTCACGATCCAGAAACACCCGCCAATCTGCAAATCTTCCCCGGCGACGTCATTAATGTCACATGTAAACAACCAGCGGCACAGCAACAACGAGCCCGCCGCGGCAGTTATCTGATGGCCTCTTTATGCTGCAGGCAGCCCGTTGATGATGTCGCGTTCATCCCATCTTTGCTGCTAAAGCTCCCCGATTGTTGGAGCCGTTTTACACTCCATCTCGTCGGTGCGTGATGCCAACCATCACGATGACCATCAGGGCACTGCCACCGGCAGACTTGGACTTCTTCAAATTAAAGAGCACACACGGACGCTATATCCTGGGTCCTGCTTACGATGGACAATAACGGCGTTGGAGATCTCAGGACCACCACGAAGCTCAAGGTCCAAGAAGCGCATGTGGCCCGTGGCATCTGCTCCCAGCCTTTCAAATTCATACCTCGAAGCAGAGGCGGAAGCATTAGGTGCCAATACTGGCGGGGCGATACACCACAGGGACGCTGTAGTTAAGCTTTGAGAAACAAGGGCTTCCACGCAGAGCACGGCATGGAAACTGCGCCTGTCGTCGTCAACAGCGAGGAATGTCTTGTTTCTTGCCTGCCTCTCCATTCTAGCCCTGACCCCCAGGATTATCAGCTGCAAATCTGACCGAACTCGCCTCGATCTCACAAGTCCCCGAAAGATCCTGACAACTTCCCTCCAGGGCGAATTTTCTATCTGTACCGAGGGTTGCCGTTCCCGTTCGCTTCGTAACCCATTATGCGAGACGTTAGGAGCTACTCCTTTGGCCCCAGGCACTTCGTGATGTGGGCTTGCTAGCATCGAACAAAATCAAGCCCTGCACTTGCGAGCATCTACTGCATTGCCCCCAGCGGCGTAGGGACAGGAAAGGGGTTTACTTTTGCTGGGAAGGTACCGGCAAATGCAAATGCTCAGCAGGCCGACGGTGGTGGTGAGGGGAGCAAGATGGAGGAGGACAAGGACAACAGTGCCGTAGGGGTGAGCCCAGCAAAATGGGCATTGGCATGGGTAATGGTGCCGGCTCTTCTTGGGCTATGGGTCTTGTAATGTTATAAACACGGGCAACGGAGTCATGATACGAGGTTTTATGTACAGCTATGAGAGGCATGCCGTGTAACAATAGTTGTGAATGATCTCAGAGAGATACTATTAGCACTACCTAGTTACGACATTCTAACTCACTAGAACCACCTCGCCGACACTCTGCGCTCTGGTCTATCCAAAGTCTACTCCAGGATATCCAAGCCAGGTCTTAAATGTCAATCCACCTCGCCATCCACTTGTTCACAACCTCTTTGGCCTCATCAACCAGGCCGAGTTCTGAGTCTTGTTAGCAAACCCAGTTCCAAATTGGGTATGGCAGCAACTTACCAAGAAGCAACTGAACCGACCCTCTAATCCCCGACTCGAGCGCCGAGGCAATCCAAGCATGCGTGTAGCTGGTATGCTCGCCAATGAAGATCAACTGCAACCACTATGTCAGCAATCTCATCCCCATCCCCAAACAGCAGTCGGCAACTCACCCCATCATACGTCTTAAAATACTCCGGAATATACAACTTATGCTGCCCAATCGTCGGATTCGCCCACCCGGCCCTCTCCAACGAATCATGCCCCCAGCACCTTCTATTATACTTCCCCGTCCACAACTTCCTCGTCTCCTCGCCATGAATCTCACTCATCGCGTCCACCACCATCTGCACGTGCTCCTCCTCGCCCAGCGACGACACCCACTCCGAGGTAGCATAACTCGCGAGGATGGTCGCCTTTCCCGTCCCGTTGAGGTTGTAGCTCGGGTAGCAGATCGACTCGATGCCCGGGATGTCGGTGGTTGTCGAGCAGCCGCCGACGATGGGGTTGGCGAGGTGTTCCCAGAAGCGGGTGCTGTATTCGAGCGCGACTTTGCAGGCCGAGGCGTAGCCGAGGTGGTTGATGGCGTTGGTAATGGTGGGCGGGAGGGAGGGGAGGCGCCAGCTGCGGACGACGGTGAAGGGAGCGGAGATGAGGGCGTAGTCAAAGGTGGAGGTGCGGAGTTGGGTGGTGGGGGGTTGCTGGCGGTGATTGCGCTTTTCGGTGGTGTCGCGCCAGGTGAGCTGGACTTTGGGGGACTTCTTCTTGTCTTTGCTGAACTGGATGCGCTCGACCTTGCGGTTCATGTAGGTGTCTTTGTTGACGAGGGGGTGGAAGGCGAGGGGGAGGCGGTTGAGGCCGCCGTTGATGGTCCGCCAGGAGGAGGCGCTGAAGTAGACGGTGTCGTAAATCTGTTGCCGTGTCAGTAATGTGCTACTTGCGTTTGCATGGAAGACTCGGAGTGGCTTACCTCGGACCAGAAGGACGATTCACTGCCGCCGTTGATGTCGGTGTCGTTGAGGCTGGCACCGAGGTAGTTGACCATGAAGGCAAACTCGGACCAAGACTCGCCTCCAAGTCCCTTCAATCCGTTCTCTGCATTGATGTTCAGCACAGAATCTGTGGAGGAGAACAAAGGCTACTCACCGGTAAACTCTTTGTGCGCCTTGAACATGTTCTTCGCAAGCCCCGCATAGAACTCAGGACCGGGCATGTACTCTTCCACAGCAGCGGCCACTGCTTTTGTCGACTCATTCATCACCTTGACCGGAGACCCATAAGACGGATTTTCTTTGATCTGGGCAACAGTGGGCGGCATTCCAGACGGCAGCTTGAAGCCATTCTTGTAGACCAACCCGTTGGGGTTGCTCTGAATCCAGTTGATGAAGTCGACACTGAGGTTCTTGTCGTTGCGGTTGAGACGGTTCATCTCGTCCGCCAGCTGGAAGACAAGCTGGTGGTCAGAGATGTTGAGGGACTCCCCGGTGGTTTGGTCCTTGTAGGTGTGCGGGAAGCGCATGGGACCCATCTCCTGGTACGAGTAGTCGAACGGACCGCCACTGAGGTACTCGGTATGGACTCTGCCGCCGAGACGCTGGCCCGCCTCAATAATCTTAATGTTCTTCATGCCGGCCTGGGTGAGAAGAAGGTAACTCATGAGGCCGGACATGCCGGCGCCGACGATGGCAATCTCCTTGGCCTTGGCTGCTTTCACGTCAACGGGGCCGGGCTGCTTGTTCTTCAGCTGCGCCACGCCGTCAAACCAGGGCCCGAGTGCGTCGATGCCGTTGGAGCTGTCCATCCCAATGCTCGCTGTGTATGTGATGTTAGTGACCGGTCATCATCAATTAAAAACTCATACATACCAGCTCGCTTCTCTGCCCTCCTCTTCTGAAAGTTCTGGACCGTCTGGGGCCCACTGCGTCCCACCAGTCCGCCAGCTGAGTTCCATGCAGAGAGACAGCCCCCCGACTCGGTATCTTCTGGGAGAACCCAGACAAGACGGGTGGAGTCTGCCTTGTTGGCGCCGGTTTGACCAAGAGCGTGGTGCGCCTCTTGCAAAGAGGCAGCAGTGCAAGAGCCGTAGGTAACGGTGACAGGGCCATCGACAGACCTGTCGACGTTGAGGTGGACGTTGGCGAGGCGAGAAGTGACCGCTGACCGCGTCTCAAGCCGGACGGGGAGCCCGACTGAGGCAGCGGAAGCACCCCCCAAGAGGAGAAGTGAAAGAGCAAGACCAGGCATCTTCAGAGCTGGGCGAGGAGAAGGGATAGGGATAGAGAGCTGTACAAACCCAGACTGCAGGATGATTCAGACTCCTCTTATATGCGCAGCTTCCGAGGAAGTCACCCCCCATCACTGAGACCTGCCCACACATCCGCCCGGAGGGGGTCTCGGAGTGTCGATCCTGGGTGACATCCCGAGCAGCACCGGCTACGATAACCTCAATCCCGTCGTTGACAAAGGGCGTACCATGCCCCTGGGAATTGGATGCAGGTGAATCTGCACAGAGGTTGAGTTCGGTAGTAGCTGTTACGTCAAGGTCAGGAACGGCTCTCCCCGCGATCTCGCATGTAGATCTATCGGCAGACTGATAGTGGTAGTAGTCCCGAGACTCCGCCATGCGAGTGCCCTGCAGAGATACTGCAGTGATCTCCCAAAGACGAGCGACAGACAACGTCGTCGGCAATGGGACTCCATATTGTGGAGTCTCGCGTGCCTTTATCCCCATTGTGGAAGGTCGGAGTGTTATCTACCCCGGGTTATTCCTCTTCAAGATTAAAACCGGAGCCGGCCCGCGGGGGACACGGGACATGTCTGCAGGCTATTGTTGAGTTGCAGAACTATGTTACAACGCTCAACTTGTCAAAGGACTGACTCGCTCACCTGGGATATTGGAGCCAAAAAGCCGTTTGTCATCTTTCCTTTCTTATCAACACCGTATTCGGCGGAAGTTTCCCATCGGAGAGCTCCCGCCTCGATTCCGATAAGCCGTCAACAAATCCTGGTTTAAGACTCTTGGCAACCCAGTGTTCCGGTTCTCGGGCGGCGGGGTTGATATTGATTTCGGAAACCTCAACATCATTCCCGCCTTTCCGAAGACATACAACCCCTCAAGTTGTCATGCCGCGGGTGTCCTTCGGAAGAAATTGGGCATTGTTTCTCAGACAAACCGTGGGGGTCGTTGAAAGTGAGGACACCGGCTTCTACGGTCCAATGATGGGCCGAGACACAGTAAAGCCCTCCGTTTTCTTCTCGTAATTGAGATCAAGTGTTCTTGGTGATGGTGGAGGGCAAGGAGTTCCGAGACCCATATTGACATTTCATTGGTGCGCCAGATGACAACAAAGGTGCCCCGCTGCCCGTTAAATCTGTACTTTGGTGAAGTGTCAAGTGGCCTGAGGCAGATAGTAATTTTGAGGGAAAACTGACAGAATGGGGCATAATTGTTGGGATTGAAGGGCAGAGGCCTCAAGGCAAGGATATCACCACAGGGGTTACGTCACCGTTACCGGGCAGGAGGAGGTACCGGTCCATGGATTAACAGTGGTGGAACAGGGAGCTCAGGATGCCGATGTACTTATTCAGCCGTCTTCCACCATCTCCAGGTGGTGAGACAACTCAATCAAGCCTCATTCAATCCTGTGACAAGTCATATTTTATCAATAATAATCCTAATATTCTTGGGGTCTGTGAAAATGGCTTTTCTTCATGAGTTAACACCACGGCTCCCAGTGAATTTTAGCTTCTTCTTTTGTTTCTTTCCTCTACCTTGTTCTTGTATCTATCTGACTTATCTTCCTGACGATTGTAAGACATAACTAGCTCAATAGAATAGTTAATACTACCCACTCATATCACTTGACCAAAACTTGTCCTTTGAACCTCCCATCCCTTTCATCAAACATCCACCCCTCTACCAGTTATTATTCGGATCAAACCTCCAATCCGCACAATTACTTGACACCCTCCCCCCCTGCTTAAACTGCGTACTGCTTTCATCACACTCATCAATCATCCTCCGAATAATCCTCCCGCACTCCTGATTCGCGCCCTTACCCTCCATCTTGAACTTACACCCGTTCTTCACCGTGACACTAATCTGCACCTCGACAAAACACCCCCCGATACTCCCATGCTCCCCGATACAATGCACGCCATACCCCCCGTTGGACAAGGTCCGCTTCGAATTCGCCACCGACGCGTCGAGCACCGTCCCCTCGAACTCGTCGCAGAAGTACTCGAGGGCTTCGATGGCGAGCCCGCGGTTGATAAACTGGCCCGAGTCGTAGCAGTCGACTTTTTCGGTGTCGCGGTTGGGCTTGGGGGGGTCGGGGGGAGGGGAGGGTTTGGTGGTGGGGGGTGGAGGAGGGGGTTTGACGGAGGTGGAGGACTCGGGCGGGCGGAAGGTGGGTAAGGGGAGGTCGAATTCCAGAGCGCATTTCTGGTCGTCTTCTTCTTGTTCTTCGTTTTTGGGGTCAGTGCCCTTCGGGTCGGGGGGGACGACGGGCTTGGTGGGGGTGCCGGATGGTTGTGGGTCGGGTTTGGGGGTGGGGGTGGGCTTCTTGGGGGGCTTGGGGTTGTTGGGGCCTGGGAAGTCGTTGCCGCCGTCGGTGCAGTCGAGGAGGCATGGGCGGTTGCAGAAGAGGAGGCAGGACTTGCCGCACTTGGATTTGCAGATTGGTCCTGGAGGGCCCGGCTTCCAGGTGACGATGGGGAAGATGGGGACGACCGGGTCAGAGCTGCTTTTGGATGTTGTCGTGGGACGCCCGCCGCCTGGTGGTGTGTAGGTGTACGGCCATGGGGGCGGGGTGATGGTGCGCGTGACGGGAGGATGGGAAACACCAGATTGTTTCAGGGGGTTTGGGTCGTCCTTGATGGTGAACGGAGACGGGCGGATGCTTGGGGTGATTCGGAACGTCGAGTATGCCCCTGAGGTGGTGCGCGTGCCCGACACCGTGTACGCCCAGACTTCGATTTCGGTCGTGGTCACGGGAGGGATGGTGATGGTGGTGGTTTGGACGATGCTTGTCCATCCCGTCGACGCGCTCCATGCCACATCCAGAGACGTGACGTACGGCGGGAAGGTGATTGTGGTCGCCTTTGTCAGGCTCTTTGGCGGCAGAATAAAAGTGCAAGGTGGCTGGCACTTGACCTCAGGGGCGCCCTGCTCGTAGATGCTTGGGTCGATGTAGATGACCCCTGAGCCGTCATCCTGTCCACCACCGGGATTTCCAGGGTTGGTTGAGCCACCTCCATCAGGAGTATCCCCGCTGCCCGAACCGGAGAACATGTCGACGCTCCAGATCATGGTCCCACCAAAACAGTGGTTGCTCGCCCACTGCCGCTTCATGGCGATGGTCTCCATGTCGTCGTAGCCAATCCATTGATCTCCAAACGTCAGCTGCTTCATCATATCGGCCGCCAACAGCTTGGGCTGGACTCCGAGCTGGGTGATGAGACGTTGGATTTCTTGGAGGGAGTGCACGCCCCCGAAGTTGGTACACTGTCCTGGCCGGCTCGGGCCCTTCCACTGGCAACCCACGGAATTGCAGTTGGCGTCGGCCAGAGTGTAGCCGCGAGAGTAGTAAGCGAGCCCCATGTTGACCTTGGCCGGGTCGACACCGTCATACCACAGGGGCAAGGTCCAGTTGGCAATCTCGGGAATGTTGGTGTGGCCGAGGACGACTGTGCCGATCTGCTTGACGTCCTTATCCCATGGCCCATGCAAGTCGTAGGTCATTATGCCAAACCAGTCGACATAGGGCTCCATCTCCTTTGGCTTGAACCAACGCAGATACCAGTAGCTAGCTGGGATAGCCATGCTGATGCCGAACTTGGTTCCGAATGCGGCTCGCATCTCCTTGATCAAGGTCACGTAGTTGTCTGTGTCCACTGATGTGCCACCCCTGTCAGGGGCTCCCGGATACTCCCAGTCAATGTCAACGCCCTGGAAGCCATGCTCAGTTAAGAATGCAACAAGCGAGTTTATGAAGGTTCTCCTTCTTGCGGGGGTTCGAGCAGCATCGTTGAAGGCCGTCCGTGTAGGACCCGGGTCGGAAAAGTCCCATCCACCAATGGCAACCCAAGTCTGCAGCTTGGAGGACTTGAGCGCGGTAAACTCCTTGTAGAGGGCCACGTCGTCGGCGTTGGCGGGGACAACCTTGAGGGAGCTGGGGTCGATGCTGGCAAACGCCAGGTAGAGATGCGTCAGGCCCTCGGTCTTGATCTGGGCGGGGCGGATCCGGTTGCACTGGCGATCGCGGACGTTGCCCACTTGGTAGTAGCCAATGGTCCTTCCTGTGGCAGAGCTGCCGCCGCACGTTGGAGCAGACACAGTCTCGCATCGGCCAAAGCCCTGCTGGCACTTGGCTGTTGGGCTCGTTCCAACACAGAACTCCTCGCCGACCTGAGGGGCATGTAAGTGATGAGCCGGGAGTATAGAAAGAGCAGAATAAACAAAGGAAGGCGGTTTAACTTACACCGCAGTAGCCGTGATAGCTGCAGCATACGTTCAGCGGGCACTTCACTGCGCCCCCAAGACTTTCTCGACCACACAGGGCGGTGGCATTACCTGGAAGAGATGTGAGATTTAGGTAGAAAAGGAGTGGGAAACTGCGGTTTCTTACAGTTCGAGACGCACACATCCGGTCCACAGACCTCCTTCCCAAAACCACACTGCCCAGCCTTGTTGCAGCAGCTGCCATCCGGACACGGAGACTTGGAATCACACTGCCTTGCGGCCCTCGACTCCAAGAGGGAGCGGGTGGATGTGCTCAGACCATGGGGATTTCGACCGTACAGTGGAGAGGACCGCCCTTCTTTCTTCACGCCGACAGCTCTTCGAACCTTTTGGCCAGTTGCAGAAGAGTTAGATGGGACGGTCTCCGTTTTGTTCATCCTGCTACTGCCGACCGCCTTCTCAATGTAGGCCACGGCCACCTGGTTCTCCTCACGGTTGGTGATGAACTCGCGGGCAACGTCAATAAAGGGGAGAAGGGGTGGTGTGTCAAGGTTCTCAAAGCCTTGATGTCCAGCGGGAACCGAGATGGTTTCATTGAATGACAACTCGTCACGTCCTTCGAGCTGCTCTCAGGGATTGGGTTGTCAGTCGATGGCATCTGTCATTGGGGGGAAAGGCGAAGAATACATACCTGGCGTCTTGTAAGAGGATGTATCGTCTGCGATGTCGTTCCATTGCTGTAAAAGTGGTCCACCACCTTGTAGGCTACAAGAGGCTCCGTGTTGAACCTCTTCGTGTTGCCGTAGTTGTCCACAAACTCAGATGCCGGCATATACCACTCGACCTGCGTTGCAGCATCACTGGTGCTGTCATACCATACCGTCTTGAAGTGGTAGCGAAAGATGCCGGTGGGGTTGGAGGTAGACCAGATCCGCTGCCGGAGAGCAGTGTGCGCACTGGACTGGAAGTTTTGTTCCGAGTCAACGCCGCCGACACCAGCGGGCAGAGGAGCGCATGCGGCGTTTTGTGGTGCGCAGATGGTGTTTGCACCTGCTCCTCCCTCCACAGCTCTGTCAACATGATCAAGTCAGCAACGGAACCATGGGTTTGGAGGGGGTTGAACACGCACGTTGCAGGTGGCCACTCATCACAAGTCCACATCATGCCTGAGTGCATTCCAGCAGCGTTGGCAATGGCATTGTACCCCGCGTCACCCTGCGTTAGAGGAGGGTTGACGGTGGGATCAACATATCGTCGAGCCGCGAACGACCCGGATCCCAGCATACTGCCCTTGGGGACAGTTGCGGGCTGGTTGCCCTCTGGGCACGGATGGTTGTTTTTCCAAGTACTTGAGCTGCATGCGGCATTTCGGCGGACATTCTTTCTGGCACTGTTGGTGTCGTAGTGCAGCTCAACGTGAGTAGCACCCTGGAGAGCACCGAAACCGGCGCCGGGCCTCGGGGTGAGGGGATTCCGGCGGTTGACATTTTGGCAGATGGCAGGGAGTTTGGCGCAGTTGTAGATCAGGGTTGGGATGCCATGAGGGTTTTGCTGGACAGGAGTGCCTGAGTATTGGGCGTTGCCGTTGACCGTAGACACCTGTGCGCCGACGAGCTGGCACAGGACCAGGATGGCAAGCGTTGGGAGCTTCATGGCGGGAGTCCTGAGACTCTGAGTTCGTGTGAAAAGTCCCCTGGCCCAAACAAGGCCTGATGGTGAGAACAAAAATTCTGTCCTCCCATGGGGGTAGCCGTCCTTCCCTATTTCACCTCCCGATCGAGCCTTGTCAGCGCCTGTGGATACGGCTGCACAGCCAAGGGGCTCGTTATATTGCTACCAGATCCTTTGCGACTGAGACGTAAGACGATGAGACCATAGGACGGGTTTACTAGCCTAAAACTGGGTGAGAGCGACGTCGGTCGCCGCCTAAGGTTGTATTCTGTAACCCTGGAGGTCGATCAATGTCTAGGCAGCTCGAATCCTTCGAAAAGTGGGCATCTCAGGGGCTGAGCCAGGGGCTGAACAACCGAGGGCAATGCGGTCTCTTTCCTGATAATGCTCCGAGGTGCTCGAAGCTGCCGTGGCTTTTGTTCTCCCGCTCAAAAACAAGCCAAACACTGCAAAGAGAATGGCTTTCATGAAAGTTCTCCTTGTTGGGGTGCTCTGTCTGCCCCTTGGGCTGATGGCTCAAGGCGTCGAAAGCGACGATCATTACCACGATGTCGATGGTTTGCTGATGCCGCGACAAGAAACGACAGCTCTTCCATGTCGCCTGAACTACACGACAGACGTCTGGACTGGGTGTGATGATGTTCTGGCGCAGTTTGGCATCTCTTTGGATCAGTTCCGGCTCGCGAACCCCAGCATTGGACCAGCCTGTGACCAGTTTGTGCCGGGCAAAACGTACTGTGTTGCTGCATGTGAGTCGGCTCTGGAAGGATGAACTGGTATGGGCCTTTGCTGATTCTCAACAGTGCAACCCAGAGTGAAAATCTCGACGGATGGACGCTGCGGAGCCCAGGCCAACTTCACCGTGACTTGTGTCGGCAGTGAGTGGGGAGACTGCTGCGGCAGCGGCGGCTAGTGAGTTCCTGGCCAAGACAAATTGCTGGAATCTAGGGACTAACAGAGGTGGTTCAGCTGCGGGACTGGAGAGGACTTCTGTGGCATGGGGAACTGCCAGGAAGGGGGCTGTTTCGGCGGCGGGGCCTACTCAACCGACGGGCTCTGCGGGCGCGAGCACGACCACCTGCCCTGCCCGCCCAAGTTCGGCCTTTGCTGCTCTTCCAGTGGGTTCTGCGGCAATGGGACTGAGTACTGCGGCGCTGGCTGCCAGAACGGGCCCTGCGTGTCAACCACGACGTCCTCGACCGCAACCGCCACGCCCACACTGCCACCTGGCTCCATCAGCAAGGACGGAACATGCGGGTTTGCTCGGGGACTTGTGTGCAAGGGGTCGACGTTTGGAGACTGCTGTTCGGCGGCGGGCTACTGCGGCAAAACGGTCCATTACTGCTCGGATTTGATGGGATGGTGAGTGTCATCTGGAGACTTGGAGTTGAGAGCTTTGCTTCGAGCGTCCTGCTGACCATGAACCAATATTGCAGTCAACCAAAATTCGGGACTTGCAGTGTGACTCCAGCTGCTAGTTCCGCAGCTGTTTGACCTGTTGAATCATGGTTTGAGCGTTGCATGATAATCGAGACAAAGCATCGGTGGAGGGGGTAGTCTCTGGCATTCGCCCAATGTAATCCAGGCTAATAATACATCAATGAGGGAAAGAATAAATAAAACAGGTGATGCTAACGTTAGTTGAGTAAGGTATACTGGATGATACACGTTTATAACCTGCGGTGAATATTGGTGGTCCTTATAACGGCCTCTAAAGGCATGTATGCTATCCAATGTGCTCATGTCATGTATAGATTGCTAATGTACAGCTTAAACTAGGTACTTTACCTCCTGCCCCTACTAGGCTGTCTTCTCGCCATCTTTCGCCTTCTTCTTCCGCAAGAACTCCCATACCTCCTCCATTTCCTTAGCGTGCTGCTTCAATGTCTCCTCCCAGTCCTCAGCGTCCCGCTTCATTATCTCATCCATGTCCTTAGCGTTCTGCTTCATTTTCTCCTCCTTGTTCTTGTCCCAGTACCGCTTGCGCAGTTCCGTGCTCTGTGCCTTGACAAGCTCCCAAACTCGCTCCAGAGTCTGTTTTGCACCAAAAGTTAGGGCGACTGCGGGGAGGCGTGCAACACTGGGCCAAGGCGAATCCGTGAGGCCGAGCTTCTTGTCGATCCAATTATCCAACCTAGAAAGTCGACCGTACGTCTTCGTGTACGTCTTCTCTGCCTCTTTGCACCTGTCGATGAGGCGTTCCATATCCTGGACGGACTTGCTGAACGGCTGATAAAGTTGCCACACTTGCGGTTGCGACGTTACGCTGCGCAGCTGGTTGAAATGGTTGGGGAATTGACCCGGCGGCAGCGCTAACTTGGCCTTAGCAGGGTCCGCCAGGGGAAACTCTATGATCCGGACCGCCACGGGGAGGTAACCCGAAATCTGCTGCCTCTCCTCTGGTTTGTCGAACTCATCGGATGCATCTAGCGACTCGGTGGTGAAATGCAGCAGCGCCGGTCCCCGTGTTGCCCAGAGATCACAAAGAAAGTTTCTCGGGCAGGACAAGAAGTGGAAGCCCGCGCCGGTCGGCGCTGGGTTGGCGTAATGATACTGTAGAAGCTCATTGAACGCACTGTCCCACTCATTGAACCACACCCCTTCCATCTGACCGATGCTGGGAGAAGCGTAGACAAAGTGGTGCCACGGCTGGGCCTGCGCATGCCTCGGTGCTCTGCGGTACAGCGCGTCGAGCTTGGCAAACAAGTCGATGGGATACCCGCCCATGGCGGCGTCGTCAGTGACGTCAATGTCGAAACGCCGGAGGCCGAGTTTCTGCCACCAGTTCTGGGGATCGCGCAGCTCGACGACGTGGAAGGGCGGGAGGCCGTAATCGTGGATTCCCGGGGCGCCGGGCACCGAGAACCAGTCCATCCGTTGCGCGCTCTCGACATTGGACACGAACTTGTCCACAGATGCGAGGTAGGTTTCAGTGACCAAGTTGGAGAAGAAGACGCCTTCGAACAACCCACAAAGGAAGGGAACGAGGTGGAATGGCAGCGTTATCAGGAAGCTCCAATATAGGAGGCGCCGCAACAGACGGAGGCAGGCGAATAGCCAGCCAAACATGGCGCAGACCTGCACCCAGTATCAAAGAGATACCGAAATAGCAGCTCCAAATGAATAGCAATAGCAAGACTTTGTGGCTTCCTCTCTTTTGGTCGTAGTGGATGGGATAAGGTTTTGAACCTTGTTATGGGGATGGTTTTCGGAAGAAATTTATTTTTAAAGAAATCTCGCCTAAGTTGTCGTGCCTCTTCTTCCATGAGTCTAATACTATTTGGGCGTAACTAACGTTAATAAAAAACGTCGCGGCAATTCCGCCTCTGGAAATGGTGGTCCTGTCCTGCCATTTTCGGTGACTGCCGCTTCGGGAAATTTTCGGCACAGCCCCACACACGCTGCTTTTCCATCGCACTTATTCCGTAATCGAGAACATGCTGTCGCTGCATCCGGAAACGGCGGCCTTCCGGATCGGGTATGGCGCTCCGTCAGACTCGCGTCCTCGCACGGTCCCGCCGCGCGCGCCGCATAAATACAGCCGCTCTCCGACGTCTCTTTCTTGTACTCTCGACTTTCTCCCTCCCATATCCCCCTTCGCTCGGCCCCTCGCCTTCTCATCTGCTTTGCTCTTCCCCTGCCCTGCTTGTCTGTAGCCCGCTAGCCCAATGTCGCCCGCGCTCCGACACTCATTTCGCCAGGCTAGATGCCTTGCCCTCTATGACGTCCCCTAGCCGTCCGCTGTCGCGCCGCCAATCGAGACATTCTCGGCCTTCGCGGCCCTCACAGTATATCTAGTCTATTGCAACTTTTAGGCTTAACTCTGGTTCCGGCCTTGAGTTTCCTCTCCCCTTTGGAGCTAGCCGATAACCGCTAGGTTTCTCCCTGTTAGCGATATCTCAGCTTGTCTATCTCCCCCCCCCTGCCTTCCAGGGTACCTCCTTTTACCCAGGGGTTCAGAATGCCTGCCTGCCAGGTAAGTCCCCCGTCCCCTCGTTTCCCCGTGCAATTTCTAGGGCTTGCGTATCCTGACCAGTCACAAAAATGCTGCAGGTATCGATTTTATCATATGCGAAGTTACCGGGAGGGGCCTCGTCTCGGCGTGCGCATCTTAGCAACCATTTTGGCCAGAGTCGGACCAAATGCCAGCGGCGTAGCTTCAGCGAGGTATGTAGGTGACCGGCCTGACCCGACCGCGACCTATTTCTGGGCTATACGCTAGCCGACGCGGCCGCGAAGACGACGACGTGGCCTGGCTGACGCGGCCGCCTTCTCTTTTCCCGACGACGAGGTAGATCGGGTCTGAAAAGGAGGAGCTGATTAGCGGAGTCGACAGCGCGTTTTAGACGGTTCGGGGAGAGTCGGGGAGATTCTACCTTGCTATAGGCGGCGCCAGATATAGGACGAGAAGGAGGAGGCGTATATAGACGGATACGGAAGGCGTTCTAGGAGACGACTAGCTAACCCCTGCTTTAGCTAAGCCGATATAGGTAACCTCTAGCGATATCACGGATCATGCGGCCTCGGGTCAAGGGCCGTCATTCGTGGTGATATAATATCCTGCGGCGGCCCCTTTTTTCTCGGGCTCCTTTCTATCTCGGCAATGGTATAATTGGCAGAGTTGCAAGGGACCGGTGATCGACACTTCGTTCCCGCGCCACCCACGACCCCTGCACCCCCTGGGAACTGTATACGACGAGGCGTTTCACGGCCGAGCATATTTCTTGCGAGCAGGTTTCTTGCGAGCCCGTTTAGGAGCGGAGGGAGGAGTGGAGGGACGGGGGCCGGGGAGGCCAGTTCTAGGCTCCTTGTCGATCCCGAGGTCGAGTCCCTTTCCCTGCGTGTAACGGGCTGAGCCCTGCAGAGGCCTCGGTGACCCTCGGCCAACCCCTGAATATCTCCTGGCCAACGACTTCATCAACAACCCCATCACACTTACCCCTTTCACGCTTAGCGTCTCCCTCTGGTCAGAGGAAGACCTTTGCAACGCGTTGGTGCTTTTCTCCGTTTTCCTTTTCTTTCTTCAAGCTTAGTTGTACTCGTAGAGTCGTCGTTAGATAGTTGCAATATACTCCTAAGACCGTTACAATCGGCAGCAGGCACCGTCAGGGCCCAGCGCCTTGGTCCATCAACGCCATGACCCGTCAGTGCCCATACGACCTCCATCACTATTACGCATTCCCTGATGCGGATGACATACCATGGCACGCGTTCCCCCTCTGGTCATAAGAACAAGGCTACCTCGTGGGAACAGTTACTTTCCTTTCTCTTCTTTCTTCAAGTTTAGTGTACTCGTAGAGTCGTCATCAGCTTAGTTGCAATACACTTGTTGAGACCGTTACAGTTAATGCCCTCGGCTAGGCTATCCCTCCGTTCATTATCTTAGCTACAAAGTACTACCTCGCTAATTGGTATACCGAATATAACCTCTCGGCCGACTAGCGTATCGCAACTACCAACAATAGCTGGACTACCAATGCTATAGGTCTCGATTAGATCAAGCACTTCGACTACTATACTATACCCTGGACAAAGGGCAAATACCGGTTGTTGATCCTCGACGGCTACAAAAGCTACTACTCGACCGAATTCGAGTGCTACTACTAGTAGAATAATATTATTACTCTATATATACCTCCGTACTCCTCCTACCTCCTCTAGCTACTTGATGTCGGCTGCTTTGGGCCGCTGAAGCAGGTATATAGTCGCCAGGTTAAGGAGTTAATACGGATGTATATTGTAACGGGCTGAGCCCCGTTGACAGCCTCGGAGACTCTCGGCCAACGACCATTCTCGATCATGACCCAGCACACTGGTCTATCAGCGCCATAGTCCAACTGGTGTCAGGGTAGGTATGGCCTGCTGGTGGACTATCAGTTACTTTCCTTTCTCTTCTTTCTTCAAGTTTAGTGTACTCGTAGAGTCGTCATCAGCTAGTTGCAATACACTCGTTGTCACGGCGGTTCACGCCGTGCCTGTCTGAACCTACAAGTGGAGCGTGCCGCACGGACCACTGTAGGTTGAAGATCTTGCACCTCGCTATCGTCAGACCTGTATATAGCTCTTTGAGCTACGTCTTGACTATCAAGCCTGCCCGTACCGACAGAATAGAGCCCGAGACTGTAGCTTAGCCTGAATACACTGTCACTGAACCACCTGCCTGTCCCGCCCGTGACACTCGTTGAGACCGTTACATATATTAACTATATTAGCAAGCTCGAGTTTCTCTACGCCTTTCGCGAGGCCTTCTTCGCCTCTATTACCGAGAGGAATATCTAGGGCGGCTTTGCAGGGTCTAGTCTTGTGCTATACAATCCAGAAAGGGTACTTTCCAAGCTGGATATCAAGCTTCGAACACCAATACCCCCGAATTCACGACCCGGCACTTCATACTCTTGGGTCTTCTAGACACTATATAACCCCCGAGAAGCCAACGCGCAGTCAACGCTCATCAAGACTCGCATTGCCACCCATCAAAATAGCTTTCCAACCCTAATGTTGACCGCTATAGATCAGCTTACTAAAGGTACAATAGCTATGATACACGAGGTAGCTCTTCTTCGGTCAGAGGTCTCTTCGCCCTGCAAGGCTAACGAGGCACTAAGCAAGCGCCGGAGAGCCAAACGAACACGTTTGTAGCTTGGAGGTTCACTTACTGTACAAGGTGCACAGGAGGCACTAGGCCAGGGAGCCGTTGGTGATGAGGGAGTGCAAGAAACGTAGCTGGATAGTAATAGTGCAGGGGGGAGGCGTACGAAGGTTCGATGCTGTGGTATATGCGGCAAGCCTGGCCATAATGCCCCCACTTGCCAGGAGGCTATAGAAGCATCTGATTCAGCTGTTTCCGATGTAATTATAGTTGATTTCTAGCGTTGATGCGTTGTAATTGAAGATAGTTGTTGTGGGGTAGTAAAAAGTGGTGCACTCGCTGATAAGATACGTTACTCAGTTTAAACGTACTAAGTCTGCTACTGTGCAGCACTGGCGTATCATGTCTGCTCTTCAGGCAGGCCGACGAGTCCCGTCTTCCTCTTGGGGAGGAGCTATTGAGGTGGGGCACCACACCAGCCCCAAGACGATCAACCGCTCTCGAAACGAGGGCGGCACAAGGGAGCTTGATTTTCTTTCATTTTTCTCACGTGCAAGCCACGTGATATATTTAAACCAGGAGGCTCCTCCGAACTCACGGTTCAAGAGGCCAGACAGGGAATCGACATTCTTTTATCATTATTTGGACCTCGGAGTTAGAGATGGGGATCTGCGCTGCTGGCCAAGTTGGGGAAACGCTCTGCGGGGTGCAGGCGCCAAATTTGGCTTGGGCGCCGGCTCCAGAAAACATGTGATTTGGGCTTGACGCGGCACGCGCCGTCCCGCGAGCCGGTGACCAGACGCAACAGTGAACCAAGGATGGCCGAGCCAAGCAGGTCGCTACGGCCGCTAAACCAATGACATAGCCTTGCTGGCGCTACCGAGGCAGATCGGGCCTGAGAAGGAGTAGGTTGGCGGAAACGACAGCGCGGCTTGGGAATTCTTCCTGCAGCAGGCAACCACATCCCCCGCATTGGCCGCACACCCCGCGCCAGCCCTGTAATGCCCCGCACCTACACAATGATGCAGCCGCCGCACCAACGGCACTCCAGCTCCCCAACTTGTAGCATACAATGCTAAAATTAGATATTCGTTGCATGAGGTTAAGCTTTGCAGCTCTGCGCGACGGTTAGGCTGTAGTCCAGGTCGGACTCACCTCCCTATTGGTCGGTCGGCACGGTAGCCAAATGCGTGGGCAAACCGTGGTCCGTCCATTGGATGAAAATTGTGGGATTCGCAATGAACGGTTGGTTCGTGCCAGTAGATCCCATTCCTGCGCGCTCGTGGCCATCCTTACCTCACATGTCATGCTATCTCGAAATACTTCTTCCCTAAATATAACCAGGACCTCGCTTCCCCCTCCGTTCTTATTACTATGGCCCGCACTTGAGCCCAAACAACGGCCCAACGGACGCTCCCATCGCCGGCGTCAAATTATCAAGATACCTATTCTTCGCAGCGCCAAAGGAAATCTCCCGCTGACGCTTGCAGGAAATCGGCCTCAGGGCATCCGGCCGCGCAAAGGCAGTTCGCGAAAGCGCGTAACCAGGCGCGCCGAACGCAATTGCTTGCGTCCAACTAGACCCCGCGAGACGCCGTCTCTACAGGTACGCCTTCCATCTTTCGTATCATATGGTTCAGAAGTTAACCTCGGATCTACAGGATCCGCCGGTGCCTGTCCAGAGCCGAGGTCGTAAGCGCAAGTACTCAATCGAACACGCACTCGAGGCAGTCCCAGACCCAGACCCAAAGCGACAACGAACATCCCCTCCACGCCCTACCGAAGACTCGTTTGGCGAGCCAGCGATTGGCAGCGACGGCCATACACAGACTGACCCAGTTGCTTTCTGGGCGAAGGAAGGGCACTGGCCAGAGGAGCAGGACTGGCCGGAAGAGACCTCAACGACAGATTTCACTATAGACCGTCGTCTCCTTGCGCGGAAGAAATCCTCGTCCAATCTATCCCGGAAGCGATCGAACTCTGCTTCATCCACGACGCCCAGCGACCAAAAGCCGAGGGAGGAGAAGAGTGCTCCATACCGAGACCAGCGTTATGAGACTCTGCTGGAGGTCAAAGGCAGCTATATGGCCAAAGCTCCGTTGGGCTTAGCCAGCGCCAGTCAGGCTCTTTGTCGGTCTCTCCTGGAGAAACCGCCGCCAGTTCCCTGCGGTTCACTGTTCGGCGACGATGTCTTTGAAACGACATGCCAGAAAATACACAACAAAAATGAGGCACGAGTTATTCAAGACATCAGTCGGCTTATTGTTCCTTCCGCTGAAAGTCTGGCGACATTCGGTGCGGAACACCTTAACATCCTGACAGAGAGCGTCAACGAAGGGTGGAATAACTCGATCCCCCTCACCAGCACCCGTCCACAGCCTGACTACTCTGTAGGGTTCAAACGAGACGCATTCACCGAGGACCAGCTCGCCAAGCTATCGCCATTTATTGGCGACTTCATCACCGGGGACCAGTCCTTCTTCATGGCCACGTACTACATGTACTTCCCGTTCCTGACTTGCGAGGTGAAATGCGGCGCCGCTGCGCTCGACATCGCGGACCGGCAGAACGCGCACAGCATGACCCTTGCGGTGCGAGGTATCGTCGAGCTCTTCCGTGCTGTCAAGCGCGAGGATGAAGTCAACCGGAAGATTCTCGCCTTCTCCGTCTCGCATGACCACCGGTCCGTACGGATCTACGGCCACTACCCGGTGATAAGTGGGAAAGACGTCAAGTACTACCGTCATCCGATCCACGAATTCTCTTTCGCTGCACTCGACGGCAAAGAGAAGTGGACAGCATATCGGTTCACAAAAAAAGTCTATGACACGTGGATGCCAGCTCACTTCAAAAACATCTGCTCCGCTATTGACCAGTTGCCGTCAGATTTGAACTTTGATGTCCCAGCGCTTTCCGAGGCGACTGGGCTTTCCCAGGATTTGGATAACTTGATGCAGTCAGATGCCGGCTGCGCTTCTATACCCAACAAGCGGGGCAGCCAGTCGAGCACTGCCGAGCAGCAAGCGGTCACTCCAGGTACATCATTCAGTGAGCCGAAGAGGAGGAAAGGATAAGGCTCGGAACGGCCATGAGATGTTGGCGGTTGGATAGCATAGGACTCAATTGACCGTCATGTTGATCGTTCTCACAACACAGAAACCGTACTGGCAGTGTCATCCTCGTTGTTGATGTGACGACCCCCGGTGAGCACGCCTCACGCGCTGAGTTGCTGACTTCACCGAGAGGGAGTGGTGTCGCGGTGAGATTTTCAGAAAGACTGCTTGGCACTTGATTCTTTCTAACCCACTACGGCCCCGCCAACGCCACCAGCCTACGGGCCAGAATCATCAGAGGGCTTGGGGCGACGTAGGTGCGGAAGGCGTGGATCTCGGCAGAGTGGCCACACGACCGCCCGTGGGTTCCCGCCAGTGCGGGGAGTTGTGGGGATGGATCCGGCGGGCAGCTCTCAATGGCCCTACATGCTCACACAAGGTTGGTCGCTCTCGGTCGGCGGTAGTTTGGGTGCGGATTCGATGGGCAGAGCAGGAGGGGGTGCTTGCGATGCCGCGGGTGGCATCAGCGATATGGTCTTCTAATCCTAGTTCTACGCACTAAGGCCCGTGGGTGGAGCGAGTAGCCAAGGAGCAAGCATGCCTTTTCCACCCCACTCCGCGCGGGCCCAACGCGGCGCGCCCCGTCCCGCACCATGCAAGGATTTACCAAGCCAAGAAATCCTCCTCGTCGTTGTCCAGAGCACGAACTACAACCTGGACGGTACTGTCGAAAAATGGTACCAGCAGACCGGTGTAACCCTTGCCTGCCCAGATGCCGTTTGCGTTCCCCTTCAGCTGAAAGAGCAGTGGATTAGTGACGTTCTTGATAACCTTGCCTTCCGCCTCCAAGCAATCTTTAAGATCGTCGGCCTTGCGATTCTGTTAGCGACGTTCGTAAATGAGTTTACGGTTATACTTGCCACTTCCGTAAAAATGATTTGGTGGACCTCCTCGGCCAGTTCAGGTAGGTCGTAGACGTATATAAACCCCTTCGTTCGCGTTGGTGTTTTGCTTGCCAGCTGTGCTGCTGCATCCTTTATATAAGGGTGAGGAATGAACCTGTACTTTGGCATCGCCATCTTATTTATCCCTGAAGCGATGGGAGGCGAAGCGATGGGAGGAGGCGAAGCGGTGGGAGGTGAAGCGACGGATGATGCCCAAAGTCCGGTGTGAGCTTTTTGCGGCAGCAACTGACCAATCATCAAAATTTAGCTTAACAGCAGCCGCAACCAAACCCATTGGTTCCACAGGCTCAGCGCAGAGTGGGTCGTTATCCTCAACTTGTTTAAGTCGCTGAGGGCCTTGCTGCAGCTGTCACTGCGCCATGGCTGGATGGGATTTGGGGCGTTTCAGTTTCTGTATTCTCCAAGAGCGGCGAGCAACGCCCCGGCGACCAGCCTGTCCCTCCTGCGCAACGCTCTCCTGGCAATTCTTCTCGCCAACGTCGTTGTCCTGCCCTATTGTCAGGAAGCGGTGGTTTGGAGAAAATGGTATTTTTGACGGGCGTTTCTCGATAAAACTTTGTCTCAGTCGACGTTTCGCGGCAGTCAAGAGGAGAAGAGAAGGAAGTCAGCCCAGGGCCGGGAGGTACCGTTCTTATACTGTTCTGACAGCTCCCTACTCTTGGTTTCGCTCGCCATTGGCTTGATTGACTAGTTGCAGCTCCTACTTGTCCATCTTGGGCTTCAGCTGGTTGACTCTGCTGGCTGACCCTGCTGGCTGACCCTGCTGTCTGACCCTGCTAGCTAGCATAGCTTCCAAACAGTCCATCTCCCTGATTTTCCTCTCTGCCCACGTCCCTAAAAAGACCAACACTGTTCCGTTTCCGGGAAGCACTCACAATCAGGCTGCCTTCTCTGCCTCCCCACAACGCTGCTCCTTGCAGTCAGAACACACGTGAAGCCGGCATTCCTGACATTCCCAAATGAACCAGGATGGGTCCCATTAGCAATCACAACACCTCCAGTAGATCAGAGTATTGTCCGACTTGGCCATCCGAAATGAGTATAAGCAGGGTTCGGCGAAGCCTCCTTTCGGATCTTTAGTCAAGTTAGCCAGTGAGATTCATCAGCACAGTAATTATGGACATGATGTAATTACCAATGAAATTATAAATTCTGTGTGATGTTAAAATTTGCGAAAATCCCTGTGGCGGCGCATTTCTCTTGTGGTTCAAGGCTATCTTCCTCACCGCCCGTCGTCTGGCTTCCTCCAGTAAATCCTTATCTCCCTTCCTCTATCCTTTTGCCGAAGAACGAGAAACAGCAAATCCCACCCCACCACACGCACGGTATCGCCATGCCTACAGACTCGAGTGACTCGACCTCTTCCTGGACCACCGTCCAAGATTTCCTTCAAAACGGCGATAGGCGGGCCGCCAGTTGTTTCCGGCGAACTCGATGGGATCAACTCTGCCTCATTGCCTCGAATGCAAACCGCGATCTAGAATGTGGTGCTCTGGATCAGGTCGCAAGCGGGCTCAACAACGTTGTCCGCCTGCTTGAGTTCGACGACGGGAGTCGCTGGGCAGCTCGGGTCCAGATCAAGAGTACAACGTGTCTCCGGGAACAGGCAGGCAACGCCGAGCTTGGGGCTGAGGTTGCAACGATGCAATTCATCAAGGACCGTTCTGACTTGACTGTCCCCGAAGTCTTCGCATACGCCCTCGACGAAAATAATCCCGCGGAAGTTGCGTATATGCTGATTGAGGTCTTGCCCGGTATCGTCGCCATGGACGCCCTTGGCGGCTACGAAGTGCACCGTGGCGTGATACCCGCGCAGTACCGTCAGCCTTTCTACCGCTCAGTGGCGGCATGCCATGTTCGTTCTGACCAAGCCCTTCTTGATCGCTTCGATTTCAGGGAGCTTACCATTTACCAGGTCCAGATAACATCTTTACGACTCCCAAAGATTGGCACGATCATCCGAAATCAAAACGGGGGATACGAGTCTGGCCCCTTGCCAGGAATCGGGGGTCCGTTTGACACAGCAGCGGCGTTCTTCGAGGCCTGGGCGGACAAAGTCAAATTCAAGTTGGACAAGGAGACGATTAGGCGCATGATGCAGAGAGGACCGATTCCAGCAGAGCGGATGATTGCCATCATCGAGGAGTTCCCATCACGGATCAAGGCGATGGCCAGCCGTCTTTCCACAAGCAACGATGGGCCGTTTCCCCTAAGCCACGACGATTTCCTCCACAGCAACATCATGGTTGACGAGAAGAGTTTCAACGTCACAGGCATCATCGACTGGGAAGGGGCGTGTACAGTGCCCTGGGAGCTGGTGGCATTTCCCGAGTTTCTTCAGGCCATGCCCGCGTCATTCGACCTCCCTCACAAATATGGCCCAGATGGGCAACCCATTGACGAGGAGATAAGGCAGACGTGGCGTGAGCGGCGGGAATACATTGAGATGGTAAAGTTGGTGGAAGTCGAAGATAACCTGCTCTCGACAAGTCTCGGTAGCACTCGGAGCCGGACTCTGTCCTATGCGTATGGGGCGTTTACTAGTATTGGGAAGCTGGGTTTCTATGATAGAGTGATAGAAGAGCTGGAGTGAGAGCTAGAAACTCTAGTTGAAAAGATGTAAGAGGAGTGGCTATTGTGAGTTGGAGTTGTCGCAGAGGATATAACTTGTACTTTTGTTGCCGGTTTGTTGCTATCGGACATCTGAGCAAGGGACAAAACCAGACGAAAATCGACGAGCTAGATGGGATAAACCATCAACTGCTGTACCGCTTGGAAGCGGGATGACAAGCTCAGACAGATCCCCTTGCCGCGCTTCAAACAGCCGCTCCGTAAACTCTACAGATCCAAAGACCCCTATTTGAAAAATTCCTTTTTAGGACAAAAAGAGTAGATTTGGATGACGATCTATAAAGAATATTAAGGTAGCGTAGGCACGAAAAAAAAAAACGATTTCTAAAACAAGAAGACAAAAGGGGAATGGGTTGCCCCAGTCCCTTAAGGCTCTTGCCACCATGAACACCTCAAGACTTGGTCAGCAGTTAGTCTAGCCGCCGGATCTGGCTTTGTAATTCCAGATATCATATGCAATGCAGCTTCACCAAGCTCCTTCCCCCACACCTCGAATCGTAGTTCAGGTTGGTTTTCCACCGCAAGCTCAGCTATTGCGGAGGCTTTCTCCAGAGTACTGTGCTCGCGACTATCGACCAGCTTGAGGAGACCCACGTGCGGTCGCGGCGGAGGAGCTAGTCTTGGCTTTTCCATGAACCATGCATGCTTTCTGGCGCCAGAAGTGGCTGCAAACCTGTCCAGGCGGGGTCGAGAAGACAAAAAAGCGACAAAACGAAACAGGCGGCGGGACCCTAGGTTCGGGCTTGTCGCGAGGGGGGAGGAGTATTGAATAAACTGACATGGAGAGCCAGAAACGACTCCCTCGGAGTAAGAACCTAAATGAGAGAAGCAGAACTAACGTGAAGCCTGTTTGGTTGGTAAGAATAGCCAGAAAGAGCGCCAAGCGCTTTTGGTTATAGGTAACTAACTACCTATTCCATCCTCTTGCGGTTATTAGGATCTCGTCGATCCAAGAGCAAACATGATCGGGCCCAGGCCAGACTCGCCAACGCTGGCCCCAATGCCAGTCGATTACGAAATCCGCAGCCTTGGGGGGGGAACTACAACGGCGTTCGGCCCAAGTGCGACAATCCCAAAGACCCCCGTGTCCCTTCAGGATAGGGTCATCGAGCTCTCGCGCGAAGTTGGCCGACTATGCCAGGAGATCAACTCTTATAGGAAGTTGGTGAACAGAGTACTCTATCCACTAATAGCTAGCGTCGAGTTATATACGAATGGATTATATTCTATGCTCCGAGAACTTCAAACAATGGTTCAATAGTACGATAGCGAACTAGGCAGAGAGACGACTTTCTGAAAGGCTAGGGGCACTATATCACCAGCATGTTCGCGGTGTTGATGTCTACCTGGGGCGTCTGGATGGTGACTTTGGCAAGGGTGTTTTCAACGATGTGCTCCAGCGCACCAGAATAGCTATCAGAAACGTTAGTTAAATCGTTAAATAGTATAGAAAATATAATATCGAAGCGCGCGGCCACTAACCGTGTCGCCTAGCAGATACAATGTGCGTTCAATCCGCCGTTGCTCACGGAGCAGCAGCCCGCGCTTGAGCAAATGGCGGTCGTGACCCAACCCCAGCCGTTGCGCACCTGCAGAGCTGGGCCGCTGCAATTCCAATGGCTAACAGTACAGGGGCATTCGGGCGAGATCTGCGGGTCAGGATTGGGCAGTGCCATGGCCAGGGTGCAGGAGGTGAGGCCAAGGACGGCAGTAGCAAAAGTGGCGAACTGCATTCTTTGTAGAAGTAGTCGAGGTCAGGTGAGCGATGATGTAACGAGAGATGAAGCTTTGGAGTAGATGACACCTGTGTGTAGGTCCACCGTCAACCCGCAGTCGACATTAGGCCTTTCGAGTTTCAAGCCGGCAAGCAGACCTGATGTGCGATTCTACGCAAACTACCTGGCCGTGCTCAAGGGAAGAAGCGCCAGTTTTGGCTGCTGTCTCTATACTATCCAGTTCTATCGTAGCGTTTGGCCAGGAAGGTATAAGCCGAAGAGCCGGTTTTGGCTTTTCCTAAGCCCACTCACGCGAGTTGATCTCAACGCAAATAGAAACCGCGTGTTCGAATAGGGGCAGCGTTTAGCCGGCTCAAAACAAGCTCACACCAGGCAGCACTAATCCTTGCTGCTTAGGTCAAGCGCTTTTTTAGAGCTGGAAACGGCTTTTTCACTAGAGCTAGAAATGACTCTCCGTTTGCTATAATGTCTGGGGGGCAGCAGCCATTATTTACTAATAACTAGAAAAGGAGCCAATTTTGGCATTATCTGGCTTGAGCTTCAACTAATAGCTCCTGCGACGTTTTGGGGTTCTCGCGATGCGCCGGCTGCGTTCACGGCCATTCCTCCGACACTCCTGCTACCCAACAATCCGACAGTCGCCGGTACAATGACTCTCACAATGCCACGTTCTCCCACGATGCTCTCAACAACCCTTTCGCATTGGGTGCCTTTCGTTGGGTTGCCAAGGGGGTTTACACCAGTGGCGCACCATCTGGCCAGGCCTGCGTTTTGGAATGGTTCAAGACGGGTGCTGTCTTCGAAGATGATTACTTTGCTCTGGACATCAAGGCAGTCGACAGAGCTCTGGAGATTGTGAACTGCTTCAACGAGCTGAATTATCGTCAACAAGACCATCGACATCAACGTGCCCTCAGTGTGGATGTTCGACAAGACGGCTTCCCGGGCTGGCCAGAAAGCACTGGTTGAGCCCTGCATTCAGAACTACCAAAAGTTCAACAGCAACACTGGTTGGAACGACGATGGGGGCGCGTGGCCGCAGGTCATGCAGGCGCTGAGCCGTAGGTGCAACCCCAACACTGATAAAAGACGGTCTGACTGATTGTACCTCCTTGCCAGACCTCAGCTACTGCAGGGCGGCATCTACCAGCACGAGCTCGTCTTATCCGACCCGGTCATCCTCTCCCGGACTGGCGACTACGGCGTCACCGATCTCGGACGCGACGGCATCAGCTCCTTCTTCAGTCAGCATGACTGCAACCAGTACTGCCGCCCCAACGGGAAGAAGCCTGCCAATCCGCGGCTGCACTTCAACCCGGTCCCAGGCACGACCATGCTCCGCCGCACCGTGCCAACCGCCACGTCCCGGCCCAGCGATACACGTGACTATAGGAACTGGTAATGAGTGATGGAACGAGCAGTGGCGGATCACGTCCTTATGGTACGCGGTTGGAGGATACAGAGGGGTGCTTTCTAGTAGATAGCTGCTAGCCTGGAGATGGAAGACCAATGGCAACGATCCGCATCTTCGAAGCTGCCCAGGAGGAGTACTGCAGGTTGCAGGGCCCGATTGGTCTTCGTGGCAGATCCTGCACTGGCGGTAAGCGAGAGCAATGCGCAGGGGCCCTCAGTGACCAGGAGAGCCGGCGCAGACAATGAATCGCCTGCCTCGCCTATAGCTGTTTTATCACGGGAGCACGTTGCACTATCTGATCAAGACTCTTGAGCCCAGGTGGCCACGTGCTTTGTGCGTGACGCTAAAACACTACCTAGCAACTCTGGGTGGTTCACTCAAAAATGCACGATTGCCATCACCAACGGAAGTGGAACAACGCAACCCGATTCGCGCTCGGACCACGTATGACGTACGTGGACGCGAAACACGCGCGAACGAGGCGCTTTGAACCCAGGCAAGCATGTTTCTCCCCTGCCCACCCATTTTCACCCTTCTTCTCCCTTCCTCAACGATTGCGATGTCGCCTGCACCAACAATGGTATCGCAAAATCCACATACCGTGCCGGCCCTTCCGGTGCCGGCCGCTCCGCCTGGTGGCGAGCACCATGTTGATGTACTCCCCTGCCCCCGTCGCCCCTCCCTCTCTTCCTCTCTTGCGCTGACGGCAGCCTGCTGACCCCTCGCACTCGCAGGTGGTGCGAGACTTTTCCACGATCGAAGAGATCATTGAATACATTGTCAACACCCGCCAGGACCTCGGCGCCCACGATTGCGACTGCGCTGGTGAGTCGATTCTCGGCTTCCACTGGCAGGCAAGCGAGGTAGACGAGCTTTTCGAACGACTCGACGCCAGGCTGGTTGAACTCGACGAACCGAAAATCCGCCGATTCGAGTACGATTACGAATCCGAGACGGTCTATATCGACATCATGGGCGAATCCAGATTGCATTTCAATGTTCAAATCGGTCTCCGCGACCACATCAAAAACCAGATTCTCAAGTGGCGCGCTACGGCAAATGATCCAAGAATTCGAGACTTGTTCAAGTCGATCGGCGAACCAGGCACAGCCGTCATCAAGTACGAGAGAAAGATCCACAAACAGCCTGATGTCTCATTTGGCCAGGCGGACACCCTGCCATCTCTGGTTTGCGAGGTCTCGTAGGCCGAGTCTCGACATCATGTGGAAAGAAAGTCGCGCCAATACATCGATTCGTCGGACGGCAAGATCCAAGTCGCTCTTATCATCGATATTCAATATCCCGGCATGAAGAAGGCATGGGTCAGCCTCTTAGCTGCAGACGATTACTCAAACTCCTGGTTCCTCTTCCACGACGATGATCTCGATCAACAACCCGCTGGTCAGGTCGCCCTTTATCTCTCCGACTTCGTCGGTCTGGCACCTGGTATACCACCAGCCCTTTGGCGCCCCTCGACCGCTGAGGTGGCTACTGGGATCACAAGGTTTGTTGCTTCTCCGTGTCAGGTAACGCAATAGATCTAACATTTCATGAGGAACCCCACGATCGCTCTCACATATGAGCGACTCAGGGCCATCTTCCGTAGGGCTCGCAGTCTACACAGCCCGAAAGAGTTCACAACGGAGGATGGCGACGAGGAGGAAAACCTCTACGAGGAGGGGCGCAAGGAGGGGCGCGAGGAGGGGCGCGAGGAGGGGCGCAAGGAAGAGCGTGCCAAGACCGATCGGCGTGTGGCTGAGATGGAGCGGCGTATTGCCGAGATGGAACGGCGCCTGGCCGGCCGGTTGGATGCCGAGTAAGTCCCCACCCCTGGCAATCACACACCCTGGCAATCGCACAGTTTGGCTTGCGTGTAGGACGCTCTCCTGAACAACTTCAACATGCCCTCAAATCTATCAACTCGCTAAAGTCCTGCTGATGACCCTGTAACACAACGTCAGTTAGAGCGTCAGATAGCTCTACTGACTCCCCAGCTTCGAACTTCGCCCTAATAATATCTACAATAGTCGCAAATTTGGCGTTGGGATCCAGTCTGACCTTCCTTTTCTTTTTGGGCCTCAGTCTCTCTAACTGACCTTCAGCTGCCTCGAGTTTCAGTTGCAGGTTGAAGACTTCCATTGGTTTTTCATCAACAAGTCTTGCAACCTTATCAAAGCTGATCCTGACAGTGTTGTCCGTCCTGAAAATCTCACGTAGTTCAGGGCTGACTTCGTACAACAACTTGAAGATGTCTTGACTGCGCCTAGGCGTTGGGTCAGTCTTGCAAGATGGCCTGGTTATCTTTGACAGACTTCCCTGTGATCGATGGCGTCGTTTTCGCGGCGTGGAAACCTGCTTGGGTTGTTCCACGTCGACAAAACGGCTCGCGAGAGGCTTTTCGATGTTTGTGACGAGTGTAACGGTCTCAGGAGTGTATTGCAACTATCTGATGACGACTCTACGAGTATAACTAAGCTTGAGGAAAGGAAGGGAAAACAGGGAAAATGGCCAACGCATCGCGATGGCCTTTCTCTGACCAGAAGGGGGCACTAAGTGTAAAAGGGGTAAGTGTGATGGGGGCGTTGATGGGGTCGTCGATGGGGTCGTTGGCCAGGAGACATTCAGGGGTTGGGGTGGGCCGAGGGTCACTGAGGCCTCTTGCAGGGCTCAGCCCGTTACAATATCCCCCTCCTCTCCCGGCGTTGCGTTGTCTCCCGTGATCTTCCCGTGGGTGGCCTCGTACCGGTCTAGGGCCTCCGTCTCCAGCAGGGCGCTCAGCGGTTCCCACGTCGGCTGCGCGTAGCCGGTCCACCTGACCAGTACCTTCGTCGTCCCTCTTGTCTTCCTTGAGTCAAGGATCTCCTCGACTTGCCATTCCTCCTCACCATCTGGGTTGTCCTCTGGTACTATTGCGGGCGGCTGGGTATCGTCTTGGGCTTGTGATGGTAGTGGATCGTCACTAGCCCGCTTCAAGAGCATGACGTGGAACACGTTGTGGATTCCTGGTGGTGTGTCCAGACGACAAGCGTGCGAGCCGATCAGCTCTGTGACGGTGTATTTGGCGTTTCTCCAGTCGAGCTTCCTCGAGGGCCGGTCGGTCTTGACGTTGCTCAGTAGAACGCTATGGGCCGTAGGGTCCCGTCGTCGTCGTACTGTGAGAGTGCTCCTCCGATCGCGTACCCTAAAGAGTCGGTCTCGACTACCGTCTTCCTATCGGGGTCCCATTGTGCCAGGACTGGGGCACTAATGAGCAGGGCTTTCAATCGTCTGAATGCTTCCTCGCACTGGTCTGACCAGAGGAAGGGGACGTCCTTCTTAGTGAGTGCTCTCAGGGGTATAACTATAGCCGAGAAGTCTGGGATGAACTCTCGGTAATAGTTGGCGAAGCCGACGAAGACCCTGACTCCCTTGATAGTTGTTGGGCGCTCCCACTGTTCAACGGCCCTGATCTTTTCGGGGTCGACACGAATCCCGTTCCCTGCCTCGACAATGAACCCGAGGTGCTTGACGCTCTTGACTTCGAAGTCGCACTTGTCGATGTCGACCTGTAGGCCAGCCTCTTGGAGACGTTGCAGAACTTTCCGGACCTTCCGTCTATGGTCGGAGAGGGAGCCGCTGGAGTAGATAAGGACGTTGTCGATATATGCCGAGCAGAACTCGTCGAGGTACTCCTGTAGCGTGCGGTTGATGTACCGCTGGAAGGTGGCCGGGGCACCCGTCAAGCCAAAGGAGGTAACCAGCCACTCGAAAAGGCCGTACCTTGTACGGGAAGCTGTCTTCCACTCGTCTCCTTCCTTGATCCGGATCTTGTGGAATGCTGCAATCACATCCAACTTGGTAAACCATCTTGCCTTCGAGAGAGAGCGGAGTGTTTCGTTGATCAGGGGGAGGGGGTACCGGTCCTTGCGAGTGATGGCGTTCAGGCCTCGGTAGTCGACGCAGAAACGTAGCCCACCCCCTGGCTTCCTGACAAATAGGACTGGGGCCGAGGCTGATGAACTACTCGCCCTGATGAAGTTCTTGTCGAGCAACTCCGTGAGGGTCTTCCGTTCCTCGCGTGACATTCCGTAGAGTGGCCCCCATGGTAGAGGTTTATCTTGCCCGAGCTCGTCCTTTTCAAGCGGAATTTCGTGGTCCAGCCCTGGTCGGAGAGGTGGTAACTGATCTGCGGCGCTCCGGTCGAAAAGAGGGAGAAATCACCAACGTTGCTGCCAAATATTAATAAGACTTCTCCTAATTTAAGGACTGCTTTCTTATGCTCGATATTAAAACAGAACAATTAGTATATTTGCTACCTGAGGTTAGTTTGCCGTTCGTGAATAACTAGTTAGTTTGCTCAGGTTTTCATAGTTAGGATTAAGCTCTGTAACGGGCCACGCGTTGGCTAGAATGAATGCACAAGACGTGGGAGGAATGACTTGATTGCTTCGAATGAAGAAGAAAGGGGAGAGAACGCTAAAGACTGGAGATGCGAGGACAGCCTTTTGTCATGCAGCTGTCACGTGCGCCCGCACGTGTACAGGCCGAGGGTCACCGAGGCCACAACGGGCCTAGCCCGTCACAAGCTCAACTAGACCTTACCTCAACCTACTTGCTTGAATATAGTAAATAAAACTGTGTCTTAATTTATATTCACGAAATAAACTAATTCCGAAGTTACAGAGAATTCTATCAATGTTTCATAGTTTTAACGAGCATGTGTTTTCAGGGTTATGTATGGATTTAGACGTGGGCCACTCGGTGATATGGGCCACTCGCTGATAATGGCACGTTAGCGGATTACTGCCCTCTCGCACCGCTTTGGCCCAGCCCGCCCCCCATTGGCACTGGATGAGCCCTTTTCAGTGTGAACAGGTCGCGGAAAGGCTCCAAGTCACGGGCGAAGTAGCAAGCAAGGCAACAGTTGACTCGGTCATCTCGGAGGGGTGGTCATCGGCAGGAAGGTTGGGAATCGCTTCAGCAGTGTTGTAATCTGCGGTGTTCAGTCTGTTGCCCACTGGGCCAGATCTGAGGGAGCTGATCACGCTGCTGGTGTTGCTCACAGCAAAATATGGCAAAGATCTGCCACTTTTCACGTGTTCTGGCGTTGTCTAACAGAATGGATTCCTTTGAAGTTTTTGTCCGAGTCAGCTGACGCAAGAAAGCTCAATGGAACGTAAAGTTTGACTTTCCCTTTCGAGTCCCAATTCTTGCCCCTCCTCCCTTAACATTACCTCACCACTTTGAAACATTGAAAACCTGGAAGTTCTGGAACGACCTACCACCATCCAGATTTCGCGCCCCATTGCCTGCCAAATCTCTTTCGACGAGTAGTTCCACTCTCCAAGTGCGCCCTTCCCAGATCCAACCGACCATTCACATCAACTTCGTCCAGGATCCCTTTGTCCCTTGACACGGACATCTCGCCATCATGAGTCAACTGGATATCTCTTTGTCATATGAGGACATTAATCGCTTCTCAGCCGACGTCGCATCATATGGCAGCCCGGCCAGCATTCGGTCACTCAGCGTACAAGTCGCCCAACAGACCTTGACGTCGTTCGAGCCGGATGACGTCGAGAGGGCCAACACACAGCTCGAGCAAGCCCTACTCCGCCTGGCCGATGCCATCACTGCTTTGAAGACGCTACAGTCCTTCTCCCTCACCGTCGCTCCCGAAGGCCAGCGCGGATACCACCTGGACATCTCTCAGCCCGCTCTCGCCGCCATTTTCGCGGCTCTCCCCGAAAGCTGCGTGAACCTCGAGTTCGACACTGACGGGCTCGATCATACCAACGGTTTTGGAGAGCCTGTGCATCTCTGCGACTCCATCAGGGCAATTCTGCCGCGAATGCACCATGTCCGTCTGCATCTGAGGTCCATGTGTGCCGTTTTGGTCGGGACTATCAGCGATGGCAACAACGAGCTCACGCCCGTTCCGCTGCCCGAATTACGGACACTCCTCATCGTGTGCAGGCAAACCTATGCCAACGCCCCTACCTGTTGCGTGGCTACACCGACCCAAACCCCAGCGTCGACCCGATACGTCGATTCCTGGGACTCGGTCACGTTCGGGTTGGAGAAGCTGGCGAATATTGGGGAGGCACCGGGCCGGTCGCGACCTGATGCCAAACTCATAGTTTTGACGTCGACTTCTTCCGACAACAGCGACAAGAGCATCTACGCCACGCGCATCAGGGCAGAGGTGACTTCCCGGACCTCTCAGCTGTTCCCTGTGGCCTTTGTCGCGAATGAGCCTTACTCCTGGCTGATGAGGATACCAGAGGGTAAGGAGGTCATATCTTCCAGCTCAAAAACCCTTGATGCAGCAGTTGAGGGGGAAGAGGGGTGGGTGACGGCAAAACCGCCTTCACCACAGGGCGTGAGACTGCCGCCAGTCGTGGCCGCAGAATGGGGCGTTGAGGCGGAGCCGCTGCCACTCGAGGATGCTGGAATTTGGAGGGCTATGAATCCAAGGAAGATGACATTGCTGTGGTACAACGAGACGCTTTGCGGGGAGAGGCTGTTGGATGGCGAGACGCGTTCCGGAGACACGTACTTGTCGAGAGACCCGCTCGTTGAGAGGACACCGGCGGGATGGCAACGCCCGGAAGTTTTTTTGAAGGCGCAGCTTGAGCCTGTTGATGGGTAGTTAGAGATTCCTAGGAGAGCTCGAAGAGCAGTTGACTTGGTGTTGCTGGGTAACCACCGGCAATATTCCTGCCGTGTGCTTCGTTCCATCCAAGTCGTGTCACAGACTTACAGCCGTTGTGATGCTACTTGGTGCTTCACGGCAGCAACTCCCGCGAGGCCGGTGGCCGCTTCCTACTCCAATATCAGGTGAAGATCTCAGTGACTTTTCATGGAGCACCTGGAGTAAATGGGACGATCACCTCCGCTGTCCAACGTCAACAAACCCCTGATGACGTAAAACAACCCTCTTTGTGCTCCATGCACTCGTTAAATCGGGGACACCAGAGTCAGGCTTGCCATTCCTTGAGTGGCACCCCCCCTTTTCTCATCAAACTCCTCGAAACTTTGGAGGCCGCCTGAATTGCGTTTCGCAAGGAAGATCGACCCGCCTTCCCCGCCACTCCCGTCATTATGCAGGGCACTACAACGGATTCTGGTCTTCTAGCCTCTTCAACTTTCTTCTCAGATTCCCAGGTTCCCGCATATTTCTCCTTTACACTTCCGCTTGCCGATCCAACTCTCACCACCCAATTCTCTCACCAGACTTCCAACACAGTCACCCCCGTTCCAGATCCCTCGCCCACCATGTTCGACACCACCCCCCAACCCGACAACCCTATCCCCATGCCCCGCCGGCTAGACATCGCCACCGAAGAGCACTTCGTCCACTCCGTCCCAGGCACCTACCCCCGCCTATGTCCCCTCCCCGACGGCTCCATCCTCGCGGGCTTCACCAACTTCGAATCCGACGCCCGCCGCCTCCTCATCGCCCGCAGCACCGACGGCGGCCGCTCCTTCGCCCCCCACGGCGAAGTCACCCACGCACCCCCCATCCAAGACTGCGACAACATCTCCCTCCTCCACCTCCCCGACAACGACAACGACAACCCAGCGGGAACCATCCTCGCCGCCTTCCGCAACCACGATGTCTCCCCCGAGAACAACACCGCGACCTACTTCCGGATTACAGTCTGCCGCTCTCTCAACGGCGGGCAAACCTGGACGTTTTTGTCTCAAGCGTATGAGAAACCCGCCCCCTTCGGCCTGTGGGAACCCTTCCTCCGCCTCGCAGAAGGCGGCGAGGAAATCCAGTTGTATTTCTCCCAGGAGTTTGATCACGACGACCAGAACACCATGCTGGTGCGCAGTGTTGACGAAGGGGCGACGTGGTCCGAGCCCGTGTGCGTTACCGGCGAAGGGGAGAGACTAAGGGATGGGATGGTTGGGGTTGCTGAGACCGGGGAGGAGGGGGTGTTGGTGATGGTTATGGAGACGACGAGGAGAGGTATGGGGGTGTTTTCGATTGAGGCTGTTGTGTCGAGGGATGGGGGGGGGAGTTGGGGCGAGAGGCATGTGGTGTATGAGCCCGTGGGGGAGGGGAGGTGTGCCGGGGCGCCGCAGGTGGCGGCGTTTGGGGGTGTGGGGTTGGTTGTGGTGTTTATGACGGATGAGGATAAGGGGGATGGGGAGGGGGAGGGAGTGGTGTGGCCGAGGGGGGCGAAGATTAAGGCGGTGTATGGAGAGTTAAGGGCCGAGGGGGGGGTTGTGTGGACTCCGCCGGAGGACGTTGGGCATACCATGAGCATGTGGCCTGGCATCACACGGGTCGGCGTTGATGCACTCCTCGCTGTGTACGAGTTGGGCTCTATGATTAGGGGCCGCTTGATTGGGACAGCGGTTTGGTGATGGGGGTCCAGCAAGTGCGACAGCTACCGGCGGCGGCGCTCCGCCGAGTCCACCCCTGAACCGTCTGACCACACTCTCAGTTTTAACAGTTTGCTTCGCAGACTTATTTCCATTTCGCTTCAAGCTTATTAATAAAGAGAGATATAACCCTGCAACCTCCCGAATTGAGGAGTCGCGCTGGTAGGACTCTTGAGAGCATGTTTTTAGAAAAAAAAAACTGAAAAGGGGTTAAGGAGACAAAAAGGGGCACAGTGGAAACCAAATCTTCGAACATGAGCAGCGGGTCTGGAGCCCCAAACCAACAAATCGGAGTCCATCCTCGATTTATCGGGTATGGTGTAGCGGTAACATCGTTGACTCTCACTTCTCAGGAGTGACTTGTTTCTCAACAGCCCCGGGTTCGACTCCCGGTATCCGAGTATGATGTTCTTTTTTGGCTTTTTCTTTATTTTGAGTCCTATTGCTTTGACACTCTTTTGCCCCTGAATTTTGGCAGTGTCTTGCTGGCGCAACTACTTCAGATTTTGTGCCTAACCCACACGATACTCTAGGTAAGAGCATGGGACACCGAAGTGACAAACCTTCAAATTTTATTGCGTTTTCCTTGAAGATTGATGCCATCTCTCTGCAAGCCCCAGTGTCATCCCCAACTGCAACCCCCTGGATTGTCAACAGAGCCCGCTCGTTTTGAAGAAGAACCGAAAGAGATAGTAATATTCGTGGGATGGTAGCATAGTAGTTGCCATCACAAAGGGCAACTCAGATGAGGGCTTTGCTTCTTGTTATATGAGCTAAGCTTCGATTGAGAATGGAGAACTAGACAAGGCAAGGTCAAGGCGTCGATCGGAGACAACTGTGTTGCAGGAAACACTAAGATAACCTCACTCGGCTCACCGATATATAATTTCAGTCAATGGGACAGGGCAAGGATAACCACCTGCGGTTGCGCCTCGAGTAAGACAGACAACGGTTGGGCAAGCACAAAAGGGACACGGCAGCACGGGAAGAGCCAAATTAAAGTTCCAAGGTCGCATAGCCCTGGACAGGAGCGAGCGTCTATTACATGTGTAGGTGTATATCCCATGATCATCTATGTGTCTGTACATTAATCCAAAAACCTCATTCATCCTTTTACCGACACCAAAAAATAGACTCTGAAACGAAAGAACCGCCCCGCCAAACAAAACAACCCAACCCAACCCAACCCGAGAACGAAGCCAGAAATGAACTACGGCTTCGAGACCTGCTCCTTCCGGAAGAACTTGAAGAAGCCGAGCGGGATGATGAGCTGAAACAGCAAACACACCCAAAAGTAGGGACTCGCGACCCCCGGCATGACGCCCTGCGAGAAGTCGGGGAACGTGGTGTGGGGCGACAGCGCGTTGGGGCTCGTCGCGCGCGCCAGCATCGTAAACGCGCTACCAATCACCTGCGCGCCCACCAGCACCGTCAGCACGTGCTGGCGCGTCAGCGTCGCGAGCAGAAGCATGCCGAGCCCGACGCCTTGGATGTTGTCCAGCAGGCCGAGCCACAGCCACAGGCAGCGCGAGACGATGGTCGACCCGATGGGGCCGCCCGCCCACGGCAGGTACCAGCCGATGCCGCTGGTGCCCCAGAACTCCTGCGCCCAGCGCGGGGCCAGCAGGCCAATCGAGAAGATGGGCAGCATCCAGGTGTGCTCGTCCGAGAAGTACGAGAAGATGTAGAGCACTATCGCCCACACGCCGACGTAGAACCCGAGTGCCAGAAGGAGGATGCCCCAGCCGGGAACGTGCTGCGAGGTGAAGAGGAACTGCCAGCTTCGTCCGTACGGCGCCGACAGCCAGTAGTTCTGCAGGATGATCATGACGAAGAACCACGGGACGACCTTGCGGCGGTACAGCGAGATGTAGAAGCCGGGGATGGTAGCGGGGGACTGGCGGTAGAAGTCGGGCAGGCCCATGTAGAGGATGGCGCCGATAGCCCAGGCGACTATGGCGAGGGGCACGGCGACGACGACGGCCTGCGGGACGTTGGAGGAGCCGACAAAAACGGTCTGAGTAGGGTCCATGTCAGCGACGATGGAACCCCAGAACCAGAGGCCAATGCTGTAGATTTGCGCGAAGCCCGAGACGACCAGGGCGCGAGTGATCCACTGCTTTGTCGGGGCGCCGCCTTCGTCGCCAAAGTTGAGGGCGAAGGCGAGCGCACCGTGGCTGGCGCCTGCGGCGTACAAGCACGTGGCGGCGTCTTCGATCTTGTTTGCGACGCGCCAGTCGGGAAGGAAAGGAGCGATGCCGATGAGGAGGAAGGCGAAGCCGTAGAAGAACCAGGGCGCGGACAGGGCGTAGACGGACTTGAAGTTGCGCTCGAGGCCCCACCACATGATGGACGTGCCCATGTAGGTCGCGGCAACCATGTACAGCTTCTCGGGTGTTTGCGTGGTCTCGCCCGTAAGGAGGACGATCTGGTAGGAGCTGACGGAAATAACTTGGCCGAGGGCAAGCAGGAAGGAGTAGATGGGCCAGTCGCCGAGGCGGATGGAAAGGAACCTGCAGAACGGTTAGCGCTAGAAATTCAACAAAGTCAGGGAGATTGCTTACTTCTTCAGTCCTGTGGGCGCCTGGTACGCGTCGCCCAACAAGAACTCATCATCGATATGGTTGTCTGGCGGCGGCGACACCTCAAACACAGACCTCGCCAGGCTGCTCGGCGTCATGCTGCGGTGCCGTTGGCGCCCACGGCTGACCACCGACTCGTTGCGCGCTTGGCCATTCCTCGATGGCGGCCGGCTACTGGCGGGGCTGTTCATCCTCGACTCCCTATGGCTGTGGCGGCCCAGCTTGGCATCGCGGTACCTCGCGAACCACTCCTTCTCGCTTTTCTTGAGGAACGTCTCGATACACATCTCGCTCGCCGAGTTCGAGGCGGTGAGAGTGTCCAGCATCTCGTCGAACTGGGCGTAGTATTCGCCGTTGGTGTCGTTGAAGAACTGGTCGACCTGCTGCAGCTTGAGATCGTGCCTGTCACCCACGACATCAGGCAGACTGAGCAGACTGCTGTTGCGGTGGCTCTGCCCAAGGGTGGGGCGAGGCGGGGCCAGACCGAAGTCGGGAACCAGACCAGGAGAGGCCAGGCCATCCCTTTGGGCGCGGATGGCGAAGCTGTCGACGCTGATGGTGCTCTCCCGGGCGGAGTTGTTGCCGTAGAAGGAGTTGCCGCTTGCGGTCGAATCGCGCGGCGAGTTCATCTTCCCTGACATCCAAGGAGTTGACGGGGTGGGGAGGTCAGGAGTCATGAGAGACCTTGGCCCAGGGCTCGCGACGGGTGATGGTGGCACGAGGTTGGTATCTGGGCCGGGGCTGAACACGGCGCCGCTGTGGTCGGTTATTACGCTGCTCGGCGAAGACGGCCGAGTCAGGCTCAGAGGGTTCGGGCTGGGAGGCCGGAGGTTGTCGAGCTTCTTTTTCCTCGCCTCCTTCTGGTGGATGCGGATGGCCTCTCCATAAAGCTCGTCCAGCTGCTTGACCCACTGGGCAACGGGGAAGCGTTGCTTCGCGCTCCAGGCGCGCATGAGCGCACGCTTCGAGGCCTTGCAGTCGAGGGCCGACACGATGGCCTGCCTGAACTGCTGCAGCAAATGGGACGGCGTCATCGACTCGACCGTGTACCAGAAACCCGGCATCTGGCCCAGACCACCGACACGCGCGCCCACGCCCAGGGCGCCCTTCCTACCGAACTCGACGGCGACCAGGCCGAAAGGTTCGTCACGAGAGGGAATGAGCGCGAATTCCGCACCGCTGAAGATGTAAGGCGGGAGCTGCGTGAACTCGGGCTTGCTGAACACCCGCTTAGGGTACTTCTCCATCAGCTTCTGGAGCTTGAGGGCCGCGAAACGACCGTAAAGATCGATGACGGGACCAATGCAGATGAGCTGAGTCTTGGGGTACTTCTCCAGAATGCTGGGGAAGATATCGGCGATCAGATCCACGCCCTTCTGCAAACTCCAGCGGCCGACGAAGACGAACAGCTCCGCGGTAGGGTCAACTTCCAGGCCGGCCCACTCCTGCGCTTGACGTCTAAGACCCGCCCTCTTCTCCTCAAAAGTCTGGTTGACCTCGATGCCCTTGGACTGCTTAGAGACGTCCTGGTTCGGATTCCACTCGGCAGTATCAGACGGATCAGGGTTCGGCAGCTGGCCGATGTTCTTCAAACTCCAGAAAATCGGGTACCGAGCGAGCGAGCGGTCACCGTACTTCCTTGACACACCGACCGCGCCGAAACCACGTTGGTGAAGGCGGAGGTAGCTTGCACCGGCGTGGAGCAAGTTAAAGACAGAGCCATACTGCACGTAGTCTTTGACCACATCCGGGGGCAACCCGAAGACGTCGCAAACCTCCTTCTGTTCAGCTGGCGTCCGCATGGGCCACATGCCCTGGAACTCGGCGTTGTGGAGGGAGAGACAGCAGGGAATCGTTTGCGGCAGGAGGTAGAGCGGGGCGGCGGCACCGTGGTAGTCGTTGATGTGGTAGATATCAACGGGGAAGCGGCGGATGGTCTCGGCGATGCAGCTGTTCCAGGCGGCGTAGAGGATGGCACTCTCGATGTCGTCCATGCGGGCAATGTAGGGGTCGGCCTTGGTCTGCTTGCGGAAGATGGGGCAATCCAGAATGACAAACGTGATGTTCTTGGTGGTGTGATAGTAGACGTCGATCTCGTAAGGCTGGCCCATGACGTTGACATACATCGGCTCTGCCTGGGTCATGCGGTCAGTAGGATAGTCGATGTCACCTACCACGGGCACAACCCAGATGAGGTCGACGTGGGAGAGCGCGGAGCCCATCAGCTGGGCCATGACACCCAAGCCGCCAATCTTGATCTTGATGCCGAAATCATCGATGTTGTACTCCATGGTAGCGATCAGGACGGTCCGGCGGTCACCCGAGACAGCGCCAGCAGGGACGACGCCGACGCTGGGGGGCGGCGTGGGGCTCATGGCGCTCATCTCGACGCCGCGCTTCTCCGCCTTGTGGGATTTCAGATCAAGCTTGGCAAAGTTGAGAGGCACCCAGCCCTTGGGCGCGAATCCGGACTTGTTGACCTTGACTTGGTAGAAGCTGCGCATGTAGATCCAGCCGGCCAATACCGCGAACAGGGGCGGCAGGATGGCGAGAAGAATGAACAGCAGGATCTGGAGTCCCATGTGTCCTGCAGGAATGTATTCGAACCGCCAATTCGCGTCGTCGTAGACGAGCTCCCAGGCGAGCGCGGGCATTGGCGGCGGCCCGGTGATGTTGATGACGTTTCTTGCCAGACTGCTGGGAGGGAGGCGGTCGACGATGCCGTCGCTGTCAATGTCACCGTAGATGGCTGTGACATCTGGCTGGTTGTCGTCGTTGATGCCCCAGATGTTGAGCTGGAAGTCGGCGGGCCACTCGTACATAAAGTGCAGACTCCATTTCCGGTGGTCGAACAGGTTCATGGACCCTGGCAACCCAGCATCGTAACCCCATTTGTTGTAGGGGCCGTGAATCCTGATGTGCGGGAAACCGCGCTCCAACTGGACATCCCCGCTGTCGCAGTGTTGGATGAAGGCTGAGGAACCCAGTGGTTTGCTGTAGTATTGGACCTGCAAGTGTTTGCCTTCCCACTTCTGGAGCTCCGTCCCCTTCCACGAGATGGAGTCGGAAATGGCATCCCTCTTGCCCGTGTAGTTGAGCCATTTGCTCCACGACGACCCCCAGTCCATGCTGTATCGCCACTGGGTGGCGCCAGGCGCAGTGTGCTGCACGTACAAGCCGCCGTCCATGGAGAGAAGTGTGCGCGAGTAGTTGGCCGTGGGGGCCACGACCGGGTTGTTTTGGAAGTTACCCACGCGAAGCAGGAAATGGTCGGTCACGTTAGTTGCAACGCCCCCCTCAGCCTTCGCAGAGTTAACGCTGCCAACGGTGAGTTTGACGATGCCGTCGGGCACATTCCGAAGAGTTGTGGTCAGTTTCCAGGCAGACTGAATGGCCCCTGTCCATGGGATCCTGTCCTTCTTCTCGGGGGTGAACTTGCTGCATTTGGGTGTGTCGAACTTGACATCACCTGGGGGGTTGACGCCGTCGGTGGTCACCACAACTTTCAGCGCCTTAGAGACGGAATCGCAGTCCATGTCGACGTTATACTCGATGCCGATGTCGATGTTCCTTTCAACCTTCGTCAAGTCTATCGGTTCGTCATGGCCCGGGGAGAACCTGGTGATCATGGGCGTCGGGCTGACCCAATCCTCATCTAGCACGTAAACACGGAACTCAAACGGTTTGAGCGTAATACTGCTGAGACAGCCCGCGCTCTTGCCAGAGCTGGTAAGATTGTTCTTCCGCACCGATTCTTCAAGCACGATAGCTGGCCCGTCGCTGAACAAGTTCCTGACTTTAGCGCCGGCGTCGAAGGGTGACACAAATGCCTTGTTAATGTCCATGCAGTCGAGGCCCGAGTCCGAGTCCCATTTCTTTTCTGTGTCTTCGTTCCCGTAAACGAGCCAGACGGGCGTGCCTTTCTCTTCCTGCACGGAGGTGAAAAAGCTCCGAGAAACACTCCAGATGCCGAATTCGGTGTCCTCGCTGCTCTCATTCACATTTCGGAACTCGGTCTTGTTGAAAAGTTTCTCGAGCTGCCAGCCACGCTCCAGCACCGGAAACTTGTCGCGCAGGCGGAACATGTGGCGGAAGATGTTGCGCAGGGGCGCCGATGGGTCGCGATGATCATAGGCAACCTTGGGGTCTTTGCACGCATCGCGACCAGACTCGATCGGCCAGCCGTTGTACTGATCGATGGTGAGACCGAAGCAGCCATGGGCCTTCCAGGCGGGCGAAGGAGCGAAGGCCTGGCGACCGAACACGTAGTTGGAGGCCGTGCCGTCGAGGGCGTAGAGGCCCTGCTCCTCGCCGTAATAAAGCAACGGGGCGCCAGGCAGGAGGAGGGTCGTGATGAAGGAAGCAAGGAGCTGGCGCTCGGTTCCCTGCTTGATGGCGGGCCAGCGAAAGACATCCTGGTTTGTCGCGCCGTAGAGATGGCGAGGGTCAAATTCGCCATTGTTGGCGTTGTAGAAGTCGTTCGTCTTCAACATGTCCCTCCAGGTATCGACCCAGTCGGTCGGCAGATCGAATCCGGCTTTCAAGTGGCCGCCCAGTCCGAGGAAGCGCGTCATGTAGCGGTAGATGGAGTAGTGGAAGGCACCGCCATCAAGAGCACTTTTGCCCTTGTCGCGGATGAACAAGTCAGGGAGAATGTCGGGGTTTTTGTGCAAAGTCATGGCCATCTCGGGGGTCAGATTGTCGCCTTTGCCACGTTCTCGTCCACGGCCCAGATAGATTGAACCAAGACCGTTGCCGGCCGTGATTTCGCCAAAGACGGCGAAGTTGTGTTTCCCAACCCCAGCCGCACACTCCCGCATGGCAGTGCTCCATTCTGCTTGGGCATCGACGGTCACCTGGACAGCCTTGTCGATACGGAAGCCGTCGACATCCAGCATCTTGATGGCAATGCACGAGAAGCGGATGAGGCGGGCGAGGACGGAGGGTTTCCATTCGCGGAGACGGTCTTGGACGGAGGCGAACTTGGCAAGCTGGCGCTGCCAGTCGGGAAAGACGCCGAAGGCCTCGATGTCGCCGTACTGATCAAAGTCGCTGTCGTAGCACCCCTTGAGCCCCGGCGGGTTGATGCGCGTGCCGTCTTCATACCAGAACTGCGGGTAGGTACACGACGGGTCGTACGTGTTGCCAATGTCGAAGTCGAGATAGCGACGATCGTTTTTCCAAACCACCTTGTGCTCCTCGAGGCGGAACGGCGTACTCTCGTTGAGGTAGCCTTCGAAGCCGATCAGATCGCTCATCCTGTGGCACAGTCAGATTTCCGGCGGGCCCGATAAGAGCAAGGGAGGGAGACGCACGTCGCCATGGTATTATCCAGCACCACCGCCATGCCGCGGCGATGAATCTCATCAATGACATCCTGCCAGAGCTTGACGGTGCCAAAGTGCTTATCCAGAAGCGTCAAGTCGACCGGCTTGACAGGTCAGTTCACGAAACATCTGATCGTAGAAAATGTGGAACGTACCGAGTATGAATCGGCGCCCCATGGCAAATTGATGAACGGGGAGCCAGCGATGTAAATGGCCTTGATGCCCATGCCAGCAATGTAATCCAACGAGTCGTTCAAGCCCGCCAAGTCACCGCCAAACCGGAGCTGGGTGCTCAGCATGTCGGTCTCGTACTTGGTGCCATTCTTGTCGTCGTTGTCCGGGTCGCCGTTCACGAATCGATCTAGGAATACGGTGTAGAACGGCACCCGCCAGTTTGGTGGAGAGTCGGCATATTCGAAGCCTTCTGGTCGTCGGCCGTCGTACTTGAGGGGGTCTGTCGCTAATCGGTTGGTGTTGAGGTTCCAGTCAACCTCGTCGGAGTCGTATCGAAGGCCGGAAACGAGTGTGGTGGCCGTAAAGAGTGTGAAAATAAGTGAGCTGGAAAAGAAGGAGGAGAGGCGAGTCATCGTCACTGTCGCCCGCCTCTCATGGGAGCGACAAGCAGGTGGGAACAAACGAAGGACGGGAGAGAGCAGCAAAGCAAACGCCAAACAGAACCACTACAATCGTAACACGGCAGCGAGAGAGAGAGACGATGACATGAGGTGGAGGAGGAAAGGAGAGGACCCCGGGGTTCGAAAGAGAGCTTCAGGAGCAGGCCCCTGTCGAGGAACCCCACGTCACGGCTTCTTCTGAGGCTGGGGACCAATTCAGGAGGCGAGCAAGGCCAAACGCGTCCCAAACGGTCCAAGACTGTGAATTGCAGCCATCCATCATCATGGAGCTGCTGACCCGCTCGGAACGCGGACACAGAAGGCTGGGCGGATCCGTCAGCCCATCCGCGGCCTGGGATGTGGAAGGGGGTGGACAGGGAGCTGTGCCCTCGCTGGGAGACAGCGCCAGGCAGAGTCCCCCTTCCTGGGTGGAGTCGTGGACAGCAGGCCGAGACGAGACGGCGGTTGCGGCATCTCGGGAGACGACTGGCCGTCTCCATCGGAAGTGGCAACACAGGGCAGTTTCGAGTCGGGATGACCGTCTCTCCAGGAGCAGCAGCGCCGGCAATGCCTCTCTTGCTCTCTCCTCTCGTGTCTCGAACCATCATGGCCGACCCTGGATGGGCGTGTGGGCAAGGGACGAACGGCCCTGGGGCCCAGGAGGGCTTGTTGGGTTGGGCCAGCCCATGTTCGGATCAAGTCGTGCAAAACCTGCGTCCAGGGTGGAGCAGGCCACTCTGCTTTTCGCCTCCTCTGCCCCATCGCATTATCATCATATCGGTAGGACCGGCAGAATTCTTGCCCGCGAGAGTGGCTCTAGTCCGGATGGGGCCGGGCTGGATACGAGGCTCGATGTGATGAATAACCCAGCATCCATCGCGGCGGAAGTGGGTTTTTGTGTCTTTTGCCTGCTCGTCCGCGGGATGAATCCGAATCTTCTCTGATCGACGATCGGCGCGGTGCCTGGGAGATCTCTGTGCATAAGAAGCCCATCAGCCATCATCGCGGTAGTCAATATGGGGACCAAAAATATTTTTTTTTGAGGTGCCGCGAGTCTGCCCTGTTTGAGAATGGCAGCAGGCGGGTCGGAAACGAGACGCGCGGGAGCCGGGGGGTCGCGGGATGCTCGAGGCACACCTCCTTTTTCCCTTCTCCTTTCTCCTCTCGTTCGATGTCTCGAGAGAGTTTCGCCCCACCCGGCGGTCGTTGGCGAGGGATGTCGCTTCTGGTGTGTTCGCAGCCCCACCGACCCTGGCATATTCTGGCTGTGCGACCAGGGCTACCCCTGCAGAGACAGGGCCCTAGGTGGAGCCGCACAGGATTAGGCTTTCCCCTGCTGGGAATCGAGATCCAGATTCTGGAATTTCTTCCCAACACGAACAACACGGGCGCGGACGATCGAGTCCACCCACGCCCCAATCCAGCAGCTCGCAGATTGAGCATGGCGCCCGCGAAGGCGATAGGGGCACGAGGGGGCGCCAACCATCAGATCCATCACGAGCGCGGCGAGATCTCATTTCACGGCAATCACACAGTTTTTCCATCTCCCCCCCATTTTTTTACAGAACCCCTTTTCCTGCTCGTAAAGCGGCATCGCGCTGCCGAAATGATGCACAAATGCCACAGGGCGAGCCTGGTCTGATCCCGTGGCAGTGGCCCGGTCACCATGGACCAGTCGTGGTCTTCTCCCGCTCTTTGGGCTCGGCATGCCGCAGAACACGACTCAAGACGGCCGAACCCCCCGGCGCCATTCCGGTGGTCTCCTCGGGTTGGCCTGGTTGGCCTGCTTGGCCAGCGTTGGCGTCGATAATGGAGCATTGCTAATGCCAAACTCGTGAAGCGTCGACGCCAATGCTCGCTGGGGCGTCCTAGCGAGGGAGGGGGCAGACGGGGACGACGGGGCGATCACTCAGCGCACGCGGCCGTCGACCTCGGGACTGGGCCGCTAACTACCGCTGGGCCGCAAGGGGTAAGGGGGTAGCCGCGCCGCCGTGCCCTGCATCTTCCCCAGGTCTCGCTGCAAACCACTCCCGCCAGTCCCGTCTCTCCCTTCAACGGCGCCATTCTCTCGTTCCCCAACATCGCCCACAGGCTCAAGCCCTACGTCACTCGTTATTTTTGCTGTCTGCTGTTCCTGGTCCCGTCGTGTTGATGGAGTAAGGAGCAAGGAGGAGGACACTTACGATCTGACCCGAGTCACTCTTTGAACAAAAAGCCAACGGCCGAGGACACCGGTGCTTCCGAGGACCCCCCTCCGCCCATACAAGTATTGCATACTACCACCACCCCTTGCGCGCTCACTGCCCACTGGAAACCGCGTTGCAACCACCACCATGAAAGCTTCCATCTTCAGCGGTGCCGTCGCCGCTGGCCTGGCCTTTGCCGGCCTGGCCTCGGCCGCCGACACGGAGGACTGGAAGACGAGGTCGATTTACCAGGTCATGATCGACCGCTTTGCCCGTACCGATGGGTCGGACACCGAGTGCAAAGACCTGCAGCAGTTCTGCGGCGGCAGCTGGAAGGGCCTCTTGAACAAGCTGGACTACATTCAGGGTAAGCACCTCCGAACTGGATTCTGCAACTGGCCCCGAACATAGAGTTTGACCGCCCCCTCCCCCCGTGCAGGTATGGGTTTCAATGCCCTCCAGATCAGCCCCATCACCAAGAACATCGATGAGAACACGTCTATCGGGACCGCCTACCACGGCTACTGGCCCGACGACCTCTACTCGCTCAACGACCGCTATGGCACGGAGCAGGACTTAAAGGATCTCATCGCCGAGCTGCACAAGCGCGACATGTACGTGATGCTCGACGTCGTCGTCAACCACATGGCCCAGGGCTTCGACAACGTCATCCCGCCCAAGGTCGACTACTCCAAGTTCAAGCCGTTCGACGACGAGAAGTACTTCCACCCCTACTGCAACGTGACCGAGTGGAAGAACTCGACCGACTACCAGGAGTGCTGGCTCTACCCCAACGGCGTTGCCCTTGCCGACTTGGCCACCGAGAAGAAGGAGGTTTCCGACGAGATGAACAAGTGGATCAAGGCGCTCGTTCCCAAGTACGAAATCGACGGTCTCCGCATCGACGCCGCCAAGCACGTCAACGACGAGTTCCTCCCCTCCTTCGTCAATGCCTCGGGCGTCTTTGCTCTGGGTGAGGTTCTGTCCGGCGAGCCTGACGACATGTGCCGCTACCAGTCCCTCAACCTGCTTCCCGGCATGCCCAACTACCTGCACTTCTTCCAGTTGAATGTGGCCTTCAACGGCGGTTCTTTCGCTCTGCTGGGTGACATCCGCAAGAAGGGTGCTGACGCCTGCACCGACGTGCATGCCCTCGGCACCTTTATTGAGAACCACGACATGCCGCGCTTCGCCAGCCTTAACTCTGATCTTGCGATTGCGAAAAACGTCATGACCTATGTCCTCCTTAGCGACGGCATCCCCACTGGTTCGTCTTGTTCGCGGTCCTTCAAAGTCGAACACAATACTAACACTTTGCAGTCTACCAAGGCCAGGAGCAGCACTTCAACGGCGCCGGAGATCCCTTCAACCGCGAGACCCTCTGGACCTCCAAGTACGACCAGCAAGCGCCGCTGTACCTGCTCACGTCGACCCTGAACAAGGTGCGCACCAACGCCATCAAGCTGTCGCACGACTACGTCACCGAGATGGGTGAGACCCTCTGGGCCGATAGCAACCATTTCTGCCTGAAGAAGGGCCCCAACGGCAGCCAGGTCGTCTTCTGCCTCAACAACAAGAGCAGCCAGGGCGACTCGTACCAGATCAGCGTCGGCGGCTTCCAGGCCGGCGACAAGGTTGTCGAGGTTCTGAGGTGCAGGACCAACACGGCCGATGTCTCGGGCAACGTTACCATGTACATGGGCAACGGCGAGCCCAAGGTCTGGGTCCCGCTCGCCGCCCTCAAGGACACCGGCCTTTGCCCCGAGACCAAGGAGGACGACCCCGTTGAGCCCATCAAGAAGAAGAACGGCGGAGCCGTCCTGCAGGCGACGAGCGTGCTCTTCGCCGCCGTGCTCGGCTCGGCCGCGTTCCTGCTCGCTTAAGGGAGCTGTTGAGTTAATGTGTAAGGCGGGCTGTTGTTATGTAATGGGGGTCAAATGATCTGTATATAGCCCTTAGCCCTTACGGATGTTCATTCCTTCAAGTACCTTAATTGTATACCCGTTTAATCCGTTTTGAACTCGGTCTTTGCAGGCGACTTTCCCTATAGTCCACAACCAATGCTTTGTGAAACTGGATGCCCACTGATCTCTCATCAAATCGCCAGTCCTTGCCACACATCCAGCAGACACCAAGACTTTAAACCCCCAACACCAAACACCCTCGAATTCTACAACCATCCTCCCATAAAGTCCCGCTGCTCACAACCCAGCCAACACCTGATGCTGTCCTGCCCTCAATATGAACCCCGAGAAAATCACTATCACCGAAACGGGCACCAACAACCCAACGATACGACAACTACTACACCCATGGCACTCAACACCCGAACCGCACACTTAGGTCCGAGCCAGCTCCAAATTACCCACCTCCTTTCCCATGTCGGATGGTAGGTAAAGTGGGAGTAGAAAAGGGGTTCCAGAGGGTTCGTAAAGTCTGGGCAGGTATCAAAGGTAAGATAGTTAGTTATTAGTTATCAATGACTAGCTTCACTCCTTTGAAGCACATTTGTCGTAGACTATTTACCTAGGTACATTTCCAACACCTTTTCTGGGCGATTCCCGTCCGTGACAATATAGAGCTGAAAAAAACAGCTTGATCACTGGCAGGGCGACGAATAGGGGAGAACAACACGGCAGTCAGTCATCAATTTTAATCGAACAAAAGAGGTATTGAGCACTTCTAAGGTTGCATCCAAATCCTTGGGGACAAACTCTGACGTTAAACTAGGCTTGTTTGCCAAAGCCACGAGCATGTACGCAGGGTAGCATCCGGCAAGCACAGAGTCCCATCCCTTGCATGGAACACGGTACGGGAACTTGTGTTACACCAAAACGGACCGAATCAAACTCGGCAGGTATGATAACTGCCGGGCTGTTGGGATGCGGGTAGGGTGTTTGCTGCGGGAGGTGCCGAGGCTTTGGATTGTGGTTCTTGTCGAAGCATGGGTTGACTTGATGACGGTTGTTGCTGTGTTGGGTGTTGATAGAGGGTGGGTGGAAGTCAAGGCTTGTTGAGTCTCTGGCCGAAGTTTCTCTGGATGATTGGGCAAGTAAATTGTAGGATGCCAGACTCATGATGTGAGGTTCAAGAGAGAGCTGGTCTTTGAGTGCATTCTTGTTTACTTAGTACCTTTTGGGGAAAAGGGTTTGACCACAGATTGTCCAAGCAGTCGCCAAACAATCACGTCCACCACCATGTGTTGTTTGCTCTGCAAAAGATTGCAATGTTGCGCTTAGGGTATTCAGTCCAAATCTGTCAAGCCTTGCGACAAAGTCTTTCCGCGGTTGTCGTTCCCACAGAAACCAAGGCGCGTCTCTCCACCAAGCGCCCCCTCTGAGTCTCTACCGCAACAGCATCTCCTGTGTCGGTGTCTACGCCACTCACCTCTTCAAACTGTAAATAGTGCTTCACGCAACATTGCGACATGAAATCAGCCCTTCCCCTTGGCACAGCAACCCAGACCAGAAGGGTCTAGCCGGAACGTTCGTCTAGAAGGATTCGGCGACGTACACTGAGCATGCGACTCGGCCGAGTATATCCGCGCTACCCTCCCGCCTTGTCGGCCACAGAGGCTGGAAAGAATCCGGGAAAAGCACTTCGGTAGCAATGGCGCGGAGTCTATTCCCCCTAGGCCTTGTAACTGGACCTCGAGACGCCACGGAGGGTGGAGATGTCGCGTGACGAAGAATGCTGGATGGTGTTGGAAGACTGAGGAGTTTTTCAGGTTTGTCGAAGAGGGGATAGGCCTGCTGGGATGTCGAAGGAGAAGTGGGTGAAGCTTTGTGCGCCAGATTCCGAGCTGACTTGTTGGTTCTGGACATCCTGCCGTAAGATACCGACAACTCGGGCTGGTGTTCAGCGATCAGGGGGAAACGTGGTTGAGTCGGTTGGAATTCTTTGAACGGCCGGAGGAGCTGGATGAGGTTTGAATCAGCGAGTTACGGGGTGTAAGTCGCTCTTCTGGTTGGAGGCAAGTCTCGGACCGATGGGGAGTTGATGCGAGAGGTGCTCTTATAACGAGGATGGCAGCTCCATGCCCGGAGGCCGCAAAATATCAACGGTCGGGCTCGCCAGTCAGGCCAAGACGTCCATAACTGGCGTCAAGATTCGAGAAGTTAAATCAAGCATCGGCGGCTCGGATAGAGCTTACATCCCCTGCTGAGGCTGTTGATCTGGCGGGAGTGGTCTGACGTGAGACTGCGGGTGCGGGAAGGCGCCAGAAAAGTCAAAATGGGGGAAAAATGCCAAGACCTGGGGAAGGGTGGGGCCAGCTGGGGTTTGTGCGGGGAAGACAGGGGTGCAGCTGCAACACCACCCTAACCCTTACGATTCCCTCTCCCAACTCGGCAAGACTCGACCCATTGCACGAGGGAAGTCGCACCATGTCACCCTCGTTTGGTTGCAGAAGAGGAGGAGCCGAGGCAAGCATGTCTGCGTTTGTCGATAATGCCGTTGTTGCCGCGTTCACGGGATCGGGGGCTGGAGGGATCGAAGGTTTGACCGGCTTCGTCAGAGTTCATCTAGGAACCAATCCCCCCGCTAACAACCACGCGTCCAGCCTCGCCGTCCTCCTCTCCCTCTCCCACCAGCATTCTTATCCCACGACATCCTCTCGAACCCCAATTGACCCTCCCCTCCCCTTGATAACCGACCAACCGAACCGATGTCCCAACCCACCGAACGCTCGCCCCTCATCACAACAACCATGCCAGACGCCGCCCCCAAACCCAAGCCCGTCATCATCGTCGGTGGCGGCCTCGCCGGCCTCGTCGCCGCCTTCGAGCTCGCCCAGCAAAACGTCCACTGCGTCATCATCGACCAGGAAAACGAGGGCAACCTCGGCGGCCAGGCCTTCTGGTCGCTGGGCGGCATCTTCTGCGTAGACTCGGCCGAGCAGCGCCGCATGGGCATCAAGGACACGCGCGAGCTGGCCATGCGCGACTGGCTCGGCTCGGCGCGTTTTGATCGGGAGAAGGAGGACTACTGGCCGAGGAAATGGGCGGATGCGTTTGTCAATTTTGCGGCGGATGAGATGGAGCCATATGTCAAGGCTCGTGGGATTGGGTTTCTGCCGAATGTGGGCTGGGCTGAGAGAGGAGATGGGAGGGCGGATGGGCATGGTAATTCGGTGCCGCGGTTTCATATTGCTTGGGGTGCCGGGCCGGAGGTGGTGCGCCGCTTTGCTGATCCCGTCAAGGAGGCTGCGAAGAATGGGCTGGTTGAGTTCAAATTCCGCCACATGGTGGACGAGGTGATTGTTGATGAGAAGACGGGGCGCGCGGTGGGTGTCAAGGGACGCGTGCTTGAAACGGATGATATACCACGGGGCGTCAAGACCAGCAGGACGGTGGTCGGCGAGTTTGAGGTCCACGGTTCCGCCGTGCTGGTCTCGTCTGGCGGTATCGGCGGCAACGTCGACAAAGTCAAGGCCTGCTGGCCCGTGGACCGCCTCGGGCCCAAGATCCCCAACAACTTCGTCATCGGCGTGCCCGCCCACGTCGACGGCCGCATGATCGACATCTCCGAGACAGCCGGCGCCAACGTCATCAACCGCGACCGCATGTGGCACTACACCGAAGGCCTCGCTAACTGGGAGCCCATCTGGCCCAGCCACGGCATCCGCGTCCTCCCCGCGCCCTCCTCCCTCTGGCTCGACGCCACCGGCAAACGCCTCCCCCCCTTCCTCTACCCCGGCTGCGACACGCTCGCCACCCTCAAATACATCTGCAGCACCGGCTACGACTACACCTGGTTCATCTGCGACCAGTCCATCGTGGCGCGCGAGTTCGCCCTCTCCGGCTCCGAACAAAACCCGGACATCACCAACAAATCCGTCTGGCAGCTCCTCACCCAGCGCGTCTTCGGGTCCAAGGGCACCATCCCCGTCCAGAAATTCGTCCAACACGGCGCGGACTTTGTCGTGCGCGACAACCTCGAGGAACTCGTCGCCGGCATGAACGAGCTGGTATCTGAGATGGGCGCCGGCGCCATCCCACTCGACTACGCACAGGTCAAGGAAGTCGTCGATGCCCGCGACGCGCAGATGGTCAACCCCTACTGCAAAGATGCCCAGGCCATGCTCATCCACAGCGCCCGCACCTACTGGCCGGATAAGCGCTCGCGGATTGCCCCGCCGCACAGGCTGCTGGATGTGAAGAACTATGGGCCGTTGATTGCGGTGCGGATGAACTTGCTGACGCGGAAGACGCTGGGGGGGATTGAGACGAATTTGGAGAGTCAGGTGATGAGGGCGGATGGGAGCGTGTTTGGGGGGTTGTATGCGGCCGGCGAGGTGGCGGGGTTTGGGGGGGGTGGTGTGCATGGGTATAGTTCGTTGGAGGGGACGTTTGTGGGAGGGTGTATTTTCTCGGGGAGGGCGGCGGGGAGGGCGATGGCGAAGGAGGTTTTGGCGGGGGGTCATTGAAGGGGGGTGGTGGGAGTTTCTTTGCAAGGAGTTGGGGGATTGGCACCTCTTTTTGACCTAAGTATGTTTCCTTTTTCGTCGTATCGATACCTCTCAGTAATGGCTCAATGAGTATTGGCTTGCATCCCGTTTATTGCGTCAAGGTCTCCTGACGCTGCAAAGCGTGGGACATGACTGGTTGGTGTTGAAGGGTTGCAGTTTGTTTCATCATTGCTTTCGTACCTATTTACACTTCCAAGATCTGTCTTCTGCCACCTCCCTAGCTAACAGCTCGACGGTCAACCCAGGCCACCTCCCCACCTACCAACTCAACACCAAGACAGCGCCCCTCAGTCAAAAACCTTCCCAGGATTCATCACCCCCCTCGGATCCACCGCCCTCTTCACCTTCCTCATCACCCCAATCGTCTCCTCCCCCAACTCATCCCTCAAACACCCCTTCTTCCCAATCCCAATCGCGTGCTCCCCAGACACCGTCCCCTCCATCTCGAGCGCCTTCTCCATCATCTTATGCACACACCTCCCCACCGCCTCCTTCTGTTTCTTGTCCGCCGGATCGTACATCATCGCCACGTGGAAATTCCCATCCCCCACATGTCCAATCACGCTCGCGAAGATCCCCAGCGACGAACACTCCCGCTTGCTCCAGTCGATGATCTCCGCGAGTCGAGAGATTGGCACGGCCACGTCGGTCGACCACATCTCGTACCCCGCCGGGCGGATGCTGGTCATGGTAAAGAGGGATTCTTTCCGTGCGGCCCAGAGGTCGTGCTCTTCCTGCTTGGAGCGCGCGAAGTGGAAGGGCGCGGTGTTGTTGGAGAGGGTGGAGATGAGCGCGCTGATGCGGGATATGTCGGAGGCGATGCCGGTGGTGGTGCCGGAGAATTTGAGGAAGAGGGTGGGTTGTTCGGCCCAGCGGCGTTTGCGGACGGCTGGGGAGCCGTGCGCGTTGAGGATGGCCATTTGTTGCTCGTCCATTATTTCGAGGGCGGCGAGTTGGACGCCGGAGCGGATGAGCGCAGTGGCGGCGGAGGCGGCGGCGTGGATGGTGGGGAAGGGGACGACGGCTACAGAGGTGTCTTCGGGGATGGGGGCGAGTTTGAGGGTCGCTTCGGTGACGATGCCGAGGGTGCCCTCGGCGCCGACGAAGAGGGAGGTGAGGTTGTACCCGGCGGAGGTTTTGCGTGGGCGGCGGCGGGTTTTGATGATGGTGCCGTCGGCGAGGACGACGGTGAGGTTGAGCACCCAGTCTTTCATGGTGCCGTAGCGGAAGGCGTTGGTGCCGGAGCAGTTGGTGGAGACCATGCCGCCGACGGTGGCGGTCGGGGAGGGGTCCATGGGTGCGAAGAGCCCGCTGCTGGCGATGTGGGTGTTGAGGTCGACCCAGTTGACGCCGGGTTGGACAACTACGTCCATGTCGTCGGGGTGGAAGGCGATGATTTGGTCCATGTAGGCGAAGTCGATGCAGATGCCGGAGTGGGGTTGGGAGAAGTTGCCCTCGACGGAGGAGCCGGCGCCGAAGGGCACCATGGGGACGTTGCGGCGGTTGCAGATGCGCGCAATGGCAGAGACCTCCTCGGTGGTCCTGGGGTAGACGACGGCCACGGCGCGCTCGGGGGAGTTGGATGTGGACCAGTCTGAGTGGCCGTGGTGCTCCAGGACGTCCGAGTCGTAGGAGACGGCGTCCTGACCGAGGAGGCTGGCGATCTCCTCGGCGGCGTGCAGCATCTCGGCGCGGTTGGCGTAGGTGCAGGGGCTGGGTGAGGTGGTGGTGGTGGTGATGGCGTCGCTCACCGTCTTGTCCCCGGTCTGACTCCTGGTGACCAAGATGCCGCCCAAGAAGCAGGCACCGCCAAATGCTGCCGCGGCGAGCAAGTTCACCCCATTTCTGCTGCCGTCTTTGCCACTAGTACTACTGCTCCCAGTAGAAGCACCTGTCGATGAGCCCCCTGATGACCGTCGAAATTGCTGTGGTGCTACTTGTGTCCCCCGTGACGGCCACCGCCGGGCCCGTGCCACTGCTCTCCTGGGCAGGCATTCCGACAGCCCGGACAGCCCCGACACAACCTGGCGCGTCTTCATCTTTCGTCTCGCTTGTCCTCCGATCCGGTCCCACTCCGTCTGCAGTGGTTCCGGTTCCGGTCAGTGATCCCTGTCGCGTTCACGTGCTGATCTAATGGCGGTCTCTGTCCGTCGTCTGTCTGCGAAAGTCGATGAACAATGAATCCGGAGAATGTCCTCGCCCAGGAAGGTATTTGAGGACGACGACAGCATCGTGACACGACTCCCACCCCATGTCTCGGCCGACGATTCCCGCCCCGGCAGTTCCTGGGGGAGGCTGCCGAGACCCGGATATTTCGAGAGCGGTTTAGCGTCAGAAGGAATCGCCCCACTGCGGAATGTCTCAATGCGGAGCGAAGCCGCGAATATCCTGATGGAGTTGTTTTCTCATCATCGCCGGTGCGGATTGAGGCAAAGTGTGGAAGGATGGGAATCGAGGATGGTGGATGTAATTTCCAGAATGCCACTGTCGTGTTGCGGGTCTGAACAGGGAGCAGTGTCCAGGTGAGCTGCCACCCAGTTGAAAGGGTTAGCGTTGGCCCTTTTCTTCCCCCTTTTCACTCCCAACTTGAACTCTGACAACACTCCCTCAACAACACACATTGCCTCCCAGGGACAACAGTTTTGAGGCTGCTATGATCTTTAAAGAAATCGAAATTTAATCCTTTTTTTTTATTATCTAAGTTGCGAATATAGTCCGATATCTTAATCTGTCATGCTACCCCTAACGCCAACGCTCAACTCGAGAACACAGGAAAAGAGCAAGAGACAACAAAATCAGTACCCAAACGGCGTCACTCCCACTCTGAACGGCCGCTGCATATTCTCTACCCTCCCGTCGTCCACCTTCCACACGCCCTTGGTCTTGTCATGGTGCAGCTGCCACCCCAAGCCCTCCGACAGCCGATGAAACACATCATGCTGTTCCCCATGCAGGCTCTTGAAAAACAGCGGTTCCCACGTATGTCCCCTCCTCGCCTCACTCGCCCTCATTTCCCTCTGAGCCTGCTCAATCTTGCTCTTCTCCGCCACCACAGCCCTCATGTCACCCGCCCTGAGCCCCTGCAACACCCCATCCCACGCCCTTCTCGACTCCCACGGATCCTGCTCCCCAACAGGCTCAATATCTATCGGCACCGCCTCATTCCCCTCCGCACCCACCTCATACACCTCAAGCACCTCCCCCGTCCTCAAATCTCTCGCCGTCCACCCCTCACTCCAACACCCCGCCACCTCAAACAACGCCTCCCTCTTCTTCCCCTCAAACTCCTCGTTCCTATAAACCCTCGCCTCAAACGAATTCCTCTTCCCCCTAAACACCCCCTCCCCCCAAAATCTCACCTCAATGACAACCCCCCCACTCCCCACAATATGATACGTCCCCGCGACCTCCGGGTACATACACCCACTCAAAAACCCCCTCACCTTCACATCCGGCAGGGGCACCAACCAATCCTCATCAAACCTCTCAACCCTCAATGTCGCGTGCCCAACCTGCCGGATCAACACCCCGCTGGCCCCGCCAAACGTCATTTCCACGCGGGCGTAGCCGTCGGCGCGCACGCCGTGTGCGCGGTCTGAGACGTGCATGGCTGTGATGGGCGGGTGGTGCGAGACTTGTTCTGCGACGAGGGAGGTGTGGGATTGGGTGTGGGGGTCGGTCCAGGACGCGAGGAAGAGTTCACCGAGGAAGGCGTTGAGGGGTTTGCGGATTGAGGCGGGTTTGTTGGGGGTGGTGGTGGTGGAGGTGGTGGGGTGGTCGACGCCGATGTAAAGCTGGCTGCGGAGCGAGATGAGGAACCAGCGGAGGACGAGGAGGGAGCGCTTTTCGAGGTTGGGTTCGAGCGCGGGGGCGGAGAAGACGGAGGGGCGTTGCGCCCAGCAGTGGCCTACTTCGACGACGGAGGAGGGGGCGAGGAGGGAGGGCGGACCGGTTACGTTGGCGAGGTCGCCTTTGACTGTGCCGAGAAACTGGGGGGTGTTACTTAGGAATGCAAAAGAGGAGATGAAGGTAAGGAGGTCCGTACCTTGACTAGCTCCCGCAGGCGAGAGGAGAGCGTTTTGCTGTCCATGGTGTTGTTGTAGTTCAGCGAGTGAAAGTGGTGTTTGCAACGAATGCACGGTGTAACATGAAGTGCAAAGGAGTGTTTGCTTTGTCAAAGCATAAGTGGTCACTCAAAATAACGGGAGTCGAGTAACCTCGAATTTGAAGGCGAAAGAGCAGGAACTGGCAGAACGGTATTTAAACCACCCCAAGCTCATTGTCCTAACAAAGCAGGCGCTGCTGGCGAAGCTGGCCACACGTTTTGTTTCAGCTTTGTCTCATCTCCGTCTTTCCCCAGACGGGGGGCGAGGCATGACGATTGAAACCCAGCCCACCAACGGGAAGCTGAGAAGTCTCGGGAAACGTGTTTCCGGCTGCAGTGTATGCAAGGACGAAAAGTGATTCTTGGCCTGTTATGTAGGTAGAGCGGCAAACAGAACTTCTCTGCATGCCTAGACCTTTAGCGTAAGCAGCCACATGTATACAAATTACCATGTTTGCGTTGAGTGAGATTTTGCCGAAAGCTTAATTGGACCACCATCTTGCAAGCAGCTCGGCGAGTCAGACGGACCATTGCCGGGCTGGGTTGCACTGGTCCAGCCTCTTAGCTCGCCACCATCCGATCTGTGTTGAGCACAAAGAGGAACAGGGTTGAGGGTTACGCAGTCGTCGTGCCATGTAAATTCATCCGCTTGCCTATGATCAGATGGTCGATGTGTAAACATTGACTTCCTTTTTTTTTTTTCCGTTTCCATATAGATAGTTACGCCTTCTTCCATTTTCTTCTCGGTCCAACTTTTGCTTTTCCTTTCCCTTTCCTGTTTCTTCCCTTTTCCTTCTTCTCATTCTTCCCTTCTTTCCTTCATCCTCTTTTTAAGTTCTTAATCTCTTTCTCTTATCCTTTTCTTATTTCTTTTCCCTTTTTCTCCTTTTCTCTTTTCACCTTCTATCGGTTGGAAACTAAACTCCCGTTCAAAAAGGATCACCTTTTACCGCTCATAATTATTAATGAAATCAGTCTTCGATATACTTCCTATTTGAAACAAGTATTCCTGATTTCCTTTACCAACACACAAGTCATCCCCAAAGATCCAGCACCTAACAACGCTCCTTAATGACCACCATAGCCCGGATTCTCCCCAACCTCCGAGTGCGCCACACCATCCTGCTTCGCCTTGACCTCCTCAACTCGCCTTTCCAGGTCATTCCCAGCCCACTCCCTCTTATCCATCCCCGGAACAAACAGCGGCGCGTCCCGAAACAGTTTGCTCATCTCCTCGAGCGGCCGCTTGGCCGTCTCGGGCAGGACCGCCCAAAAGAAAATGGCATTGGTAAGGTTGCATATGACAAACAGCAGGTAGAACTTATACCCGGCCGTCTTCATCGCTGGCCCCGTCACCTGCCCAATCATGGTATTAAACGCAAATGAAGTCATCGTCGCAATCGACACGCCTTTCGCCCGCGTCTTAGTATCAAAGATCTCAGCGGGAATAATCCACGACAGCGGACCGCACGTCGCGCTGAAGCAGAAGTTATACACCCACGTCACCACAATAAACCCCCACGCCGCGGCCTGGTTATCGTTGGCCCCCGGCGGGTACTTGGCCAGCATGATGGTGGCGATGATGAAAGTGACGCAGTTACCCAGATTGCCAAAGATAAGCGGCCAGCGGCGGCCGAAGCGGTCAATGAATAGGATGCAGAGAGCTTGGGCAATGAGCGCGATTATAGACGAGATGGCTTGGTATTTGAGCGTGTCGTCGCCTTTGATGCCCATCAGCCCGTAGATGGTCACGGAGTAGTACTGGATGGCGGAGACGCCTGTCATTTGAACGGAGGCTTGCAGCGCGCAGGCGAGGGAGAGGCGGCGGAAGCAGGACTTGTCTTGGAAGAGCTCGGCGTAGGATTTGGCTTCGTGCTCGTGCTCGAAGACGACGGCGTCTTGGATTTGCTGGAACTCGGCTTGTACCCAGGCGTCGGTGGTATCGCCGTGTGCGTGAAGCTTGGCGAGGGTTTGCAGGCCGAGGTCGGGCTTGCCGTGGTCGATGAGCCAGCGCGGGGACTCGGGGAAGAGGAGGATGAGCGCGGCGAGGAAGACGGCGGGCACAATCTGGATGCCGAGGGAGGTCCGCCATTGTCCGTCATTAGTTGGGTCAAAGCCGACGTAGGTGCCTAAGAATGTCAGCGGTGGGCTGAGAGGGGAGTTCTAAGGGCCTACCGTAAGAAATCCAAGCGGCAGCCAGGGCACCGATGCCCAGCATGAACTGCTGCAGGGCAGTGACACGGCCACGGATGCTTGGATGGGCCAGCTCAGCTTGGTACAGTGGAATAATCATGCAGAGAATGCCAACTCCGAGACCAGCAATGGCACGACCTGAGTAGAGGTACGACAGAGCTTGGGCGCCGGTCTGCAGAGCACCGCCGAGGCAGAAGACAAGAGCACCGATCATGATAGTCCAGCGACGGCCGAGCCGGTCACCCATGGGACCGGCGGCGGCGGCGCCGAAGAAAGCGCCTCCGGTAAAGACCGACACTACCGCGGCTCTTTGTTGTTGTCAGTAAAAAGGGGTAGTAGGGTGTATGCTTGCGTACTTACATCTCATTGTCGGAGGGCTTGAACTTGGTGATGAAAGACTGTGAGGCAATGACCTGGGCAATGACACCTAAGTCGTAACCAAAGAGCAAAGAGCCCAGCGAGGCGAAGACGCCGACTAGGAACTGGTACCACTTGGGCGTAAGCATGTTGACGAAATGTTATCAGCTTCCACAAAGACGTAGTGTCTTGTTGGATCAAGGATGGGTCAATGATACCCCACAACTGCAGATTTCTCGAACTTTATATTCCCTATCCTGCGTATGTCTGGGTCCGCGGGCAACCCTGGCTGGTCGTTTCCCAGTTTCCGGCTTCCCGCCGCCGCATGTCACGCTGTGTTGTTTGACGGAGTCCAGGTCTTCAGGATTCTGATCCCAGCCCACCTCTTCCCCTTCCAAGAGTGCGGCCCAACGGTCAGCTGTTGTCCTGGAAGCGAATTAATGCGGTGACCAGTCTGGGGTAATAGACGCGCCTATCGAAGCGTGCATTACCCCAGACTATCTCCGCGCCCCTTGCGGTTTTGACGGCTAAAGTCGTAGGCTTTCCAGTCACAATGCTCCCTCCGCAAGTGTTTCCGATTAAGATGGTCTGGGCAAGCAGGTGCCGACGGCCTGCATAACCAATGGCTGTTACTGGTGGAGATTCCTCCCCATGGCGATGTAACTTGCCCGGTTGGGACGAATTCTCATATGCGCGCGAATGGGATGGAAGACACCCTGGAACGATTTCCGGACGGGAGACTCGCTTCGGCATCTGAGGCCGGGGTCAGTTCATGCGAAGCAGCATCCTTCGACACCGCCGGTCCAATCTCACCCACCTTCATCTTTTGTTGTTTAAGCGACCTAATGTTTCTCTCCCTCATCTTCGTTTACTGACAGCTTTAGACTCGGATACACACCTGACTCTGTCCGTCATGGCCACTTTCACGAGAATCGAGGAGGGCCACACCCCAAACATCACCGTCCACCCAGCCAACAAGATCGCCAAGATCGACGACAACATCTATGGCGGTTTTACCGAGTGAGTCTGTCTCTGCGACTTGCCGGTCTCCCCAGCTTCAGGATACTGACCGCTCCAGACACATGGGCCGATGCATCTATGACGGCATCTACGACCCGGGCAACCCCCTCTCGGACGAGAATGGCTTTCGCAAGGACGTCATCGAGGCCATGAGGGAACTGAACGTGCCAGTGGTGCGGTATCCCGGCGGAAACTTTGTTGCCACATACCACTGGATCGACGGCGTCGGTCCGAAGGAGGACAGGCCAAGCAGGTAGACGTTTCCTGCCCCAGCCCCCAGCTTCATGCGATTGCGAACTAACAACAACCAACAGGCCCGAGCTGGCGTGGATCGGAACTGAGACCAACCAATTTGGCACAGACGATTTTATGAAATGGTGCGAGCTGGTTGGCTGCGAACCGTACCTCTGCCTCAACTTTGGCACTGGTACTCTCGATGAAGGTCAGCCCCCTCTCTACAAATACTGAACTTGAACTCACCACCAGACAAGCCCTTGGATGGCTCGAATACTGCAACTCAGACCGCAACACCTACTACGCCAACCTCCGGCGCAAAAACGGCCGCGAGAAGCCCTACAATGTACCTCCCCTCCCACCTTTCCCCGACCCAACTCCCTCGCTTGAGTTACTAACCCACCACAGGTCAAATACTGGGCCCTCGGTAACGAATGCTGGGGCCCGTGGCAAGTCGCGCAGCTCACCAAAGAAAACTACGCCGAAAAAGCCTACCAATGGGCCAAAGCGCTCAAACTCCTCGACCCCTCCATCGTGCTCATCCTCTGCGGCGAAACGGGTTACTCGTCCTGGGACCACTACGTGCTCAAAGAATGCGTGAAATGGGACGCCCACGGCCTCGGGAACAACAACACCACCCGCTCCCTCATTGATATGCACAGCATCCACGTGTACACCGCCGACCGCGACTCGCACCTCGCTAACGCCACCGCTCCGCGGGCTGCCGAGCGCGCGATTCAGATGGCTGGGGCGTTGATTGACCTGGCGCGCATTGAAAATGGGGTGCCGGAGACGGTGCCCCGCCAGAAGGTGTGTTTTGATGAGTGGAACGTGTGGGATCCGGTGCGGGCGCCCGGGAAGGAGGGGGCCGAGGAGAGGTATACGCTGTCGGATGCGCTGGCGGTGGCGGTGTTTTTGAATGGGTTTGTGCGGCAGGCGAGGGAGCTGGGGATGGCAAATATTGCGCAGAGCGTGAATGTGATTTCGCCGTTGATGACGAGCGAGACTGGGGTGGTGAGGCAGACAATTTGGTGGCCGCTGTTGTTGTTTAGTAGGTATATGAGGGGGTATACGGTGGCGGTGAATGTTAGGGGGGAGGAGTACTTGGGGAGGACAAACCCGGCGTGGATACGGGCGACGGTTGATACGCCGTTGTTGGATTGCAGTGCGGTGGTTGGGGAGGATGGGTTTGTTAATCTGGCGGTGGCAAATTTGAGTGAGGAGAAAGACTTTGAGGTGGACTTGGAGGGGGTGAGGGCTGAGCGGGTTGAGGTGTTTACTGTCTCGGGGGAGAATGTGGGCGTGACGAACACTGCCGAGGTGCAGAAAGTTGGTATTGAAGAGGGAGAATGGGACGGAAAGGGGCGGTTTAGCTTTGGGAAGCACTCCTTCACGTTGCTGAGGTGGAAGGAGGTGGTGGGTTGAGATCGCTGTACCTTTTTGCTCGACCAGGTGGCCACTCTGTACACAGTACTAAATGTCCGTGGTTTACCGATTTAGCGTATAAGGCCCAAGAACAGTGGGATCCTTGATGGCACTACAACTGATGCTAGGTTGTGCAGCACGTTGGAGTGGATCTGTCCTGCCGCGAAGCGGACTGAGGGGTTACTCCCGTCGCGTTTACCTCCGTTATATCCGTGATGACTATATCTTGGTAAGTAGTTCTAGTACTTATAAGCCGTATTCCGGTGTCCCATCCGTCGGGGCAATATCACGCTCAGCCTATAATTACCTCCCTTATTAGGTACTTTGTCAGTTTTGATCCTGACTTGGTAACTCCTCGTTGTCACACACCTTGAAACAAGATATTAGCAGCCGTGGTCCCAGGAATACGAATCGAGGTTTTCCATGAACTTTAGCATGCTGATAAAGACAGACGCGGCTTGTCACCTGTGATTCTGGATAGTAATAGGACTGTCGGCGGCTTCCACTGGATTTGACCATGTTCGCCGGCAGCCCTGCATGAAGACTGCAGAAGCGAGAGCCACGACCACACCAAAAAGGGTTCAGAACAGGATCAGGCTCTTAAGGGGCAAGCAATCCCAAACTGACCTCCCGACAGGACGACCCCAACGCTGACGAAACCGACTCTCTCCTTGGGCTGGTGAGCTGCCCATTCCCAGGACCCCAACTGGTTTCAAGAACACCGCACTCACAGGATACTGCAGCCGAGCGGCGCGAGCGACACGACATTGATTGCCTCGTTCGTTTACCGGTACCGCCAATAGGGCGGACGGACGTTCCATGCGTACCAGTCCCAGGGCGAATTCAAGCGTGCGTCGTCCTGCGGCGGTCCTGATGACCGGATTATTCCTCACAGAAGAGCGATAAGTAGGGTAACTAGCTAATGTGTTTCCAGCTTATTTCTTGCCCAACGATGAGGTAGGCTCTTATAATGCGCCCTTGAGTCCCAATCTGCCTGTTTATTAACCGAACTGTTGTAGAGAGAGGCCGAACGTCTAGGTGGGTGCTCAGGTTCTAGTGCTGTCGCTGTCTCGCTTCTGTTAACCCAGAGATATAGACAACCAGCATATGCTGCTTATGATGACTCAAGGCAATCAGCTATAAATTTCCCCAGCTGGAAGGGACAAGCCCATGGAGCGAGTTCTCGATATTGGCACTGCCACCAGTGCTTGGGCCATAGAATTCGGCAAGTCCACCCGCCACCAGCTTTTGTCGCAGATAGTAATACTGACTTTTGCTAGGCGACACCTACCCGGAGACGAATATATGGTATCCGACACTCAGTGAGCTCAATAGGAATGCTAATGCTCGTAATTTCTTAGGTTTTAGGGGTTGAAATTGTCGCCATACAGGTCGCCATACAGGTTTCCATGTGAGATCTGGCCACCCGTCACCGCCTAGTTCACCGGCTGATCTATCTTTGCAGGGTCCCACCCAACGTCAAGTTCTTTATTGACGATGTCGAGGATGACTGGAACTACACTCGACCCTTCGACTTGGTCTACTCCCGTTGCATGGCTGGTGCAATCAAAGACTGGCCTAGGCTGATGGCCCAAGCATACAAGTGCGTGATGATCTCCAGAACTGCTAATCCCGTGCCACGAGCTAAACGTTGTCTAGGCATCTCCGCCCCGGCGGCTGGATTGAGCTGTACGACCCCGACACGCGCCTGACCTGTGACGACGGCAGCGTGCCCAAGGACTCGGCGCTCAGCAGGTGGAACAAGCTCATGGTCGAAGCGGCGGCGAGGAACGGTGCCAACCTCGACTCGGTCTTGGGATACAAACAGCAACTCATTGACGCCGGCTTCAAAAACGTCAGACAGGTCAGTTTCAAGTGGCCATCCAACACCTGGCCCAAGGAGAGAAAGTGGAAAGAAATTGGAGCCTTTGCGAACATCAACATGACCGCGGCCGTCCAGGGCTTGACCATGTTGCTCTTCACACAGGTCCTGGGTTGGTCCATCATTGAGGTCGAGGTCTTGCTGGTTGACGTGAGGAAGGACTTGAAGAATTGCGACTACCATGCCTACTGGCCCATGTAAGTTGCCAGTTGAAGGGTCGGGGTTTATGAGCTAACGGGGCCGGCTAGGTGCGTCGTGTATGGGCAGAAGCCCGAGGAGTAGATGCCGCTCTGCTGCAGGGAGAAGAAAATTAGACGGTCTTAGAGTGGTATTTCTTTGGAGGGGCCGTTGGGTTGTGATGAGCATTCTTGTACACAATCCTATGAGTAGGGGCCTGCATTAGCATGAGGCAATGATATCTATGTTGAACTATGTTGGGCTTTAGTCTCTTCGCTTTCTTAAATCCTTCAACTCTTGAATTCTTCAATTCTTCAATGTAAAGACTGAAAGGTTCAAAGATTATGGTAGGGCAAGACTTCAAGCTTTGAACGCATAAAACAATTTGAGAATTCTCATCGATGTCCATCCGCTAACTTCCACAACTGAACGACAGTACTGCCTCCCCTTCAATCCAAACTGCCTCCCCGTTCTGCCAGTCCTACTCCGCCACATCATTCGGGCTTCTGGCCATAGATGACCCAGCTGCGGAAAGGGGAGGTTAGCTAACCGAAGTCCATGCTGTGGGACCAACTTACATGGGCCAATAGGCGTGGATGTCCCTATTGTTCATGTCGTTCCTCACGCCAGCAAGCAAGACCTCGACCTCGGTGGTTGACCAGCCAAGGACTTGGGTGAACAGCATTATGGTGAGACCTTGAAGGCCCGATACAATGTTGGCATTGTTCCACCAGCCTGCCATCACCAATGGTCAGCAGCTGTCTGCCGGAAGGACACCATGAAGCTGTAAAGGGGTCTTATATCTGCTCACCGATTTCCTTGTGTCTCTTGTCCTTAGGCCACGTATTTGTCGGCCACTTGTACTTGACTTCGGTAACGTGCTGAAACCCGGCATCCCTCATTTGTTGCTTGTAGTGCTTTACCGAGTTGGCGGGCACGCCGGCTTTGATCGTAGCTTCAAGGAGCAGTTTGTTCCACTGCAGGAGGCTCGAGCTCTCAGTCAGACTTCCGTCGTCAGAGACGAGCGGGCTCATGATATCGCAGGTTTCGATCCATCCACCAGGGTTCATATGCTGGAAGGACTGGGCGAAAAACCTCGGCCAATCCTTGATTGATCCTGTCAAGAAGCGGGCGTAGACAAAGTCGAACGGTGTGTTGAAGGTCCAGTCGGCTTCCAGGTCGTCAACAAAAAACTCCACATTCTGACCAACCCTATTGCCCGTTAGCTTATGCTCACAGCATCATGACTCTCTTCTCTCACATCCCAGGCTGCATGGCACTCAAATCTACACCAACAACCTACTCATGTCAGCCCTGCTGTCCGCCCCGGCGTGTCCACATGCAGTGCTTACCCAAGAATCAGGGTACAAGTCGCCTAGCGTGAGTTATCAGCACTCACTCCTTTGTTTGCTCCAAAGAGATCAGCATACCGAAGTCTAGGGCCCAGATACCAGTGCCACAACCAGCATCAAAGACGCGCTTTGGGGGGTTCTCCTTTACATGCGGGCAGGTGAAGAGCTGATCGCCCTGTGTCAACCAGAAAAGGTGGTGCTGCAGATCTGATCCCAGTCAACGCGTCTGCATGCGAGGAATCGCTTCCTCAAGTACATACCGAGCCGTTCACTCTCTGTCTGCGACCCGAGCATTAGCAAGCCGACGGTGGTATCTTATGGCTTTGGATGTGGTACCTCATCATTCGGCAGAAAGTACGCTAGTGGCTGTCAGCTGAGTGCTGACTTAAACTTGGATGGGAAGGGAGAGGACATCTTACGCTTGTACTCGCCGCCGTCCTGGTAGGCGTGATAGGTACGACCGTTTTGCTCGCGATACTTGAGGATGTACGATCGGATGGACGTCGTGTCGCTCGTGTTGGTGGGCTGTGTAATAATTTAATGAGACATGTAAGTCTGTGTGGATTTTCCTGCACAGAGTTATGCAGAAGGGGATTTCCTACAAGACCAAGCGCGGAGTCGCCATCATCACCATCGCCGAGATCGTCCTTTGTCGGTCGCCAGGAGATTAGCAAGCAGTCGCCACTTTGGGATCGTCTAGGAGGATCCCTACATCAGCTTCCAACACTCCAGTGTCGGCCGGTGCTGCTGTCGCAATGGCTGGAGGAGAAGCAGCACTGCGTGGGCTGGCCGTTGGCGATCTCGGAGTTGGTGATGGGGATTTGTTCCCGGGCGTCGTTGCGCCGGCCGCGCTGGCAGGGCTGGCAGGGTTGGCCGGCCCCGGTGAAGTGGTGCTGCTGTCCTTCATGATGTCATGTGTTACACACCTATAGCCAGGAGATTCGAAATTCGGTTTCAGTTCGTGCTCCCTAAATTTTAACAAGGACCAGGCCGCGAGAACCCGAGAATGTTTCACGGACAGAAGAGTGGGATTGCGGTGATCATGAGAGATTGGGGCGTGGCGTGACAGGCATGGGCTTCCGTATCAGGTCTGCAAGCCGCAGCAGGGTCTCGGGTCCGGAGAAGTGGCCTCAGACATAGTTAACAAGGGGGATTGATTGGGTTACACAGTCCAGTGCTAGTTGGAATCTTGCAGATGTATGTACTCGGGATGCAGTTGGTTGTGTCTATGTCGCAATCTGTCCCAACGGAGGACTGAATAGCTGCAGGACAACTCAAGCGAGCGACTTCGCAGCTCGCTTAGAAGTTGATTACGTAAAAACACGAATGGAGCCAAAAACAAAGACAGGAGATATTAGAACTTTGCTCCCGTAAGGAAAGGAAGAGAGAGAGAAAGAAAAAAAGGAAAGAAAAGAAAGAGAAAAAGAAAGGAAAGAAAACGGAAAGAAAAAGGAAAGGGAAAAGGAAAAAGGAAAAGGAAAAAGAAAAAGGAAAAAGGAAAAGGAAAAAGAAAAAGAAAAGAGAAAGGAGAAAAGGAGAAAAAGAAAAGGAGAAAAGAAGAAAACGAGAAAAGAAGAAAACGAGAAAAAGAGAGAAAGAGAAATGGGGAATAAGGTTGAATTAAATTCAAATTCGGCTCAAGAGTATGGACTGCAATTGCTAGGATAGAAGGAAACACGTCTAATTATAGGACAGAGGGTATGTGGGTGGAGGGGGCAAGTGAACGGTAAACTCCCTGTTGGAACCAGCGGTAGTTTGGTAGGCCAATTGAGGGTCAAATAAAGGGCAAATGGAGGGCACTTGCAGAGGGCACGGCGATCAGGTTGTTCACTGCTTCAATTGACTGGATTCTGCCGTTGTTCTTTGTTGTTGTTGTTGAACGTTGGCAGATTGCGCTCAACGTTCGGTAGTTTGGTTCCCCTGAGTCACGTGACCTTGAGGACTGGGGCCGCAGTTGGGCCCCAGTTCTGACACCCCCTAGCTACGGTCTGACTGTCTCGCATGTGCAAAGGATGATGCGCAGAAGCTGGATTGAGATTCAGCCTATGAGAACTTAGCCAGAGATAGCTAGAAGGATTACGACCCACAATCCCCGCTCGAAAACAAGTGCCACTGCTGACGCTCAGTCCCAGAATCACCCTCCTCCTCACTCTTCACCGCCCAACATGGAAATACAACAGCCCATACCACGCCAAAGCACCAACCCCCAATACCCCCATTACCAGCCCCTCGACCCCTCCCTCCGCGAGATCCGTCTCCTCTGGCTTCTCCCCCCAACCTCCGACGCAAACACTAACAGCCCCGAAATCCATGCGACGCTCACAACCATCTCCCTCCTCCAAGCCCCCCTCCCAACCTACAACTCCCTCTCCTACACCTGGCGCAGCCCCTCCCCCTCCTCCACCTCCTGCCCCCCCATCACGCACAACCCCCCTCACATAATCCTCAACAACCACCCCTTCCAAATCCGTCCCAACCTGCACGACTGCCTCACGCACCTCCTCGCACGGGGGATTGGGACGAACGTACCGCTATGGATCGACGCGGTGTGCATCAACCAGGAGGATGTGCTGGAGCGAAACAGCCAGTTGATGATGATGGGGGGTGTGTTTCGGCACGCGGAGGTGGTGATTTCGTGGTTGGGGATGGAGGAGAGGTGGGTTAGGGGGATGGGGTTGGTGAGGGAGGTGGCGGGGGAGTGGGGGCGGTTTAAGAAGGAGGGGAGAGCTGCTTTGGGGGAGACTGGCACTGGGGTGGAAGATGGGGGCAGGGGGTGGTGTGAGAGGGGGAGGGTGGTGGGGTGGGTGAGGGAGATGAAGGGGATTTGGGGGGGTGAGGATGATGAGGAGGGGAAGGATGATAGGTTGGATGGGATGATCAATCTTTTTCATTCGGAGTATTGGCGAAGGGTTTGGATTGTGCAGGAGGTTTTGCTTGCCAACCCGAAGACGCACATCTATGTGTGTGGTCAGGCAACCATCACCGAGGCCGAGCTCGACGCGCTGGTGGACTGCGTTTTGACCGTTTTTGGTGGCGATATGATCGAGGGCGTGAGCACCAGGGTCTGGACAAACGTTACGCTGGGAATTCGCGGGGAGCTGGCCATGCGACGGCAGCTTGCGGCGGTTCAGATCGATCTTGTGTCGCCCGCCTTGATGTTTGTGCTCTACATCTCCAACACCCGCTCATCGACGGATCCGAGGGATGCCGTTTACGGGTTGTTGCACCTGATACCCGGTCACGATATCGTCCCGGATTATCGCAAGTCCGTCCGGGAGGTGTATACCGAATGGGCGGTCAAGGCGATGCTGGAGGCTCGAAACTTGGATCTTCTCTGCTTTGCTGGTACTGGACTGGCCCTCCGCGGCAATGTCGAGCTGGATCTACCGTCGTGGTTGCCGGACCTCTGCAACTACAAAGGCTACCGGCGTGTCGACTGGGTGAAGAAGGAACGGGAGCCAGAAAACTTGGACAGCAGTCCCGACAAGGTCTTCTCGGTGGATTTGCTCGACGACGGCCGGGCGTTGAAGGTCGAGGGCCGCCAATGCCACACCATCAAGAAGGTCTTCCAAATCCCGCCGTTTGCCGAGAGCAAACACCAGTGGGGATGGGATCTGGTGCGATTCTGCATGAATTACATGATTGCGCAGCAGAAAGTCGAGGCCCCTTATTATCCGACTGGCATCCCGCCCCTGCAGGCTCTGGTCCGTCTGGTCATGCAGCCAAAGATCAACGCGTTGAGCTCTGCGGAGGCTGCGACTGGCATACATAAGGTGGCGGCCGGGTTTATCTGCTGGCTGATGGTCATATTCAGACACATGTTCGAGGCGGGGAACTTTGATGGGGAGGCATTCGAGGTCGCGGCGGAGATCTTGGGGTTGAGTTGGGGGGAGGATTTTCCGGAGACGTACAAAGAGGCGGTCTTTCCCGGCGTCGATGTGAGGGAGTTGCTGGAGTGGAACACGCTGACAGACATGTTCCGGGCTGTTGGGGAATCGTCTCACGCGCTCAACGATTATCTGGTGAATTGGTGCGACGGGCCCAGGTTGATACAGACTGAGAATGGCTATCTCGGACGAGGGCCGAACAACACAGAGCCGGGTGACAAGGTTTTTGTGGTCAGATACTGCAAAAGCCCGCTGGTTTTTCGAACTTCAAGCCTTGACTCTGGTTTTGTAACTCTCTTGGGGGAATGTGGAATTCTGGGACGGGAGAAGGAGGAGGCAGGGGACAATGCAGAGTATCAGGAGCTTCTGATTGTGTAAGAGCCTCTTTGGCATTGGTAGACCTTTTTGGTTGAAGTATCTTAAGCACACTTGGACCATCAGAACGCCAGCAGCCTGTTCCAAAGTTTTGCTTGTTCTTGGGCATTGTCCAAGTCGCCACTTGGAAGGCTGTGGCCTGCTCTCACGACGTTGCTTTTGTTTGAGATTTTTTGACTCTTTTTTTTCCATTCGTCGGCCGGTGAACCTGAGGAGCTCTGTCAGCACCTTCCGTTGTTTTCCGTGAGCCAGGGACCTTAGATTCCACCAATCTCTGGATCGCTTTTCTGTGTTTATCTGGGGGTGTTGGAGCTTAGAACCTTTCGTGTTTTGACCTCAAGTGTTTTCTCCTCCACCTCACTGCAGCCAAGCTCCCTCTCCTCCACCTCACTGCAGCCAAGCGCCCTCTCCTCCATCTTTATCCTGTTCGACCTGTCAACTTCTGTTTTTGAGGACCATTACCATTATTTTCTGCTCCAACAGTTTTTCAGTCTCTCACTCCTCGCGAAGCTCACCTCGCCCTCGCTGCTTTCGTCGCGGCCGCTGCCACCCTTCGTCGTCAGCCTAGCTAGCACCACCCCACTAGCGACGAAGAATCACGACTGCACAGTCGACGAAAGCACAAAGTATTCCAACAAAACGAGTCATATATTCGACGAAAAACAAACCACGTGCTCAAAGGTCTTTGTCTGTAAGTCTGCTCGCACGCTCATCCCATGGCTTGGTCACAGTCGCGCGATTCATGTGGTCGCTGCCTGCTTCAAAGTGCTGAGCTGACTGGGCCCGCGACAAGCAGAACACCCCAAAATCTTCTAAGTTTCTCGACCTTCTGACTTCCCGCATCTCACAAGGTCACATCATCACACCGTTCCATCCAAGTTCCATCAAATTCATCACGATCCAAGCACCACAAGAGCAGCTTTGATCAAGATTTTACATCCCAAACCCTCTTTGACCACAAAAATCGCCCTTTGTCACCAGTTTCTGCAGCAAGCAAGACCAGCACCACCAGCCAACATGAGCACCCACGACAATTCTCCCATTCAGCGTGTTTCCGCCGGTGTTGTGCCACGTGGGGATGCCCGCGCAGCCCCACTTCGCGCCGGGCGTGGTGCGGGACGGGCCGAAAGTGGGGCCGCTAACGGCTCCGAGATTGCCGTTTCCGGCAATAACACAACCTTTCTTCCGGAGTCTTCGGCCCGCACTGATGTCTTGCCTACATCATCGGCAAGTGCAGAGACATCTTCTGCTTCTGTCGTCGCTGACACGGCCCCCCCCCCGCCATCGCCACTGCAGCTCCCACTCCCGCTCACGATGCCGACGATGGCGACAACAGCAACAGCGGCACTATGGCAGCCCGCGCCGCCCACACCATCAGCACAGTCATGGCCTGGATGGGAACTCTCGGCATGGGCAACAGCGAGATTCGGGCCTTCGTTGACAAGCTCATGAAGGAGCACCAGCGCCGGCGCCCTTTCCCAGAGGCAGACAAGCGGGAGCGCCTCGAGCTGGTGTGCTCGTTCCTCCAGCACCTGAAGTTTGTTTTTGGCAGGGCGACTCCCTACCTAAAGCGAGATGGCATTGACCGCGCCCTCGAGATGCTGTTTGCCCCGTCCCACGCCGCATACGTTCCCCTGGGCTTGGCCAGACAGGCCCAGGCCATCTTCAACAAGTTTGAGGTGGAGAACTGGGGAGCGCGCGTCAATCCTGCCCCTGCTTTGCCTGCTGGCCCCGTTCTCCCTGGTCTGTTCCGCCCCCACCCTGCCCCCGCCAATGTCAACCACCGCGACCTTCCCCCTGACAACCACGCGGTCTGGGGTCTCGCCGGCATAATGTTCGGCTTTTACCTGGTGCGCCGCGGGCAGTACGGTTCGATGTACACGCAGTACCCCGCCGACCCGCAGTACTGCCATCTGTGGCGCGATGCCAGCGTTCTCGGCAACAACGGCCTCAGCGTCGGCGACTGGTGGCCTAAGCAGAAAGTGGCCGTTTTCCACGGCGCCCATGGACGTAAGTGCTTCTTCCTTCGCGACTGTTTGCCTCTGTAATTTTTCCCCTTTGCGATTGTTCCCCTTTGCCGTCTCCTTGCTACCTAGCACCGCGCAACGTTCTTTGAGCTCGCCAACCCACCTGTCGCCTTTCTTATCCGTTCGTCCGCACATCTCCTTTCCCGCAAACATATTCACTTTCCCTCACTCAACACCCACAATCCACCTCTTTTTTTCCCTCCGAAACTCACCTTCCTCCTCACGTACCCCAACATTGAGAGGTCGGGGTGAAGATTCCAGCCCACATCTTCCCTTTAACACCACACATCTTCGTCCGACCCCCATTAACCCTCCCACCCATCGCTAACAACCCTCCCCTCATCACAGAACCCATCAAAGGCATCGACGGCAACCCCATCGACGGCGCCTTCTCCATCGTCGGGTCGGGCACCTCCAAGGACTTCGGCGTGCGCTACGACGGGCTGTACACCGTCGTGGAGGAGGAGGCCCCGCGGCACGAATGGACGAACGTGCGGTTTAAGTTGGTGCGTCAGGCCGGGCAGAGGACGCTGCTGGAGCTGCAGCAGAGGGTGCCGAGTCGGAGGCAGAGGGGGATGGAGAGGAGGATCAGGGATGGGTATGTGAGGGGGGCTGCCACGAGGAGGGGTTGAGGGGGGTGGGGTGAGTTTACTTTCTGGGCTTTGGGATGGGTGGAGGGGGTTAAGTGGCGTGGGGGATGTTAGGTTTAGTATAATGAACGAGTGAAGCTTTATGGTTTGATCTGGCTTTTGAGTCCGCTATTGAGTCTAGGGCTTTGAAGGGACTTTTGAGAGATTGTGATTATGGCCCGACTTGGCTTTCATCATGGTGTTCTTTAATGAAATTCAGCTTCTTCATCAAATCGGGGATGAGAGTGTTATCAGCACACACTTCCCTGCAGCTCTTTGTTGGTTGACCGGTCTCGTTTGATGCAACCCAGGCCGCTGCTTGGATCAACATCATGAGCTGATGGCTTTGAGAGCTCCATCAATCCAATGAGAAACCCTGAAGTGAACACAACCGACGTCCAAGCCCCTGCGGCCTCCCGTCTTGCTCTGGTGACATGGACAAATCATCTTCCAGATGGTCATGCCAGACCGGCCAGACTTCCGCACTTACCCTCCGACTCTTTTTTCACATCGAACAACCCCGCGCATCTTGTCCTTCTTGAATTTATCTCCCTCTCAAGCTCGTCGTCGCAACACACCATCTATCCCTTCAAGACTCCAAGCAAGAAATGGCAACCACCCCAGGACCTTCATCCCCTCCGTGGGCTGCTGCAAGTCCGAAGGCAAGCCCGAAGCCAGCAACACCCGGCACCACCACTCCTGGAGCCAGCAGCCCACCAGCAACGAGTTCCACGGCGCGAGCTCAAGAGCCCGCCAACGTCGGAGTCTTGAAAGTCGACGACGATCTCGGTGCCTATGACGGTGATTCTGCACTTGGGATGGTACAGCGACCAGAATACACCATTCCCAACTCTTGCAGTGCAAAGCACTCACCCACCATTCTAACCCAGCGATGCCAGCGACACAACATCCATCCGGTCCTTCATTCTCCGGTACCGTGAGCAGAATGGCCGCACCTACCACGCCTACCAAGCAGGAGGAGAGTTCAACCGTAAGAAGCTGGCCCTATGCTAGCCCTCGTCCTAAGAGTGTATGACTGACTGAACTCAGCATATTGGTTGCCCAACGACGAGATATGCCTTGAAGGGTCCACCCTCCAACCTTGATTATTGCATTAACAATCACACTCCAACAGAGAGAGAGCGAGCGGCTAGGTCCGAGACTGCCAATCCCTTAGTAAGACTGCAGGGGAACTGCTAACACCTAGCAGACCTCCAGCACAATCTCTTCATGCTGACGCAGAACAACAAACTTTACACATGTCCCCACATCAGAGACAAGCAGTTGAGACGCATTCTTGACGCCGACTGTGGGACGGGCATCTGGTCGGTGGAATTTGGTATGAGCTCCGTCAAGAATCCGCTTGGCTGTGGTGCTGACCGTTCCCAGCCGACGAACATCCGGATACATGGGTGCATTGGCCTGCTTCTGTCTTTAAGAAATAGGACCCATGGTCACTAACATTGACTTTCACAGGTTGTTGGAACAGATTTGAGCCCAATCCAACCATCTTTGTGAGTCGTCATGCCCGTCCATGCCGAGATATCTCGGGCATTCCGAGGCTCACGAGTTCTACAGGGTTGCGCCCAACCTCGAGTACTTTGTCGACGACCTCGAAGCCCAATGGAACTTTGTCCACAAGTTCGACTTTATCTACGCGCGCATGTTGACCGGCCCCATCAAGAACTGGCCTCGGTTCTTCGAACAGGCATACGAGTGAGGCCATCTGGTCCTATCATAATACAACCCGCCAGTTCCCAGACTCGGAGCGGCTGACACGTACTACCCGAGCTAGAAACCTAGAACCAGGCGGCTACATCGAGCTCTGCGATATCGTGGGCCCCTGGTACTGCGACGACCGGACGCTGCCCGAGGACTCCGAGGTGCAGAAATGGGCCAGACTCGTTCTGGAAGCCAGCTCGAGAATCGGGGCGCCCGTTGATTCCGCGCTGCGTTACAAGCAACAGCTCATCGACGCTGGTTTCCAAAACGTGCATCAGGTTGAGTATAAGTGGCCGATGAACTAGCGGCCCAAGGACAAGAAGCACAAGGAGCTAGGGAAGCTAAGAACTGGTAGTAGTACTCTGACGTGGGCTAATCCGCTGTAATTAGGGGCCTGGAGTTCTCCTGAATAACCAACAAGCCGCGGCCGCGCTGAGCCTGATGCTGTTTACCAACGTCTTGGGCTGGTCGAGGGAGGAGGTGGAGGTGATGCTTGTTGGTGTTCGGTTCGGAAGGACATGAAGAACCTCAACTACCATGCTTACTGGAGCCGATGTAAGTTCTTCGCCCTGTTGCGGCAGGCGATCGTTTGGCTGAGAGTGGTTCTCAATAGCTATGCGGTGTACGGGCAGAAGCCTGAATAGTGGTTGCAGGAGGGCTGAAAATGTTTCGCGTGGCTTCTCGCTCTTCTTCCCAGGCCCTTTCTCTTCTGTTCCAACATATATATTGTCAACATCAAACACACCGCTAATCTCCCATGTGCGAGGCAAACAGCGCCAGCGACAACACCCGTCCTTTCGGGGCGGCATGGTGCAGAACCGACTCGGGAGTGAGCGCTCGGCAGTAACCATGTTTCAGCGGGTGGAACCAGGACTTTTGGTGAAGACAGCCTTAGTATTTTGGTCAAAACCACATGATGTCGCTGGCGGCCTCAGAAAAAGAAGCAGCGCGCAGACAACATGGCTCTCGCAAGACATCACTCAAAAACGCCCTGCAAAAGCCTCAAGAGGTGTCTGTTGGGCGTATTTCTCACGAGAGATGGCTGATCGGGATAGCGAATGGCGAGCCCTCGGGCCGTTACACCGACAGAAAAACTTCCGATCCAGCTGCCATGCTCAGTGCCACGGCTGGGGAGACACAGCGTGCCATGGTCGTACCATCGGAAGAAAGGCGTCGGGCGATTTGGCGAGACAGCAGCACATGGTCACAGCTCGGAATTAGGCTCAATTGCTCAGACATGGGAGCCAACAGGCTTTGTACCCGAGGCCGGGTTGGTGCCAGGTTGTCGATCCCATTCTTTTTGGGGTTTCCGTGGAACTTCTCGGGGAGTGTCGTGGGGTCGTGGGGTCTCCATGGGGAACACAGAATTGGAGATGGCACTAGGGGAAGAGAGAGAGGCAGAAGCGTGCCAATCAGCGACAAGGCAGTCGGCTGCCAGGTGGGAACTGTGGGGTAATCGGCCCGAGCGTCGATCGGTCAATGGAGCTGCCGAGGCCGAGGTGCGGGGAAGGGCACATCAAACACTGCAACGTCGCTGCCCAGGCAGGTGGCATGGCGAGGCACAGCAGCAGCACAACGGGAAGGAGGCAGCGGGAAACCCCACAGCAAGTCGGCCAACGGTTTTGCCATGACGGCATCGTCAAGCAAACTGCCGGGTTCGGCAGTGCCTTCCCCGACGACGCCCTGGAAGCGCACCTATCAGGTTGCTGCCTGGCTGCTGCCTTTCTATCCTCCACTTTCTGAGACTGACACAGCATCACATGGCTTCATCCGTGATTGGCGGATTCTCGGACGACTCCAGATCCCAAACTCGCAAAACCGTGTGTCTCTCGAGACATGTGCATGCCATGTAACGTCTCAGACCGGAGAAGGGTCCATAATGAGGCCCCGGGCGGGCAGATCTGATGGAGAGGGTAGCTGTGGGCGAGGAGATATTAAGGTGGTGATGGCCCTGTCGGTCGGACAGAAAAAGGGGCCTGAAACATAAGTTCAAGAACTGGTCTTTACAGCTCGCAGGTCGACAGTAAAGACAGCAAGTTGTGAATCACGACTTCTGGCTGTGTTGGCATTGACCGTCGACGTGAAACAACCTCTTTTGTTTACTTTGATTCCATCTCGACACGGGTAGCATCAGAACAGCCTCCCAGGCCTTAAGGTCACTCCCACAACAGCCAGAACCCTTCCTGGGCCAACCGGCATTACCAGAAATCATCACTCCACATCGACCTCCACATCGCGAGTCACTTCCAACCACGGGCACGATGAAGCTGCCCACCATCTACAATGTCCACCTCGTCGCCATCATCGCGACCCTCGGTGGCGCGCTGTGAGTTCCGCTTTCTATCCCCTGCGCCATCCTACCTGGGGCACCCGAACTAACCAAACCACCCCAGGTTCGGCTTCGACATCTCCTCCATGTCCGCTATCGTGGTAACCGACCAATACATTACCTACTTCAACAATCCGTCGGGCGTCATCCAGGGCGCCATCGGCTCGGCGCTCGCCGCGGGCTCCGTCGTCGGCTCCGCCATCGCGGGCCCTATCTCAGACAAGATCGGCCGCCGCGACTCCATCATGTTCGCCTGCCTCTTCTGGCTCATCGGCACCTCCATCCAGGTCGCCTGCCAGAACTACGGCCAGCTCATCGCCGGCCGCGTGCTCAACGGCCTCACCGTCGGCATCACCTCCTCTCAGGTCCCCGTCTACCTCGCTGAGATTGCGAAAGCAGAGAAGCGCGGCTCGATTGTTATTATTCAGCAGCTGGCGGTGGAGTTTGGGATTCTGATCATGTACTTTATTGGGTATGGCTGCGCCTTTATCGACGGCACCGCTTCGTTCAGGACGGCCTGGGGGACGCAGTTCATCCCCTGCGTGCTGCTCATGCTTGGGCTGCCGTTCTTGCCGCGCTCACCGCGCTGGCTGGCCAAGGTTGGGCGTGACGAGGAGGCCCTGCGCACCCTGGCTTGCATCCAGGCCAACGGCGACATCGAGGATCCCCTGGTCCTGGCTGAGTGGGACGAGATCCAGACCGTCATGCGCGCGGAGAGGGAGGCCGGTCGCGGCTGGCGCAAGTTCTTCGTGAATGGCATGTGGAAGCGCACACTGGCGGGCATGTCCGTCCAGGCGTGGCAGCAGCTTGCTGGCGCGAACGTCATCGTCTACTATCTTACTTACATTGCCAGCATGGCGGGCTTGACTGGCAATGTTGCCATGGTCACGTCAGGCATCCAGTATGCCGTGTTCATCATCTTTACCGGCGTCATGTGGTGAGTCTTCCCTCCTTTAACTCTCAAAGACAGTCATCCAAATACTAACCCCCCACCCAGGCTCTTCATCGACAAAACAGGCCGCCGCACCCTCCTCATCTGGGGCGCCATCGGCATGGGCTTCTGCCACTTCGTCGTCGGCGGCGTCATGGGCGCCCACAGCACCTACGTGCCGGGCGGCGTCGGCGACCCGCCCAACGCCAACATCGTCATCTCGGTCGACCCGGGCGCCCCCGCCAACACCGTCATCACCTTCTCCTACCTGCTGATCGTCGTCTACGCCCTGACGCTCGCCCCCGTCTGCTGGATTTATGCGGCGGAGGTCTGGTCGCTGGGGACGAGAGCCACGGGTATGTCGCTTGCGGCGCTGAGTAATTGGGTGTTTAACTTTGCGCTGGGCATGTTTACCCCGCCGGGGTTTGTGAATATTACGTGGAAGGTGTTTATTATCTTTGGGGTGTTGTGTATTGTGGCGGCGGTGTGGTTTTGGGCGTTGTGTCCAGAGACGTGTGGGAAGACGCTGGAGGAGGTCGAGTTGTTGTTTGCGAGCGATGCGCCGAAGCCGTGGAAGACGAAGAAGGGGAGTGATCGGTTGGCGGCGGGGATGGCGGCTGTGGTGGAGAGGAAGAGGAAGGAGGCTGAGGTTGGGGGGGTGCCGACTGTGAGTGCTACGGAGAAGGCCTAAGAAGGGGGTGTTTGTGGGGTTGATCTGTTGGAGATGGATGGGGTCAACCGTTGGGATATTAGCGTGTAATTGTGAGGGTTACTCGCATTTTCTGCATGCTGTATTGGAGCATTGTCAGACATCATAAATATTTGACCAAGTCCGAGTCTTCGTTCCCTCCTCAGTGTCGCTTATCGCCCAACTTTTGTTTTGTCCAAACTACTGTAATTACCTACAGACTCCTAACTAACTAACTACCATCCTCCTTAACAATCAACATTCACCAATGTTAATTGCCCCCTGAACCATCACAATAAACCAAGAGCTGAGGTCAGCAAAGTCTTAAAAACCTTCGAACATATTCCGGGGGATAGGGTTAACTCGAGTCAAGCAACTGAGTGACGTATTGCGCAACGTCCTCCAGACGGCTCAGAGCAGAGATTCTACACACTTCAACCCTGTGCTAGCCAGAGCTGTCATGATGAGATCAGACAGCTACCCTCGCCGCGACCCGTCCGATCCCCTGAGCCCCCACCACCACCACCACCACACACACACACACCTCAACACATCTGCCACAGCCCTTCATCCAACCCCTTAACCAAAAACAAACGCAGCCTCTACCAATTCCAACACCCCATACCATTGCTAGCCTCTCAAAGAACAATGCCCCTCCCCACAACCCCCCCCACCCCAGCCCGCACCCGCATCGGCGTCGTCGGCGTGGGGCAAGTCGGCGGCGCAGCCGCCTACGCGCTGATCCTCGCCGGCGTGGCCTCCGAGCTGTTGCTGGTGGACATCAAGATTGAGATGCGTGACGCACAGGTCCGGGACCTGTCGGACGTGGCGTACAGTGTTGGCGGTGGAACGAGGGTGAGAGCGGCGACGCACCATGAGGCGGGGCAGTGTGATGTGGTGGTGGTGACGGCGGGGTCGAAGTTTTTTTTGGGTGAGTTGTCTTTCGTTATGGTGTTGGGGTTGGTGGTGGTGGTGGTGATGGGGGGAGGGGGGTTGAAGGGAGTTGGGCTGATGATAATGGGGTAGGGGAAACGGGCATCCAGCATATGCATCGCAACATCTCGGTTGTGCGAAATGCCATGGGCTCGATGATGCCCTTCCGCTCAGACGCTATTGTCTTAGTCGTGTCAAACCCGGTTGACCTGCTCACTACCCTGGTGCAAGAGCTATCTGGGCTGCCGAAGACACAGGTCTTTGGCTCAGGGACATATCTCGACTCGGTCCGGCTTCGGGGGATGTTGGCTGAGAAGGCGGGGGTGCGTTCAAGACCACTTCCCTCAAACCCATCCCTTTAACTTCTTATAGAATATCGCTGACCTGTGATAATTAACCCCTCCAGGTCGCAACCAGCTCGATCCAACTCTCCGTCGTCGGCGTCCACGGCGACACCCAAACCGCCGCATGGTCCGCTGCGACCATCAACGGCGTGTCCATCTCCCAGTTCCTACCCCCCGAGCAATGCAACCACGCCAAGCTAGCAGACGAATGCAAGAAAATATCCGAGAGCATCTTTCTCGCCAAAGGCGCCACGCCCTTCGGCATCGGCTCGGTCGTTGCCAGCATCTGCACGTCGGTCTTGTTAGACAAGGGGGATGTTGTGCCGCTCAGCCATTTCCAGGATGATCATAGCTGTTGTTTCAGCAGGCCGGTGGTGCTGGGCAGGAAGGGGATTGTGAGGACGGTGCGGTTGCCGTTGAATGAGGAGGAGAAGGCGCATGTGGCGAAGTCGGCGGAGAGGTTGAGGGAGACGATTGAGAGGATTTGGCGTCATTAATTGCGCGGAGATTACATACAGGTGGATTCTGACCTGGTATAAAAATGATCGAGACTTTGCCGTCTGTTACCAGCTATGATCTAGTAGTCCCTCTACATCTCCACAGATGGTGAGGGTCCATTCAGTTCATGGCCGCTCCCTCATCGCTGGCCCTGAAACATCCGCCAACCAGGCAAACCTGAAGTCGAAGAAGAAAGACGAGTCCATCAAATTCTTGATCAAGTCTGCCAACTCGACAGACTCCCTCTCCCCATTTATACAACCCTACTATTTATGTAATGCTCAAAACGAATCAGGCACAAGCAAAGCTAATACAACATGCTGATGAATGAATATAAGAAACGAAAAAAAAGAAAAAAACATGGTGTATGTACCAGTGTGGTGTGTGTATGAAGTGTATGAAAACACATGCGGGGTGTGAAGTGTGTATGTAAACTGCATGCCATTGTGGGTGTTGGCAGCAGCACTCTGAATCAGAACTTGAAACAGGCAGTGAGCCCCTTTTCCTCGGCGCAACACTCCTTCCTGTTGCCGGCTGTGGTGTAGAAGACAAATGAGTTTCCTCCTCTTTCTTTCCTGTGCTACGACCAAAAAGACCACCCAAAATTAAGCCAACCCAAAAACCAGGGGTATGCTGTGCTCCCTCCTCTATGCCACCCTGTACATTACCAGTACCTTAAAAACCTTCCCTCTTCTTTCCAAGTCTTCCCAGCCCCTTTCCCTCACCACCACTGTCACCTCCTCCCAACCGCATCAACATCCCCAAGCCTCCTCTTCCCGTTCATCCCCTCCGCCTCCAACGTCCTCCTCTCCACCTTAACCTTACTCCTCTTCGTCCCATTCCCATTCCTCTTCGCCATATAAAAATCATACCGATCCGGAAACAAGATAATATTCGCCAACCTCGCGACCTCTGCCTCCGCCCTCGTCATCGACGGCACACCACTCCCACTCCCATCCATATTCACATCCTCCTTCCCCTCCCCATCCCCATGATCCCCATCCTCACTCCCATTAATAACCGCTGCCACACTCATCATAGTCGCGGCCCCCACCCCAGGCGGCGTCGGCGCGACATCAAACGGCGCCAGCCCCATCGCCTGCAGACCTGCCGGCCCGCCAACCTCAGCAATGTCATTCTCGGTCGGCCGACCGATATGCGTCGCTTCACTCCCCAAACCAGAACCAGTCGAGTCAAAGTCCGGCCCGGGATGCCCCCGCTGGAACGTCTTGCGCTGTCGGGCAAGGTACAGCGCGTTCGTCTGCGTGAGCGGGGCGGCAGGGACATAGACGAGTATCGAGACGGGTCTGCTGGGGGTGCTCTCCTCGCCGTCGGATGACGGCGGCGGGGTGGGCGCGCGCGAGGCCATCAGGTTGGGGTTGCCCGAGGTTATGTGGTAGGCGAGATCCGGATGCCAGACAATGTAGTCGCCTGTCTGGAGGGTAGGGATGGTGACAAGGGTGCGGCGCAGGTGGAGATGGGGGTGCCAGAGCTCGGTGAGGCGCTGGGCGTGGCCCGGGACGGCGCCGTGGATGATGGTGGACTGGTCTTTGTCGAGGGCCCAGTTGGAGGGGTCGAGGAAGGCGTCCCATTCCGGGCCGGAGCGGCGTTCAGGGGGTTTTGTTTTGGGGGAGAAGAAGGGGCGGAGGAGGAAGTAGGCGGTGGCAAGTTTGGGGTTGGGGAGGAGGCGGATCAGGCCGGGCTCGATGGTGCTGAGGGCGACAACGCCTTGGTACATGCGGAAGATGCTGCACGCGCCGTAGCCGTTGTAGAGATCTGGGGTGGCGCTCACGCGGTAGGTGGGATCCCATGGGTCGTACTTCTCCCACTCGCCCTTGAAGACGGCGTCGTAGGTGCCGCCGCGGCCGTAGCCGTCGGGCTCCCAGCGCTCGAGGCTGCCGTTGTCGACCTGCGCAATGACGGTGGACGAGGTGAAGTCGCCGAGCAATTCAGCGGTAGCTTTTTGCGCCTCCATGTCGTCGTCGAGCTCTCCGTCGGCGCCGTCAGTCTCCTTTGTCTTCGCCGGGGCGTCGGGGCCCACGCTGCCAATGTTTGCGTCGTGGATGCGCAGGCGATCTCCATAGGCGATCGGGAAGCGGATGGCCATGCGGTCGTCAGCGTTGTTGTCCCACAGCGACATGGCGAAGCGCTGGGCCTCAAGCACGCGCGGATGTGCGCGCGTGCGCACCTGGGCAGGGGTCCAGTAAAAGTCGAAACAAGTTGGGTCTTGCGGCGGCGGGGCCTTGAAGTCGGTCTGCTTATCGAGGTACTTAACTGTCTCGTCGATTGCGACCTGGGCATCAGCGCGCGGCACGACGCCGCGTATCAAGCCAAGCCCGTAGCGCTTGAGGTCGCGTGAGAAGGCGGCGCGGGAGTCTGGGTCGTGGATGTTGGAGAAGTCGATGCTCGGGGTTAGGCTAGAGCCGCGCGAGGCAATGTCGTCGACGTCGTCGCGCAGGGCGGTGATCAAGCGGGCCCACGAGGCCTCGAGCTCGGCTTCGTGGCCCTCGACGAGACTGCGCTTGATGTGCGCAAAGCGCGAGGGCAGCGGCACGGGCTCCTTGCCGTAAAACGAGAGAACGGGGGGCTCCATGGCGGCGTTTGTTTCGCTGCTGTTGTCTGAGGCCGGCCTGCCGTTGGTGGTGGAGGAGGAGGAAGTGGTGGTGCTGGCGCTAGTGGTGCTGCTGCTCGGGGTAGAAAAGGTGACATTATTTGACTGGGCGGCGATGGTGGCGGTTAAAGCGCGGTGCTTGAGCTTGGAGATCCTGCGGGGTCGCGGGTGCATCCCCGGCGGAGCGGCGCTGAGCGATCCGTTAGAAAGAATTGCATTGGCAGACGACAATGCGGAGGAAGACGGGGAGGGGGGCTGCTGGAGGCCCTGCTGGTGCGGGAGGTGGTGGCACGCTGTGCGCCGGCGCCCGCATTGGCTGCACCGTGCCCGTGGCTCGAGACCCATGTCACCACCAACGCCAGCGCCAATTCCAATGCCCATGCCCATGCTCATCCCCGTGAAACCCAAACTGCTCCTTCGCGGATTGTTGCTGCCCACTGTCGCCAACAAGCTGGCGCTGACCACGGTGGTTGTGACCGGCGGTGGTGTCGGTGTCGATGCCAAGCCCGGAGCCCCTCCCAACATCACTTCCAATGTCGTCGTTGCTGTTGCTGCGGATAAAGCCCTCGTGGAAACCGACACGGCGGCGGCGCCGGTTGCTGCTGAGCCCGTCATGATGTCGTGGTCCTCCTGGTAACCATCAAGGCCGCGTTTGCGTGTGTGCTGTGTGGTCGCACCGGATCGGGGAAGTGGGCGAGGCTGGTCGGCTGGGTGGACTGCTCTTTTACGGGCAGGCCGGGGCTTTTGGGGCAAAACCTCGGCCGAATTCACGGTTGCCTCGCCCCGTCTCTGCCGTTTCCTTCGCGGCTGCTCGTCGCTCTCGGACTCAGACATGCGGTCTTCTTTTTTGCCTCCTCTTGTTCCTTGGTGTCGATTCGGTCAGGGATGACTGGCCAATACATTCGTTCGGCCAGAAAGCTAGATGTTGGCCCAGCCACGGGGTCGGAACGGCGGAGGCCATCAATATAAAGAGGCACCCCAGTCATGCCGTCTTTTAGGCAGAATGCAGCAACATGCTCGCGCTGGACCGGAGCAGCTAGGCCTGCTCGCCAACGACGCCCGTGGTTTCCCCGACGGGAGGGTCCAGACGAGCTGGGGGCGCTGGCGGGAGATCACGACTCGGCGCATCTGTCTCCGCGCGCGGGCAGCAGCAAGCAGCATCTCTCGCATCTCGGGTGGCCCGGCCGTTGGCAGCTGGGCCGCGGTGGGCCATGGGGGTTTCAAGCTCCAGCAGCCAGCGGAGATGGTTCCTCATCCCGGACCGAAACAGTTCTCTGTGTCTGGCTGGGAGCTGGTTGGTGAGTTTGGCAGCCGGCAGCAGGTTCCAAGGTTCCACGCCCCACGGTGGGCTGGGCGCGCGATCCGGGGAACAGGTGAGATCCAGCAGCGGATCCCTGTCCTTGACTGTGAGAGTGAGGCAGTGAGAGCGCGAGACTGACGAGGATCCGCATCGGCGCGCGTGAGGGCCGCTGGACCGTGTGGCTGCCATGAGTTGCCACGAGCGCGGGAGGCGCCAGCCAGCGAATGGAAGAAGCGGAAGGCCGTCAGGGCAGGGCAGCCGGGAAGTTTCGGTACTGCTGGGGGGTGGGAGACTGGGAGGGGACTGTTCGATGTTGGGACCTGGATGTTCCAGCCTGGAGCGGGATGTCACTGGACGTGAAAAGTCAAAACGGGCTAGCCGCTGGGCAAAGTGTGGGCGGAAGGTGCCCTGTGGTGACCCTGACTGCCCTGCGACTGCCGCAACCTGGCGCTTTCTGGGGTCGTCCAGGGCCGGCGGAGGAAGGAGCAGGGCTGTCAAGGCACGCACATCCGGGCAATTTGCGATTCTGGGCCATGCACGAAACTCTGGCCGCCGCTGATTGGTCAACACTGGCAGCCATTGGTCCCAGCACCCCGCGGTGGGGCCCTCATCGGAACCGCGGATCCGCCTCTCCTGGAAAGAGTGGGTCCTCTCAGCCGCCTCCCGGCCCGCGATTCCAAGACTCGGGCGGGCTCCGACCACGACAGCCCACTGCCCGCCGCCTTTCTTAGTTCCGTGATTCGCTGACGGTGCTAGCGTCGTTTCCGGGGAAGCAGCGCAGGCAAATTGCGTTTGTTCGGGACGCCAGCCCAGATCGATCCAGAGTCGTTCCCCCAAAAGACCCCAGTCAAATCACGGCACACGAATAAGCCTGAGATAACGGTTCTCTTATCCTTAACGTTATCGTCTCGTCTTTCGATCTGGGTATCTTCGTGGGGCATGTATCCGGCCCGAGTTGAGCGCCTGGGATTTCTTCGGATCTTGAGCCCCAAAATCGAAAACTCGTCGGCCGTTTCGGGCGTCCGTTCCTTCCAGGGTTCTGCAGAAAACAACACACCAGACCGTGGCAATCTCCCGGCTGTTGCTTCCCACCGCCTCGGTCAGCACATCCTGACAGTGCGCAACGCGCATTTCCGAGGTTTACCCAGACCCACCGCTCGCTTCCGGAGGAGCAGCCAGGGCAGCCGCGATGGTCGGCCAGGTCGGGAGACGTCACAGCCCCCTGTCCCTCTTGGCTCGAGGTCGCCCGAAACGGCAAGCACGCTTGTCTCAGCCGGGCCCGAGATCTGGACAAGGCTGCTGTCTTGGGAACACAGGCCCATCTTTTCCGAACACGACCTCCGACAACACTTCCATCCCTTCTGGAAGAGGATCGCGGGGCGTTTTCGAGATCGTCGATTGACACCAACCTGAGAGTCTGGATCACTGTTAACAACACTCGACACTCCTCAGACCAAACCAAGCTATCGTTTCTTTTCTCGTATTTTCTTTCCTTTCTTTTCTCTTCCACCTTCCCCATCGACCACCTCAGTGACCCTCCGAAATCTGAGACAGCCTCCGGTCCTGCCCATTCGCCAGCATCCGGCTATTCCCAAAAACGGCCTCAAAGTCTCGGAGCCCGCAGCACGGAGCGACCCATTAGGCATCGTGCCTCATTTTAGTCCTCCGTCTAAGCCTCCCCCAACCGTCCCAACCGCCGTCCTGTGGACCGTCTGCTCGTCTGTTCCCGCCCCTGCCTCACTTCAGTTCGCGAAGTGAGATACTCGAGCCGAGCGAGCGTCGTTTAGAGGCGGGGGACAGCCAGTCGAGCACGAGGTAATGAGAGCAGAGCACCTCATCTCCATCTCACTCTCCCTATCTCACACGCCCTTGCCCATGCTCGCCGTTGCGACTAACCCAACACCCGCAAAGGGCCGCAACCCGTTATGTCACCAGTCCACCGCTTGACCACCCGTGCAGCCCCGTGACCCCGCCATGCCATGCGTCCGAGGTGGTGGCCTGCCGTGGTAACATTGACTGGCGAGCGAGCGAGTCCTCTTTCCCTCCCAAGCCTAACCCGGGAGAAGACCACTCAGAAACTCGCTCATATCGCTTTCGGTCCCCCAGGTCGATCAAGAAAAGGCCGAGGCATCGAGCCACCGTCATGTGCCGTTGAAGATAGCGTGTCAAGCCACGCACGGCCTCGTAAATAGGACTTAGGACACTGGCATACCCCCACGAAAGGGCAGGTCATGTCACACACATCGTGACCTGCGGCGCGAGCGGCTACAAGCCCCGGATCTGGAATAACCCCAGATCCCCCCCCCCCTCGCCTTGATTCCCCGCGTGCTCTTTTTCTCTGCTTTTCCCCTCTCCCGCCTCCCTCCCCCCCCCACCACATCCGTGCTTCCCCTCTCTTCGCTAGTAGAGTAGCAACGTGACTCGGAAGTCCACCGGTGTTTCTTTTCGTCTCTCGGCCTTCTCTCGTCCGTGATGACCCCCCGGGTTGTGGGTTTGGTTTTGATTTTCCTTCATGCCGTGCTTTCTTTTCGCTTCGTAGCTTATCCTCGCGTCGTTGAATCTGTGTTTTGCCGGTATTGACTACCGTCTGTTGACGGGACACCGTGACCGCATGTTTCAGGGCATGCTACGTAGTAGTTTGGGACTAACGACGGAGGGGTTGGGCGAGGATGGGAGTCACGGGGTGGGTTGGGTATCGTTTCTCGCTAATAATACGTAACTGTTGGTTGTCAGACGTTCGAGGGAACAACAGAAAGAGGGGGAAAAGAGACCGATCAGGCAAAGAGAGCGCCGAGCTCCGATGAGTGGTTGGGAAAGCTGCTTCTCGTGGTTGGCTTTCGGCAGTGAGCACTAGCAGACTTGAGAATTGTTCGTTCGTTGAATTCGCTATTCAAGCCTGCGAAGCTTTTGTTCAGGTTATCACCCCCCCTAGATCCTTCAGTTGTACAAGAAGTGCCCATTTTAGAACCAGTCCTAAGAATAAGATCGCCTTGGATCGCATTATGACGAAGGAACCAGTACAAATCAAGACTGGCCCCAACACAAGTAGTTTTTAAATAACGCAACCAAGTCCAACGCAACCAAGTCCAACGCAACCAAGTCCAACGCAACCAAGTCCAACGCAACCATATACATTTATCCCCCAGGACCTCAAATCCCCAGCCGTATTTGATTTGATTTGTTTGCCTGATTTGACGGATTTTCCAAGACCCCAGTTAGTGGCTGGACCATCTAGAATCTAGTGTTAAACTCTCAACAAACGACGACAAAAGAGCAGTTGGGAGGAAAAAAGACGTTACCGGGTTAGGGTTAACGTTATGTATTGGAGTTACAATATTTGGAAGTGTTTGAGCAAATTCAACAAAGTTCAAATCTGGGGGGTTACAGAGGCAAGCAAACACAAAGGGGGGCCGGGACTTGCTTTGCTTGCGTTGTTGCCAGCCTTGGACTCCTACAAATTGAGCGATGCCTGCATTCAGTCAGCCTGATCAATTTAAACTCCAGATCCACGTTTAGAGGTGCACCGACGAGTTCTCTTTTCTTTTAACCTTTAAAGCTGAGACAGCGAATAGAGTTCAAGCTCGGCAGCATCCCGACCAGCCGTCGTGGTACTCGCGCGACTACCGCATGGCCCTCCACTCGATGTGCCTGGTCTCGAGGCGCTTCCGGTCCGTCGCCCAGTCCGTCCTATACCACGAGTTTGTCCCCGGCTACGGCGACGTGTGGCGGTCGACCAGGTTCTCGTGGGATGGCCGGCTAGCCTCATTTGTGCAGACCCTCGTGGCACGCCCCGACTTGGCTGCCCTGGTAGAGCGCGTCTACGTGCACGTCTACCTTCTCCGGCCTGTCAGAGAGGAGGAGGCCAAAGTTACGCTGGAGGCGGCCGCAGGCGCTGCAGCCGACGATTACCTTGCCTGTTTCCAGGGAATGCAGAGCTTGGTCAACACCGCTGGAGTGAAGCTGGTTGGCGTGCTCCTGGCGCTGTTTCTGAACTTGGAGCGTCTTAGCCTTCAGACTGAAGGGCTAAGCGCATATATCCCGGCCAGGGCGCTCTCAGCGTTGGCTAGTCTATCCAAGTCGGGACCACTAGCGAAGCTAAATACTCTTGATATTTGCGACCGTGCCCAGTCTTTTAGCCTCGACTATCACGCGAGAGGCATTTTGGAGGTGACGGTTCGTACAGGCAGTCTGACGACGCTGAACCTTCATATGTGCAGAAATCCTAGGCGAGACAGCCTGCGCAACATCCGGACTCTACGAGTTACCTATAGCCGGCTCAGCGCTGCCGAATTTGGAGCTCTCCTCAACTCGTGCGCGGCCCCAGGCCTGAAGTCCCTCGTTTACGAGGCTTCCTATCCGCTGATGGAGACTATGTGTTGTGGATTCCGTAAGTCTGAACAAGGGTCTCCTAGTTCTACTACTACTATAAGATAACTAACACTAGTAACTAGCTAATATTTAGCTTGGAAAAGCCGATGATAGAGACCACTTCCAGCCCTCAGATGCTATTCAACACCTGAAACGACACAAGGCAACCCTAGAGTCGCTACACCTCGACCTCCGCGCTCGCGGCTACGCCCCGTATACAGACGGCGGCGATACGCAGCCGTTGTCCGAGACACTAAAGGACTTCACAGCTCTTAGACATGTGTTCCTCAGCGCAAGCATGTTAAGCAACCACCGTGGGAGGGCATCATACACAAACTACGACAGCGTACTCCTCACCAAACTGCTGCCTCCAAGCGTCACCTCGCTTTACCTAGCGGGGGACCTCGGCAAATTCACGCCGCGGTTAGGCCACGCGCTGCGCTATCTCGCCAAGTCAGTCGGTCCTAGGAAGCAGTTCAAGGCACTTCAACGCGTGAGGTGCGATGCGGTCCAGGCCACAAGGGGACTCGAAGCGATGGCTGTAGGAGAGGCATTCGCCGCCTGCGGCGTAGACTTTGGCTATAGCAGTTGGCCATTGAGCGAGCGAACCCTCCGCAGGGGCGAGGAGACACCCAGAGAAGCGTGGTCGCCGGCGGAGCTGTTCATCTTGCCCTCCGATGATGAGGATCTTTAACAGCAGCCCTGGTATCTCGCGTATGTAGTGCATGACGAGAAATTCGATCCCTGTAACGGGCTGGGCTCGTTGACGGCCTCGGAAACTCTCACATTGTCCATGGATGACGGTACTGTTGACGTCCCAGACTGTAGAGAATCCATGTTGTCGACTGGATGACTATGTTCAAAGCCAGATACCCGGACATGACGGACAACTACTCAAAATCCTCCACTCTCACGCCTTCTCGCTGTCCACAACATGCCTCTTCACCGCCAGAAAGCTGTCCGGACTGACCGAAATCGAATCAATCCCCGCCTGCACCAAAAACCTCGCAAACTCCGGATGATCACTCGGCGCCTGCCCACAGATCCCAATCTTGCACCCCTTCTCCCTCGCCACCTTGATCACCCTCGCAATCATCCACTTAACCGCCTCATCCTGCTCATCAAACAGTTCCGCCAACTCCCCCGAGTCCCGGTCCACCCCCAGCGTCAACTGCGTCAAATCATTCGACCCAATCGAAAACCCATCAAAATGCTCCGTAAACCTCTCCGCCAGAATCACATTCGACGGGATCTCGCACATCACATACACCTGCAGCCCCTTCTCCCCACGCTTCAGCCCGTTCTGCTCCATCACCCCCAGCACCCGCCTCGCTTCGTCCACCGTCCGGCAGAACGGGATCATCACCACTGCGTTGACGAAGCCCATGTCCTCGCGGAGCGCCTTGATCGCGCGGCATTCCAGTGCAAAGCCCTCCATGTACCGCGGGGAGTAGTACCGCGAGGCACCCCGGAAGCCGAGCATGGGGTTTTCTTCGGACGGCTCGAACTCAGCGCCGCCGATGAGGCCGGCGTATTCGTTGGTTTTGAAGTCGCTCATGCGGATGATGGTGGGTTTGGGATAGACGGTGGCGCACAGGGAGGCAAGGCCGTGCGAGAGCTTGTCAACGAAATAGTCTGGTTTGTGGTCGTAGCCTGTTGTGAGGGTTTCGATTTGGTCTTTGGCGGCTTGGTCGCGCAGGGTGTCGAAGTGCACGAGTGCCATGGGGTGGACTTGGATGGCGTTGGTGACGACGAATTCCATGCGGGCGAGGCCGATGCCGTCCGCGGGGAGACGCCACCAGCGGTAGGCGGCGGCGGGGTTGGCGAGGTTGAGCATGATGTTGGTTCGGACGGAGGGGAGGTTTTTGAGGTCGATGGAGGTGGTTGTCACGTCGGAGATGCCTTCGTAGACGAAGCCGATGTCGCCTTCGGCGCAGGAGACCGTAACGTCTTGGCCGGTGTGGAGGACGTACGTGGCGTTGCCGGTACCCACGACGGCGGGGACGCCGAGTTCTCGGCTGACGATGGCTGCGTGGGAGGTGCGGCCGCCGTGGTCGGCGATGATGCCTGCGGCACGTTTCATGATAGGTACCCAGTCAGGGTCGGTAGAACCGGTCACGAGGATGGAGTCGTCAATGAACTTGTCGATGTCTTTGGCGTCTTCGATCAGGCAGAGATGGCCGGCAACGGCGGCGTTGCCGATTGAAAGGCCAGTGGCCAGGACACGGCCCTTGTTCTTGACGTCGTATGTCTTCAAGACGGCAGCGTCCGTTTGGGAGTGGACTGTTTCCGGCCGGGCCTGGACGACGAACAGCTCGCCCGTGGTGCCATCCTTGGCCCATTCCATGTCCATGGCGCAGCCGTAGTGTTTCTCGATAATGCATCCCCAGCGCGCCAGATGGAGAATCTCGTCGTCGTTGAGTACGAACGCCGCCCGCTCGGCCTTGGAAGTCGGCACGTTGCGGGTGGGCGCGTGGTGGCTCCGGCCGAGAACCATTTTAATCTGCTTGTCGCCACGCTTCTTCTGAACGATGGGAACCAGTTTGCTGTCGTCCAACAGAGGCTTAAAGACCTGGTATTCGTCCGGGTTGACCGTTCCTTGCACAATGTTCTCTCCGAGTCCCCAGGCCGCGTTGATGAGCACAATCTTGTTAAAGCCGCTCTCGGTGTCGATGGAGAACATGACACCCGACCCCCAGGCGTCCGAGCGGACCATGCGCTGCACTCCAACCGAGAGAGCGATGCTCATGTGGTCGAACCCTTTGGCATGGCGGTAGCTGATGGCTCGGTCGGTGAACAGCGAGGCGTAGCAGCGGCGGCAGGCCTCCAAGACCTTATCCTTGCCCGAGATGTTCAGGTACGACTCCAGTTGACCGGCGAAGCTCGCGTCGGGGAGGTCCTCGGCTGTCGCGCTGGAGCGGACGACAACCCGCAGGTTCTCAATGCCCGTCTTAGTCGAGAGCTTTTGGTAGGACGAAGTGATGGCCTCGGCCGCATCAGCCGGCCAGGAGCCGCGGAGAAACAGACGTCGGATGGCTTGGCCCGTTTCGGCGAGAGTGGCGTGGTCAGCCTGCCATTCCGAGACCAGCAGGCCTATCTTCTCGCGAATCTTGTTGGCGTCAATGTAGTGCCAGTAAGCGTGCGCGGTCGTAGCGAATCCAGGGGGTACAGCAATGCCTTTGCTCATGAGGGTGCTGATCATCTCCCCCAGAGACGAGTTCTTCCCGCCCACGAGGCTGACATCACCGCGGCGGAGGTCCTCGAAATCGCGGACGAGTGGTTCAGCGTCTTTGTTGGAGGCGGCCATGTTTAAAGTTGTCGAGAAGGATGTGCTCAGTCTTGTAGCTGCAGGCCGGATCGAGCAGCGGGGGATAACAAGAGCGAGGGAGACGCAATGAGGTAATTTGATGTTGGAAGGCATCAAAGTTGTTTCTCTTATTTACTCTTTCATGAACGTTGCGGCAGATGGACTCGGCGCTGTCCCAACTCCCCATCTTTGCACCAGACCATGCACCAGTCATGCACCTGGTGCTACGACGGGGTGTCGTCATCATCGTCCCGTCACGATACTAGTCGGCGACGACAGACCCAACCTCCCGGGAACCCGACATAAGTCCCTCTTTGCCTAGCCCTACTGGAAGGATGAAAGGCTTGCACGTCTCTATTACGTTGGTCTCCAAATGTTTAATGCTGCGACAGTTGACAGAGAGATACGGAGTTGTTTATCATGTCCGGGAGGGATGGTGACATGTCCTCGTCCGAAGACATGACGACTGACCCGACAATGTTGAGGCAGGGGTTTCCCTTCCCCGGAGAGACCTCTATGAGAATCGACCTCGATGAAAGGTCACATACATATGAGAGCAAAATCCAATGTCTTTCGAAAACTGAAGCTCCTCAAGATTGACGTTCACTTCAGCCATTTAATCTCCACGACCCCGTTCTTCCCCTCAACGAGCTCCAGATAGTTCTCGAGAACCCCAGCAAGGCGCTCATACCAAAAAAGATCCTGGAGATGGCCAACAATGGATTAGTGGCCCCCTGTCTTGTAGTTGACATCCACCCCTTTGCTCAGCGGCCTGAGCCAATGACACACGTTCTCCAATATTTGCTTTGACCGCTCATGTGGTGCTCCACCCGCCAGCAAAGTCAAAGCTGGGTTGGTTAAATCCATGCCCCCCTGCCCTTGTCAGTAAATTTTTGAGTTTTTTTCTTAACACCACAACACACTCCCCTTCATCTCCACCACAACCGATCTCTAGACCTCAACAACACGGCTAGGCCTCGCCCGGCTAGCTCAATCGGTAGAGCGTGAGACTCTTAAGGAGTTCCTCCGTCATCTCAAGGTTGTGGGTTCGACCCCCACGTCGGGCTCAATTCCCGTCTAACGACTTTCTTTTTCATCTCCTCGACTCCTGAGGGGGGTGTCCAACTCTTTTTACCTGCGCTCTCTTGGGTCTCCTCTTTCTTGACTAAACGAGTTCTGCCTCTTTGGCCGTTGTATCGTGTCCAGTTTACCCTTCTGGCACCCCCTGAGCCGGTCATGAAGGCTTGGGAGCAGCTCACCTTCAAGTCTGGCATGGCATATCTAAGTCTTTGCCTATCATAACTTCGGTCACTTGACTGGAGTACTTCTGCCTTCTCTCTTCTTCTATTCCTAGTGTGAATCTAATATGGTTCTGTTGTCTCAAGATTGACTCTGGGTGGCAGCATCGACGCCGCCCATTAACCCCTGAAGGCTTCCCCTGTCCCTCTCATGCAGCTCTTCAAACTGATGTTACCTCTCTGTCCAAGTTGAGAACCAACATCCCACGCCCCTGCATAAAACCATCCACCCCGCTCGTCGCTTGATTAGACACGAGCCAATTCGGATCAGAGTTCCTGCTGCAGACATGATCCGGCCACTGCAGTCGTATCAGACCCCCGCACCCAGCATTCTTCATAAGACCGGTCAAAATCTCGCTTGTCCGTTGCTGGGCTTGTCCCCGTTTCTCGCTCTCTCTCGACTTTGAAGAAACTGAACAACCGTGAGTCCTTCGAGTCCGGCACCGCCTGCCCTCTGGACACCGTGACGTTTATCAGTGCCCCTAAATCTGCGAGGGTGTGAAGATCATGACGGGAACCACCTCTTCGCCAGGCCCAACCAGCTCGGCCAGCCCGGCCCGGGCAACCACGCCAGGACAAGCATCCCCCGTGGGATCACCCAGCAGCCCAGGCACTGCTGCTCCGACCCCTGCGGCCGCGCCGGCCAATACTGGAGTCTTGGAAGCTGATGTACGTATCGCTTGTAGCGGATGTCGAGCGCTTGCTAATCTCCTGGCCACAATACTAGGACAACGCCGGCGAAGATGCCGACTCCGCTCTTGGCCTGGTAGGAACATCTACGCGACCTCGTTGAAGACACACGCTTACAAGGTGATCCTCGACACTAGCCCACCGACGCGAGCGACACGACGTCTATCCGATCGTTCCTCCTCACCTATCGCATGCAAAACGGCCGCACCTATCATGCTTACCAGGAGCAGGGGGGCGACGGCGAGTACAAGCGTAGGATTTCCTCTTTGTGTTTCTCAAACCCGGCAACTGACAAGCTCCAGCGTACTTCATGCCCAATGATGAGGCAAGTATCCTACCCATTACGGCCCGGCAACCTTGTCCTCGGTGCAGTCGCTTTGTTCAAGTGGCTAACAAAAGCCCCAGCCAGAGAGTGAACGGCTTGGTGAGCGTCGCAGCAACCTGCTTGAGGCAAAACATGTATTGATCTCGGACAGATCTCCAGCACAACCTCGTCATGTTGATGCAGGACGACCAACTCTTCGCCTGCCCCCATATAAAGCAAAACCCGCCGAACCGCGTCTTGGACGCCGGTTGCGGCACCGGGATCTGGGCCCTGGACTTTGGTAACTGCACTTCCCACATTCTACGAAACCCCGAGCACAATGGTGCGGAAATTGGGGGCTGACCATATGTTAGGTGACCAGTTCCCCGAATCGTCGGTACGCAGAACCCCCCCACCAAACAAGAAGAATGAGGTTGTATTAACTTGAAATTGCCAGGTCGTTGGCATTGATCTCTCAAGGATTCAGCCCACGATGTACGTTTACCTCCGCCATGATCAATGGGCGAGGAACTTTCCACGGTGGCAAAGCGGCCCTGTCTTTGGAATGGAACTGACCAACATTTTAGGGTGGCGCCCAACGTCGAGTTCTTCATTGACGACCTGGAGGCGGACTGGAACTTTGTCCGCCCTTTTGACTACATCTATGCCCGCTTCCTCACGGGCTCGATCAAGAACTGGCCCAGGTTCTTTGCCCAAGCATTCGAGTAAGAACACAACCACCGGTTTCTAGCCCTGCCCCGGTACTCACCAGCACCGCAGACACATGAACCCCGGCGGCTACCTCGAGATGTGTGACTTGGTCAACCCGCTTCGGTCAGACGATGGCTCGCTGCCCGTCGATTCCGCGCTCCTCAAGTGGAACAACCTACTTCTCGAGGCCTCCATCAGGGTCGGTGCTCCGGGTAATTCTGTCGACCACTATGAGCAGCAGATGGAGGATGCCGGCTTCCAAAACGTGACCAAGATCGAGTACAAGTGGCCCACCAATACCTGGCCGAAGGACCCCAAGCACAAAAGAATCGGCAAGTCCACCGGCCTCTCGGTTCTACATGCTCAACTGGCTAACACTCCTCCAGGCAAATGGAGCCACATCAACATGATGTCGGCTCTCCACGCACTCTCCATGATGCTGTTCACCCAGGTCATGGGTTGGTCGGCCGATGAGGTGCAAGTATTCCTCATCGACGTCAGGAAGGACTTGAAGAACACCGACATCCACGCGTACTGGCCCATGTAGGTCATCGTCTCGTTCCATATCTACTAACGGCGCATGTTGGCTAACAACTGTCCCTTCTAGCTGGGTCATCTACGGGCAGAAGCCCGAGTGATGGAATGCGGAGCTGGGGGGGTGGTGGAGGGAGGGACATGGGTTTCTTATGTGTGGACAACCACACTCAGTACTGATAAGCCCTACATATCAAATCTGACAATTTCGATGACCCCCTTGCCCCTTGCCCGACATTTTCCAACTACCAAGAGCAAGGTTATATTCCTTCTTTTTGAAAAAAGAGAAAAGAGAAAAGGGAAAAGAGAAAAGAGAAAAGAGAAAAGAAAAGGAAAGAAGGAAAGGAGAAAAGGGAAAGGGAACAGGGAAAACCCTCTATTATCGGAGTATTTTCACCGGATGTTGAGGACGTCCAGGGAACGAGATATATATCCTGATATGTCCTTTCGTCAAGCAGAGAATGCAAGAAAACTATCGGTCAAAGACTTAGCCGGCATGATATACATTTTCTACATTCTATAGACAGAGTTCTTGAGCAGCCTGCAATACTTCAAGATATCGACTTCAACACCCTACATGACCATACTTCTGTGTTGTTGCATAGATAAAATCGAAGCGCTAGACAACCAGCAGATATATTTGAGTGACGCTGAGGTCAATTCAGATAGCACATATCTGGATAGGGTCTCGGGGTCGAACTTGCTCCTTGCGGGATCTCCTTGGAGGCTGGAGTCGAGATTCAACGACAACGAACACCACCAGTCTCCAAGCACCAGAAACACAACCCACAGTGACCAAGTCTCAGGCATTCAACATTATAGTTCAAGATATTCCAGGTGTACACACAGGCGACAGACCCTACAGTATAGCAGTACCATTACACATACATAAATATCCAACATAGTACACCAATCACACGCTTGCTTCCTTACCACTGCAGCTTTGGACACGCAACGACAAGCTGACATAAGATACAACAAAAGATCCGCCTGCGTATATATATCTCTAGTATCCCCGCAGTATTTCATTAGACATGATGGATGAGATCCCCCCAACGCCAAAAACAAACACCATCCCACACTCCCCCAGACTCTCCGTGTTTTTTTCCAACGGATTGCCGCTCGGCTCAAGGATTGGGAACTCTAACGGTGCAATCCAAGCCGCGAGTTCACATTGCCCCCCCTCACTGATCCGTCTTAACCTCAGGCCACTTCACCTTCCCACACTCCCCCTGCTTCTCCACCCACTTCTCAATCTTGTCCACATCCCAGCCACTCGTCATCCTCTTCTTCTCGTCGTTCTCCCTCTTCACGGGCTTGCCCATCGCGAACGAATTCGCAAACGCACACTCCCCATCCACATACCTCCACCTAAAGCACTCATCCCCCTCCAAACTCTCACACGCCGCCGCACAGGCCTCGGCGGACTCATGCGCGACCTTCTCAAACTCATTCAGCTTGTCCTCCTTCATGCGCTTCGTCTTCCACTCGTCCCACTTGCGATCGCCGGTGGTGTCGAGATAAAATCGGTTCTCGGCCAGGTTGTCCCAGTCGGCGCGGGTGGCGTTGAGTTTGGGGGCGAGGAACTGGTGGTAGATGTCGCGGAGGACGAGCGGGGTGTGGTTCTTTGAGGAGGTGGGGGGTTTGGAGGTCTTGTGCGAGCGCTCGAAGTGCCAGAAGGAGTTGATTTCTTCGCTGTTGAGGTGGTGCATGGTTACGATGGGGTGGCACCAGTGCGAGGGGCCGAAGGGGAGGGTGGAGGGTTTCTCGCCGTTGATGGTGGGCCACTGTTGAGGGTTAGCATGGGGTTTGGAGTGGGATAGGGGGGTTTGGAAAATGTACCATCTGCTGCACGGTGACCTCGGTGTGCTCCTTCATGGCCAGAGCAAACATGTAGTCGCCGCAGCACTCGTTCTGGGCCTTGACGTCGTACTTGTTGGCGACGCCCGGGTTCTTGCCGGCGAACTCCTCCATGGCGGCCTTGCTGATGATGTACCCAGAGCCGCCGTGGCCAAAGCCAAAGTTGTGCAGCATGGTGACGCTGCCGAGGTACATCTTCTTGGCCGGGTTGAGGGTCTTGAGCCACTGCACCAGGTTCGGCCACAGGACGTACGTGTCCGCATCAACGAACACGTACCAGTCGTACTGCGGGCGCAGGGCGTAGGCCTTCTCAGCCATGTGGATGTTCTTGTACTTGTCCAGGTTCCAGCCCTCGCGGGCGGGGTCGCCCAACTTGTTGCAGTTCTCCTGGTCGACGAGGCACCACTTCTGGCGGCGGTACAGGTCGAAGTCGGAGTTGTCCTCCATGGCCTCGGGCAACACGGTCGACAGCGAATCGAGGATCTTGTGGCCGGCCAGGTCCTGTTCCATGTCGCTGAAGATGAGGAAGTCGGGCAGGCACTTGAGGATGGTCATGAGCTGGGTCGGCACGCGGGCGTAGGCCTCGGAGGCGCCCGTCTTCATGACCAGCAGGATGTTGCTCGTGTCGGGGAAGTCCTCGCAGACCGGGTCGACGAGCTTCTCGGGCGGCGGCGGTGGTGGAGGGGGCGGCGGCGGCTTGGGGCAGTGGCAGTCATTGTCGACGGTGCCCTGGGGCGCGTGGAGGCTCTTGTGGGGGTCGTCGTGGTGGTGGGGTTTGTCGTGGTGGTAGGGCTCGTCGAGGCCGGGCCCGCCGTTTATCCGGGAGGTGTAGAGCAGGAGGAGAAGACTGACGGTGACGATAGCGACGATGACGGAGGACTTGCGGTTGAGCATGGTGGGCGAGATTATGGGGCGGTGGCAGGGGAACGGCAAACAGGCGACGGCATCTCCCCCTTGGCGACTCTGGCGACTCTGGTGATTGCGCGGGAGCGAAAAGAAGGTCGTGAACGCGGCGCGATGGAAGCAGGGCAGAGAGAGCGTAGGCTGATTGTCGGCGCAACGAGAACAGCAAAACAATGACGACGACGACGCTGGCGCAAAGACAGGTGCAAGAAAAAGAGCGACGGGAAATACGAGTGTGTCCAGGCTTCAGCCTTTGATAGGATTCGGTTCAGGCCAGGAAAGCGTTGCGCCCCAGGGCTGGTCTCTTGGTTGTTGGCCGTGATTGGGTGGACCAGGGTCCATGTCGCGGCAGGGGAAGTGGGGCCATTTCCAGGTTGTGCAGTGGTGGGACCTGCGGGAAACCTTGCTCACCCTCAAGAAGACATTGTCTGCCATGTGCTTCTCGAGTCGCACTACCATTCCAGGTGCACAAAAGGGGGCTACTCCACTTCATTTATCTGGTCTGTCTCTTTGTTGACGGGCATTATCCGAAGCATGAGGCAGCCATTAGTAATTGCCATTGGCTTTGGTGAGAATCCTCCTGCATTGTTTCATCACCGCTTTTCAGGGCCGAACCCGGGTTGAGGTGGAGGGGATCGACAAGATCGCTGTTCACCATCTCATCCATGAATTTTTAACCAGGCAGAAATGACGTGAGAAGGTGGAATGGAAGATGCTGGGAAGCCCTCCCGTCTTAAGTTGAGGCACAGCAAGACATGCGACAAATTACGAATAGTGTAGAAGAGCCTGGTGATGGATGAGTGTCCATAGACCAACAAGAGAAACATCGAATGGAATGTTTGTGAAAGACTGACGCTGCACCTGCCCAGATGGGAGGTGGCGCAGTGGGATCAGTCTCAGAGAACTGCGACCTGCAGGAAGCGATCGTACCTTCCTCGGCGTCGGACATCATGCGGAACATTCCCGCAACGTTCTGGTCGCTGCAGCGAAACTTCATCGACAGCACACATCCACCAAGCCATCACAATGCGCCAAATGTCAACTCTCCAACGCAAGCTAGCAAAAAATCAAATGACGGCCCATGAGCCCGACACGCATACACACGAGGAGGGTTCCTGGGGAGGCGGACGGCTCTGGGAGCAAGCGCGGAGGGACCTGGCGGCGGGCACCTTCAAGACGGCGCCTCCGCGCCGCTTTCCCGTCATCATCAACCCCGACGGCCCCGTCTCCTCGGTCGAGAAACTACAACAGCTTATCGAGTCCGAGTCGCTCCCTGAGACATTCGAGACCGCCCGGCTCCGGTGAGACGAGGTTGAGATCGGGCGGGTGACAATCGGCCATATTAGCTACGAGGAGAGCAAAAGGCTGCGGGAGAAGGTGGAGGTGGTGCGCGACTTCATGAGCGGCAATCATCTCGTCAGGTTCAATGGCATTGTGAGAGCCTCGATAATTGTCAAGGCGCTGAAGGAAGGCGTCACTCTTGACCCTTCGGATGGGAATGATGCCTCGGGGAAGGGCGCTGGCATTTGAACTCGAGACACATTTCTCACCACTTGTTCATCCGATCCATTTCAACGTCAAAACCCTTGCCTATTGCCAGGTCCAGACTCTCCCGAAGACCCAAGGACCTGGGCGCTAATTTTAGTGTTTGTTTTCTTTTGTGGGGTCTGAAAATCGTGGGGTTGCGGACTGGAGGAGTTGCCCCGAACAGCGAGCTGCATTGCAAGACAATAAGGGTAACCTTCAAACGAGGCAATGATGTTTGTGAGACAGGCAACAAGCGGTTCCCCGTGTGCCCTCCCTCAATAAAACCGGAAGGAAAATTCCTCGCTCGGGCCGTCTTCGAGGTCCAAGACAGCCGGATCCGGGGTGACGGGGCCTTCTCCGGATCTCGGCCCAGCTACCCGCTCCAGCCATTCCTCGGCGGGCGACAGAAATGTAACAGTCTTGTCGTTACTGGCACGGTAAGAGCACACTGCATTGCCGCCTTAGCCCAGTAGCCAAGAGGGGACAAGCCTAACGAACTCGGGGCATGTCTTGGCCTGGTGGATGGGACGGGTACCCGGCCGGTACGAATGGTTGTGCCTTTCCCCGAGGACCCTGTGTTGAGCCGATCATCGAGCCGGCGACCTACTCGTTCTCCCAGAAGAATGCTTAAGAATACCTGGCCGACACAGAGAAGACCCGCCGTGTTGTTGGTCCTTCAGGGCCTTAGTCAGTGGCCGGGACGCGGGTCTGGTAACGAACAACCGGCTCGATGCGGCCCGCAGGGTCCCGGTCCGGGTCGGCTGTGATGTGGCACGGATGGCTGCAGGGACAAGACATTGTGATGGAGTGAGATCAGATTGGACTTGCATGAGGAGTTGGGTTTCTGGCCGGAGAACTCGGCTCCGTGCCGATGGCATGCAGCTGGTTGCGTGATGCGCGAAAGGAAACATGCTTCTTGACTCGTTGGCAACAAGCGCCGAACCGCAGGTTTGGGGCATACCATTGTTCATATCACATTTCTGAACTGTTGCCGAGTCACCCAGGCTGCAGTTGCGGACATGCTGCATTGGGCCATCATGCTCGTGGCCATGCCGTCTTCGCATGGAAGCTGGACACACGTGTTTACACGGCAACCCACCTTACCTCGAGGTGAAACTGGTTCCCGTTCAAGGTCTCGATTTCAGGTTGACGCGTCAATGCTCAGGAACTGGCGCGGCGCCATTGGTGCGCCACATGCATCGCGGCTCTCACGGAGGTGGTTTTTAAGCGCCGTGCCCCTGCCGAGGCCGCGCCGCCGACCGATATCAGAAGCTCCCCGCCAGTTGTTGGTTCAAGCAGGCGCTTCGATGCATATCTCACCAGCATCATTCGTTCCTTGGAAGAACACCCTGCAGTAGCGTCCACGATGGTTCTGCGGCCTGAGATGTCGCCATGGAAAGGCAGAATGCGAAGGCAGATGTCGCTTGGGGAGAGGATGCAGGTCCTGGCAGAAGGAGCTGACAGAGCTGCAAGACATCCGAGTCTTCCTCCTAGATCATAAGATTCCCGTTTTCGCCGCCGGCACTTCTCCATCGCAGATCGGAATCCTCGCCGTGCCACTGCAGGAAATTGCTGGTGGCTTGCTCGCTTGCTTGCATGCGGCAGCAGCTGCTGTGAACCCGAACACAGCCTCCCCCACCAGCATCAACATGGGACTCCGGGGGCGGCCCGCCGCGGGGCGCCGACAGACCATCAGTACGGACGGCAACGGCGCGCAGATGCAAAGACAGTACCTGTGGAACACGCCCAACGGCAGCGAGCCCGACTTCTCGGAAACATACGCGCACGGCGACAAGATCGTCGTCTCGTGGAACGCGCTCAACAACAGCATATACGACCTGTGGTTGACGAGCTGGGAGCTCGACCCGGACCCCGTGGCAAGGTGCATCGCCAGTGAGTCTCCCCTCGCGACCCCCTCCCCCACCATTTTTAAGCAAACCACGGCAACTAACACCGCTCAACTCAAGGAGCAATAGACCTCGCCCAAGACGGCAGCATCGCGCTCCTGACCTCCGACCCGCCCCCCTCCGACCTCGCCGACGAAACACGCTACGTCTTCCGCTTCAAACCCCCCACCCTGCAAGGGACCTTCATCCCCTCCGACCCCGACCTCTCCAGCCCGGGCTTCCTGCTCGCGCGGTCCACCCCCAACAAAAAGGGCATCCCGGGCATCGGCAACAGCAAGCCCGCCACCACCACGACAACAAAAACCGCAGCGTCGACAACAAGCGCGCGCCAGGTCGCCACGACAACCCCTTCCCGAGAAGAGGAGGCGTCCATGACGGAGATGACACCCGCCGCAGCGGCGGGGTTGACGATCGGGTTGATTCTGGTGGTTGCGTTGGTGGTGGCGGTGGAGGTGGGATATTTGATGTGGCGGCGGAGGAAGAGGCGGCGGGAGGAGGACGGGGCGGAATCAGACGATACATCAACAGGGTCGGGGCCGTCGAAGTCGGAGAAGAGGATGAAGAAGAGGTTTGGGAAGGAAGGGGGGAGGGGGGTGTTTGTGGAGGTGGATAAGGGGGAGGTGAGGACGGTGGTAAAGCAGGGGGGGTTGCCGTTGTGGTCGCCGGAGTTGCCGGGGGATTCGCATTGGGGGATCAGGTTGGTGCATGAGCTGCAGGGGTCGAGGTTTAGTGGGAATCGGCTGGGGAGGCCGTTGACGGTGAATAGTGAGATTTGTGAGCTGGAGGCGGGGGGATGGGCTGATCAAAGGTTGGTAGGGAGAGTTGCCAGCGAGCGTTGAGATTGGAGGTTGCTTCAGATCCGGGCACCAGAACGTGCCTCCGCGGGCTTGATGATTGATGATAAACAAATACCATGGCGCTCAGCTAAATGTTTTCAACATCCCGGCTCTCGTGTGTGTGTGTTTGTTTGTTTGTTGGTTTCGGGCTGACCGAGGGGAATTTGGTTGCTGCCTTGAATTTGGAACCAAAGACATGCAAGCTCTGGTTGCAATTGTTTGGGACCGTCGCAGCGCCGAAATTGCAGGCTCCTGGTCAAGGGGATGAAAGTGAGGGATGTTGTGCTGCTCCTAACAGAGCCACTGCAGTTTCGTGTGCAATCTTGTTAGTGCATTCCTATGTTTCTCGGTTCAGCCTGGACGTTGTCTTGGCAGGACCCGGACACAGCCCCACCTCCATGCCAATGCGGCCCAAGCTTTCCTGTGTCGTGCTGCTGTGGTGCAGTGCTCCGCTGCCGTCATCATGGTTCCCCAGCCTTCCATCCGCGCCGACTCGTCCTCGCCTCGCCCGTTTGCTGCTGCTTTTCAGTCAGCAAAAGACCCGAGCAAAGTCCTCGCTGGCGCTGGTTTCTGCCCGCGGCTTCTCCGGATTCCTCTTCTTCTCGATTGCATTCTTTTATCGCCGAGACACTTCCTGTTCTCGCCTTGATTTTGCCCCCGCGGACTCGACATTCTCCGACTCATTGTCTTTGTCTGTTTTCTTCAGAACTGCATCAATCCTGCTCTCGGCCTTTTTCCCCGAACGCGTTTGGTTTTTATGTAAAAGCAGGCATTCCACTCCGCACGCACACGAGGCTCCGTTTTCGAACCTCGGAGATCCAAGTCCATGAGACAGACGCCCATCTCCACTCTGCACCGCTCCGACATCGACGCCCGACTCCCCCCTTGAACGCCACAGCTCAACGACTGCGATCTCCCTCCTGGAACGAACCGAGCCCCACAACGCCCACCACGATGCGGCGCCCGTCGTTGGATCTCACCGAGCCCGCTCGGAACCTCGAAGAGTCGACCGGGCAGCCAGCGCCAGAAATGGCCGACGCCGCCCCCGACCAACCCCTCCCGTCGACCGCCGAAGAAATGGACCTGGTGGATGGCGAGGGCGAACACACGAGGGTTCAAGCTCCGCCGCCACCGCCGCACATCGCAGCCCGCCTCTTCTACCGCCCGACGAACCAGACCCGCCGCAAAGATAGCGCCGCCTCGTCGCGACGCAACAGCATCTCGTCTGCGCACTCGCGCTCTTCGCACGGTGGTGGTCGCATGGGAGGCCCGCAGAGCAAGTATGTGGCCCAGCACCTCCGCCGGGCTTCCATCCTCGAGGACCGCAAGGCACGCCTTGCCGACCGTGCCGCTCATGCCGAAAAGGTGCGTCTGCGCGCCGCCCTGGCCAAGGCCGCCACCAAGGACACCACCGTCAGTGAGGAGAGGGCGCTCGCCGCTGCCCAGGCCCGCGAGCGCAACCTGGCTGAAATTGCTGCCGCATGCGCCGAAGAGGTCAGGCGGGCGAAGGCGGTGGCTGAGAGCATGAAGGAGAAACGCGAGCAGGAGATTCGAAAGCTCAAGGTGCAGATGGAGGAGCGGCTTGCCGAGGCTGAGAGGAGGAGGGAAGAACTCCGCAGCCGGAATGCGAATAGAGTCAGGACTAGAGACCGCGGGCAGAGCCTCGGCATGCGGAAGCCTTCGGCGGTCGAGGTCATGCCAGAAGTGAAGGAGGTCAAGGAACGCGAGCCCAGACCTCTGACCGAGGAGGCTGCCGCCACCCGGATTCAGTGGTGCTGGAAGGCGACTAAGAGGAAGCAGGCCGTTGCCGAGTTTTCTGCTCTCGGCCTGTCCCTGGATGCTGTCCGGGAGACGTCGTTTGACCAGGTCACCATGCTGCTCTCGCAGGAGAGCGTGCTGCTGCTGACGGCCCGCATTCTCCGCATCTGCGGGCTCAACGAGGGCGACACGGGGTCGGTGGAGGAGATGGCCGCGGTGCGGTCTTTCCTCAGCGCCTTCCTCATCCTCGGTCATCCCTCACAGGTGCTCAGCAACAAGGAGGAGAAGCAGGAGCAGGAAGCGGGAGAATCAAGCCAAGCGCAGCCCATGCCCAAGGACAACCTGGCTAATCCCCAATCGCAAGAGCTGGTCGGCAAGGCGAGAGACTTGCTGGTGTTGTTTGAGAACATTCTCGGGCGCCTGACCGCCTTCAACAGCTACACGCCGCCTCCGTCGCTGCTTGCCGATTTCCCCGAGATCTACGCCACCTTTTACAACGCGCTGATTGCATGGAAGGCGCGCGATTCGAGCTCGCTGGTCGACCTTATGGTCATGCAGTTTGTTGAGCTGGACGCCATCTGGGAGTCTGTCAAGGATACGACCGACGGCTCGGTGGACCAGGTCTACAAGGAGAGCATCCGCAACAACCAGCTGCTCCTGCTGGTTAGGATCAAGAAGCTGGCTGGCCCGACCACGGGCAAGAAGTTGGTTGCGGACGCCGTAAAGGCTGCCCGCAAGACGAGGGCGAAGAAGCCCGTGGGTGACACGAAGCCGCGCGTGGCGGACCACTCGGTCACCGAGACAGCAATGGGCGTCCTCGGCGTGGAAGAGAGCCATGACCAGACGCAGACCCCGACGCCACCGGCGACCCCGTCCCGGAAGCCCGAGCCGTTCAGAGTCAGCATCGTGGTGCCCAGCGGGAAGAGCCTGCTGCCGGACAACCGGATTGTTGTCCACGAGCTGGCCATCGACAAGGAGTTCCGGACCGAACCCCACGAATACCACGAGCAACAAGAACACCTGCTCGCGCCGCTGTTCAAGCAAATGCGGTCCACTATGCAATCCCACAATCAAGAAGCGCACTTCTTCCTCCTCCTCCAAGTCGCCGACCTCATCCGCGACAAGCTCCAACGCCTCGTCCGCCCCAACACCTCCATGCACACCTTCATCGGCGAGCTCCTCGACACCGACCTCGCCCGCCGGCAATTCACCATGGGCAGCTTCTCCTACGAGAAATTCTTCCACTCCATGTCCACCCTCCTCCCCAAACTCTGCGCTCCCGTCCGCGACGACGAGGTCAAAGCTCTCGTCGACGAGAAACTCACCCAGCCCAGCAGCAGCTATGTCGACCGCCTTGAGAGCCTCAACTCCTTCATTGACGTCATGCTCAGCGACTACGCGAACTACCTCCTTCAGCTCGCTGCCCCGCAACTCATCGCCCAAGCACCCGTCTACGAAGCAAAAGCTTTTGCTGCTGCCCTCGAGGCGGGTACGCACTCCCTTGCCGCCGCCACGCGCGCCTGGCGCGCAGCGCGCGGGAAGATCCTCGCTGAGGTTGCGCGGCGCGATCCGGAGGGGGTGAATCACCCGGGCTCGCGGCCCACAGCAAACAGGATTTATGCGCAGCTCCTCGTCGACCTCTTCACGCAACTAGCCCCTGTCCCGCGCGAGGACGTCCCCGAGATGTTGCTGCTCGATTACAAGCGGGTGTTAGAGGCGGGGCGGATGACACGCCGCGTTATTACCGCGGGCGCGATCCTGCTGCAGTGCAAGAACTTGTTGAAAAGGGATGTGCGCGCTCCGTGGAGGAGTGAGGCTATGAGGATTATGGCTGTGCTGGAGCGGCGGGATGCGCAGCAGGCTGGGGAGGAGGAGGCGATGGCGCCTGAGGTGGCGGCCGATGGGGTGATGGCCGCGCTTGAGGCGGGCCGGTCGATGCCTGCGGCGACGAGGGTGCATTTGAGGGGGTTGGTGAATAAGTTCCTTGCGGCGAGCGCGGAGGCTGCGGGTGCGAGGGATGTGGGGGAGGTGAGGGAGCCGGTGCTGAGGTTGTTGTTGGGCAGGTTGAGGGCGCATGTGTTGGTGAGGTTGGGCGCGGCGTCGGCGAGTGAGAAGGTGAGGGCGACGAGTACGGCTGGGGAGAAGTTGGCGAGTTTGGGGTTGGCGGAGTTTGTGGATAAGGTGAGGGAGATGGTGGATATGATGGGGAGGGTGTCGGGAGTGGATAGGGGGGCGCATGGGGTTTGGTGGGATCAGGTGGCGGAGGTTGTTGAGGCGGAGTGAAGTGAGAAAGGGGAGGAGGGAGAGAGGGATACCCGGTGTGTTTGCTGGTGGTGGTGGTGCTTTCGCAAATTTGAAGTGATGGCATGGCGTGGAAAGGGATGGTGGGATGCATATATTTAGGGGCATTGGGATGGTTTCTTGTGGGCATTGATGGGAGGTTCAACTTGAGCTGTCTTTTTGGCATTGCTTTCCAATTTGGTTTTCCTTGGGTGCTTCGACAATTGGCGTTCGGGGTGGACAATGGAAGGGATTGTTTCTGGGTTGCTGGAGGGGTCTCGAAGGCTCAGTTTGAGATTGGGACCTGGATTCATACGAGGAGGACACATGGTAGCGTTACAATCGTTTGCTCGTTTCCGTCTGGGATATGGATAGGTATATTCTTTACAGCGGTTCTATCATCCTTGGCTGCTTCTATCGTCCACTTTGGGTGTCTCTTGTCTGTTGGCTGTCAATTGTAGCGGATAGCGCCGGGTCTTGATGCTTCCACAGCTTCGGGCGAGGGTTGTTGGCCCCACTCTGCTGCAGCAACGGGACCCGCTCCAAGACGGCAACAGCGGGGCTCTTTCAACGCGACATCCAGGACACAGCCTCAAGACAGCGACCCCCCTCCTTCCTGTCTCTGATCTGATCCATCCGAGCTTGAGCCAGAAGTGGAAGCTGTGTTTGCGGCTCGTAACTGCCAGATGCCTTTTTGAGGGTTCGAATTGGTCTCATTACGTTTGATCTGGCGCCATTGGATTCGTCCATCTTCAGACTCTGTTCAGGCTCCAACTGGCACACGTTTCACAGGCCATCCCACCCCCTCATTGACAACTCCCCTCGTGCCCCTCACTGCTGCCGTTGCTGCCGTCATTGGAGGATTGAGTGCATGCTCGAGTGGGGTAAGCCCAAAAGCTTGACCCAAGCTCGACCCAAGCTCGAGCCTCGACCCCAACCCAGACCTCGTGTGGTTGCTGAGCTCCCGTCAGGTTCCATCCATGCCGTACGCGTCCCTCCTCTCAAGAGCAAGGTTTTTAACCTCGTCTCCCTCTCTCACCAACATCAACCACACGCTTCGACCATCCACACTCGCACGCACTGCCATTGGCGCTCTTCACACCACCAGACAGCTCCCGTCGCTCTCTCTGAAGCCCACCACCGCAGCAGCAGCACAACCCCGCACCCGCAGCAGGCTCCCGCTTCGTCCAGCCTCTGCCTCTGCCTTCATCGGCTTCCGCCGTCCCTGCTCTCACGCCTCCTTCACACACCGCCGCGCAAACATGACGGACAGAGACATCCTCCCCGACAACTTCAAGCCGGTTCACTACGACCTGGCCATCAAGGACCTCGACTTCTCCAACTGGTCCTACAAGGGCACCGTCAGGTACCGCGCCCCCGGCCATTACCCACGCAGACTCATGCTGACGACCACAGGATTGACGGTGAGATCGTCAAGGGTACCAAGGAGATTGTGCTCAACACCCTCGAGCTTACCCTGCTCAACTCCAAGATCACTGTGAGCCAGGGCAAGAGCGAGCAGTCATGGGAGTCGACCACCTTTGCCGAGGACACCAAGTCCCAGCGGTCCACCATCACCTTCCCTGAGGAGCTTCCCGTCTCCAGCAAGGTCACCCTGAGCATCGACTTCACCGGCATCCTCAACCACGACATGGCCGGCTTCTACCGCGCCCAGTACAAGCCTGCCGCTCCCGCCGCTGCCAGCGTTCCCCGTGATGACGAGTTCCACTACATGCTCAGCACCCAGTTCGAGTCGTGCGATGCTCGCCGCGCCTTCCCCTGCTTCGACGAGCCGAACCTCAAGGCCACCTTCGACTTCGCCATTGAGATCCCTGACGACCAGGTCGCCCTGTCCAACATGCCCGCCAAGGAGACCAAGTCCGTCGACGGCGGCAAGAAGCTCATCTCGTTCGAGCGCAGCCCCGTCATGAGCACCTACCTGCTCGCCTGGGCCGTCGGTGATTTTGAGTACATCGAGGCCTTCACCGATCGCGAGTACAACGGCAAGAAGCTCCCCGTCCGCGTCTACACCACCCGCGGCCTGAAGGAACAGGGTCGCTGGGCTCTGGAGCACGCCCCCAAGATCATCGACTATTTCTCGGAGCAGTTCGAGATCGACTACCCCCTGCCCAAGAGCGACATTCTGGCTGTGCACGAGTTCACCCACGGCGCCATGGAGAACTGGGGTCTCGTCACCTACCGCATGACCGCCATCCTGTTCGACGAGAAGCTGTCCGAGGCCAAGTTCCGCAACCGGATCGCCTACGTCGTTGCCCACGAGCTTGCTCACCAGTGGTTCGGCAACCTCGTCACCATGGACTGGTGGGACGAGCTTTGGCTCAACGAGGGCTTCGCTACCTGGGCCGGCTGGCTGGCCACCGACCACCTGCACCCTGACTGGGAGGTCTGGCCGCAGTTCATCAACGAGGGCATGGACCAGGCTTTTGCTCTGGACGGTGTGCGCTCGTCGCACCCCATCCAAGTCGAGGTCCGTGATGCGCTCGACGTCAACCAGATCTTTGACAAGATCAGCTATCTTAAGGGCTGCTCCATGATCCGCATGCTCGCCTCCAACCTAGGCGTCGAGACTTTCCTCAAGGGTATTGCCATCTACCTCAAGAAGCATGCTTACGGGAATGCCAAGACTGAGGCCCTCTGGGCCGCCCTCAGCGAGGCCTCTGGCCGCGATGTCAACACCATGATGCAGCCCTGGATTGAGAAGGTCGGCTTCCCTGTGCTTACCGTCACCGAAGGCAAGGAGCAGATCTCGGTCAAGCAGTCTCGCTTCCTCTCCACCGGCGACGTCAAGCCAGAGGACGACCAGACCACCTGGTGGGTGCCGCTGGCCCTCAAGGGCAAGGTCGACTCGCAGGAGATTGAGCAGCTGGCCCTCACCACCAAGGAGTCTACCATCGACGGCGTCAGCGAGGAGTTCTACCAGCTCAACGCCGGCGCCACCGGCTTCTACCGCGTCAACTACCCCGAGTCGCGCCTCAAGCTGCTCGGCACCCAGCTGGAGTACCTCACCACCGAGGACAAAATCTTCATCACCGGCTCTGCCGCCGACCTCGCCTTCTCGGGCTATGCCACGACTGCTGCGCTGCTGTCCTTCATCCAGGGGTTGAAGGGCGAGACCCACTACCGTGTCATCAGCCAGGCCCTGGATGCTATTGGCACTCTGAAGTCCATCTTTGGCGACGACGAGCAGGTCAAGAAGGGCCTGGAGAAGTTCACCTTGGAGCTGATCGACAAGGCCCTGAAGCAGGTCGGCTGGGAGGGCAAGGAGGGCGAGGACTTCAACACGGGCCTGCTGCGCAAGAGGCTGCTGCTGACTGCCGTGGCGAACTCGCACGAGGAGTATGTCCCCGTCTCACTTAGTTTGCACACAGTTAAAGATAACGATGCTAACACCCAACAGAACCTCCGCCGCCGCCTTCAAGCGCTGGACCGCCTACCAGTCCTCCCCCACCGAATCCCCCATCGCCGCCGACCTCCGCGCCCCCATCTACCGCGCCGCCATCATGCAGGACCCCGCCGCCGCCTTCGCCGCCCTCAAGCACGAGTGGTACACCACCCCGGCCATCGACGGCAAAGAGATCTGTCTGCAAGCCCTCGGCCAGGTCACCGACGAAGACATCATCCGCAACAACCTCCTCCCCTTCCTCTTCAACCCCTCCCCGCCCGCCGCCGCCGCAGACTCCGTCCCCCCGGCCGACATGCACATCCTCGGCGGTGTGGTCGCCGCGAACAGGCATGCGCGCGGTCTGCTTTGGGCGTATCTGAAGGAGCACTGGGAGCAGTTTGGGTCGAAGTTGGGTGGCAATCCGATCCTGGTGGATCGCATGGTGAATGTGAGCTTGCCGAAGTTTACGGATTTGGAGACGTTGGGGGATATTGAGAAGTTCTTTGGAGGGGTGAGCACGAAGGGGTTTGATAGGACGTTGGAGCAGGTGAAGGATAAGATTAGGGGGCGGGCGGCGTATAAGGGGAGGGATGCTGAGGGGGTGACGGGGTGGTTGGTTGGGGAGGGGTATGCGTGAGTATTCAGGGTGAGGATGTAGGAATATCATAGCTAGCTGAGACGGCTATATTGGGATCGCATAAGAAAATACAAAACGTGCTGGAGTATTAATTCTGCTGGTATTTTCTTTGAACGTATTGCTGTTTGTTTGACTTCAAGTTGCAGGAGCCCAACGTGCTGGTCATTCGGGGGTTATGGATGGTCCATCAGCAGCTGCCACTACAGTTAAGGGGTATGGTGGACGCCGCTTAATCACAGCTTCAGAACAAGGGCCGCTGGTCTAGTGGTATGATTCTCGCTTAGGGTTCCAACCCAAGCATTTCTGCGAGAGGTCCCGGGTTCAATCCCCGGGTGGCCCCCTGAACTCTTTCCTTTTGCCCCTGACGGCACATCGGGCTTCATCTACTTTTTGGCTCAGTCATTCAACAACCAGGACAAGATTTTGCCATTTTTCGTGTTGAACTCCTTTTCTTGAAGCTCTTGAGCTTGAGATGTCTCATCATCAAAAGCTCCACAACGTCAACTTCTTAATCCCATCAACAGCCGACTCCACTTACACCCGTTCAACAGATACCTCAGCTCAGGTACATGTCCAACAACTACGGACTAGTTTGGTCCTCTTAGGCATTTTGTTTAGCTCGAGGACTATTTCACGTCATGTATTCCTCTCATTTTGATGACGATGATAGTACTTGAGCTCTGATATCTATGAGTCTCTGCCCAATGTCTCGCCCTCTCGGTTCTGCTAAGTCTCTCATTCAGACCCCTCTTCGTGGGCACTAAATATTGGGGTTGGGGCCCCTTCTGATCCAGCCGCACTGCTACACAATAGTAGAGCCTTCATGAGTCAAGTCATGAGAGAAGCAAGATTCACTGAACTCAAGATGTATTCTCCCACCCATCTCATCCTCATGTCGAACTACAGGGGCCAACAAGCGACCGCTGAGTTGGCGCATATCTACCCCTCTTCTCTCTGCGTGGCCCAGCCCAGCCAGAAATTTTTCCTGCATCAACCAACAACATCAGAAACAGCTGAACAACCCTTTGAGTTCCATCCTGGTGGTGATATTTGGTGCTGAATCAATTGCTTCATCCCCCGCGCAGTGGTGCGACACCTCATCCCAACTCCCAACTCCCAACGCTCCAATTTAAATAACAACCTCAAATCCCCTCTCCCCCCCCTCAAACCACTCCCACGTCTTCCCCGCAATATTCCCCGGATTCCTCTCCTCCTCCTCAGGAGACACCGGCCCCTGAACATTAATCACACCCACATGCACACCCTCCGGTGCGTACGTCAAGTGCAGGCTCTGCACGAGGTTGCGCTGGGCAGCCTTGACCAGCGACAAGGCAAAGAGCTGCGGGATGGGGTTGAGGGGAAGGGCGGAGCTTGTTACGAGGAGGGCGGGTTTGGATTCGGAGGGGGAGGATTTGGCGAGGGTGATCAGGTGCGGGATGTAGCGCTGGGCGAGGAGGTAGAGGGCTGAGACGTTGATCTTGGGCAAGGTTGTTAACAAAAGAGGTGGGGTTGGGAATGAGGTGGGGGGAGTACCTTGAGGTCGTACTCGATCTCCTTGACGTCGTGCTCGAAGAAGGCGCTGGGCAGGACGCGCGCGGCGTTGAAGAAGACGCACTCGGGCTTGCCGAGGGCAGCGTCGGCGTCATCGAGCGCCTTGAGGAGGGCAGTGCTGTCGGTGATGTCGACGGGGTAGGTCTTGACCGTGATGTGGGAGCCGACGGCCTGTTCGATGGCGGCCTGCTCGGCCTGGAGCGAGTCGGCACGGCGAGCGATGAGCGCGACGTTGGTGTAGCGCTTGGACGCGAAGAGCGTGGCTACGGCGCGGCCGATGCCGGGGCCGGAGCCGACGACGAGGAGGGTCTTGGGGGTGGACATGGTGAGTGTGGTATGGTGTGGTGAGGAACGAGGTTTGAAGAGGAGGGTTGAGGTATTATTGACGAAGTACGAGATCGGGGGAGAAGATATAAAGAGGGGAGATCAAATGGCCGGTAACATGAGAGGAGGTTGGCACTTGGCAGGGGCAATGACGGGCTTACAAATGGCTCCAATAGACCCCTGCTGTAAGAATCGGCGTGCCCGCTTGTTCAGATCTCAACCGTTGGTCAGAAGATTGAGGTGTGAGGTATATGGAGGATGAGTGTATCCACACAAGTCTCGAACACCCCGCACGAGGTGTGTGCTGTGCCGCAGGCGAACGAAACCCAAGAAACGGCCCCCAAACACAGCTGCAGGGCCATGACTGGAGGGACGGAGATGTCAAGTTTCACAAGCTCTGGAGGCTCGGAGCCCTGGGGGAGCACACTCCGAGTGCTGACAAATGCTGTATTACAGTCGTGGTCTGGTGGGGGGCGGGCTTGTGAGAGTAAGAAAAGTTTCGAGCTGGTGTTTTGTCAGCGGGTAGCGTATTGTTTCCCTCCTCGCCGGCTTAGACCTGCTCATCCGCTGACTGATACCCCAGACCTTCACTCTCCTCACCCACAGTCTCCGACGGCACATCCTTCTTCTTCGGTTTCCTCAAGAACATCAGCGGACTTAGTGCCACCACCAGAAGCCCAGCCACGTAGAACCACGGCAAACCAATCCACGGCCCCTTCTTTGACAGTCCAACACTAAAACACCACGCCAGCACCGGTCCTCCAAGAATCGCCCCGCCCGTCTCCATCATACTAATCAACGAATACAGACGAGACGTCTGGTTCGGCTCAACATACGCTGTCACGGCCGCTCGGAGGAAGGGGCCGTCCGAGCCGCCCAGAGTTCCGATGGTAAGACCGACAAGGAAGGGCGCAAAGCTTCTGCTAAACCCTTCGATAACTGCCCCGGAAATGAGGAAGACAAGTGATACTCGCGTCAGGAGGAGGTCCTTGGAGAAGACAGACAGCCGAAAGCGTCCGGAGGGGTTGGTCAAGAAGCCCGTTGCACTGGGGAGGAAGGCAATCATGATGAGTTTTAGCAGGGTGAGCGGCGAGAGGAGATAGTTGGTTTGCGCCAGGGTCCAGCCAAAATAGGTGCTCATGTGCTGGGCGAGGGTTGAAGAGTACGCGGTGAACATAGCGGGCCCAATGAGGAATGCCGGCAGAAAGAGCGGGATGTTGCGGTTCTTGAATAGGGAGAAGGAGACGCTGAGCTCTCGGGCTGCTTCGCGTATGTTGGTGGCGAGTGACTGCTGCGCTTCTTGTTCGGGGGCTTCTTTGAGTTTGATGGGCAGTGTCTCAGGGATGAATAGCAGCAGGCTGAAGACGAAGGGCGTGAGGCAGAACACGGTTAGGATGGGGAACCATGGTCCCAAGCGTTCCATCAGGAGGCCGGCCGTAACAGGGCCGATGAGGGTTCCGAGAACAGCGCCAAAGGCGAGACGCAGGAAGCCGGCGGCCCTGAAAAGGTTAGCTGCCGTAGTCCTGGCCGAGGCAATATCTGGTATTTGAACTCACCTCTCAGCCTCAGAGCTGACGTCGGAGACCATGGAATGTAGGGCGTTCATTGCCGCGGGAATACCGCCGCCGACGATGAAGAATGTGGAGCCCAAGGGGGCAAGATAGACATGCGGCGTGTCGCCGATGACCAGCATCAACGGTCCCCATCCAAATGCCAGAACAGTGCCGGCGTAGGCGAGGGTAAAGGCGAGCTTGCGTCCGAGTCTGTCTTGGGGTCAGCCAAGTTGTCACTGCTTTTTTCTTCGCAAGCCAACTCACCTATCTGACAGCACGCCGTAAGGCAGTGTAGCAAGAAAAGTGACCACAACATGAAGCAACCCCGACAAGGCTCCCAGATAGGCCAGCTCTTTTTGCACCCCCTCGACCTTGCACAAGCGCTCATCGATGGGCTCAAACATGCCCTTCTTGTAGTAGGCATGGCAGATGGCGTCCTCCATCAAACGGAAGATTGGGATTAAGATGAGCGTCCCACTTGTGACAACGGCGAACATCAGAACGGCCAGCAGCAGGACGATGCTGCTGTGCTTCTGAGCCTGAAAGCGAGCGCCGAACGAAGCAAACCCACGCCGTCCACAACTTTTGACGCTTCCATGGCCAGGCTCAGTCTGAATCGGGACTTCATCTGCTTCGGCCTCGTTGTCGACAATCTCAATCGAGTCACGGTCGTCAAGCGCAAGAAGGGGCTCGGCCTCGATGTCGTCGGCGCTGTGGGCGTTCATAGCTGATCGATGAAGTTCGTTCTCGGGACACCCATATCCGAATTTGATACTGGAATTTGAAATGGAAAAAAAAGTCATGAAACACCTCGTTGATGAGGCTCTTGGGATATTGGTGATGACGAAACCCTTGATCTCAGCTGAAGTTGCTGAACCCAATCAGGAAATGGGCTTCAAAAGTTGAAACGCGAAATACGAGAATACGAAGCCAAGAAGAGGGCTGTTGTACTAACAAACCTTCCCCGAAATATCGTTTGAGTTTGTTAATGCATCATTTCAACCTTGCAGTTCGCCTTGCAGCCAAACTTTGCTGTTTCTGGTAAAGTCTGCCCAGCCAGACACGCGGCACGCGGAAACTGCCGCCCCTCCTTCACCACCACGCCGATCACACTGACACACTTCATCCCCCAAAGGACAGCGGCAGCTGACTCGCCCAGTCACCCCGCGGTGACCGGTTGCCTCCCTGCTATCTTCTTGTCTCACCTCACCGCGAAAGTTGCTCAAACAACAGGTCAAGAACGAAGACCTTGAGTCCACGACGAATGTGAAGTGCTCGCGGAAGCACTGCCCTGGACATTAGCCTTTCCAGCTATCTGTGCCCGAAAGCTGTCGGTTTTCTCATTTTCAGCAGCACCAAGCTCTGGGAACCTTGGCCTTTGGGTGAGCACTGGGCATTTCCCTAATCACCATAACTTTGCCTGGTTCAGAGTTGTGAAAATGACCACCATCAGCCTACCCACATGACCATCTGAGTCCAGTTCAAGAGTTGGTGCTCAGCAGACAAGTGTCTGTTCTTCCACCTTCTCAGATTAAAATTTGGGATTTTTTTGTGACTCGTCCTTTTTCTCCCTTTCTCCCTTTCTCTTCTCAGCTGTTCCCCAAGACCGAAGTCACAACAGAGGGCTTTCAAGATGTCTGCAGCACTCGGCGATCAAGCTTCGATGAGCTACAAGACCGGCACCGACTACGAGAGGAGCCCAGTCGGGGCTGGTGAGTTGGACGACACCCAACCTCAACCTTCAACAGCCCCCCCAGAGCAGGACATTCCCATCTCAGTTGAGGGCGACTCAGGAAACCTCGTCGCTACCACAACCAAGCACCCTTCAACTCCACCAACCCCCGGCTTCCTCGACTGGACCACCTTTGACGAAGCCATCCTCCCACCGCGGACTAACCCACGGAGCTCCCGCCTCAACAAGATCTTTGCACCCCTCCGGTCCGTCCGAGCCGGGCTACCCGGCAACATCGACGTCGAGGTTGGCGGTGTCGTTGAGTCCGCCCACAGCCTTTTCCACTCAGCCCGGCGCCTCGACTTCATGGAGTCAAAGCGCTCGCTCTACCTCTATCGCCAACCGGAGTCCCCACCGCTCAGCAAGCTCCCTCGACGAGAGCTAGAGAGAGCCGAGAACGAGCTCTTCGACCTGAGCAAATACGACGGCGCATGCGACTACCTAGCTGCCCTGACTTGGACGGAGGAGAGTTTGTCCGGGTCGGTGACACTGTACACAGTACTCCTTGGCGATAATGGGCAGATGGTGGGCATTCGCCCTGTTGCTGCCATGCGCGACGTGCCCAGTGCGGTTCTGGTCAAGATGAGGACGGACAAGAGGATCCGGCGGAAGGCGGTGTTTGCTGAGGACAAGGCGGACGATCGGAGCTTCAACTGGACGGCGAACCCAAGCAAGGGGCCGAAATACGTAAGGCTGGGCCACAGCGAAAGACCGACCTCATCCCTGCGGTCTCCAAGTCGAAACCGAGGGCCGAGACTGGCTGATGCCGACGCCATCTCCGCAACGATACCTCAGTTTCTGGCTCTCCTTCATGCTCGAAGATCCGTGCTGGAGAACGTCAGATCTACCACCATCACTCCTGGGAGAACCGAGGACTCCAAGGTCAGGCCGTCGGTGTTTGTCCCCCAGCCACCGCGGTCCAGTCCTCACGAGGGCGACGGCGTGCATGTAGCCGTCTTGATTCCAGATGACGCCCCGTGGGCAGAGGAGGAGATCGTCTGGACGGATCACGCTGGGTTGGCTGACCTTCGACAAAGGCAGTACTGGCAGCTGATTGCACGGCCCAGCCCTCGAGGGAGGGGCAGGAGTAAGAGTAGGAATAGGATGGGTGGGGAGGATGGGCATGGGGGCTCAAGGAGGAGGAGCCGAAGTCGGGCTTAGGGTTGGAGGCTTGGGATCTTTTTTGTTGTGCTGGTTCTCAGCGTTGATCGCAGCATTTTTCCTTTGAGAGGCTCCTGCCACTGGCTGTCAGTCAGCCACTCCTTTCCTTTGTTTTCCAGCTTTGTATTTTTCATATCACAACTTGAAGTTCCTTGATACACCAAGTCCTGCAAGGACTACCTGAGCCATCGAGGCCCTGAGCTACAGTGGGATGAGATCTTACTCCCAAAACTCAACACATTTATACCCCTGCATTTCCCATCTCTTCCTGGATTCATGGCGAGCATCTCACGTTGCATCATATCAACACCCAATATTGCCTAATCATCAGCACTTCACATCACATACAGCACCGACAACAATGAAGATGTTACATCAATTCATCTCCTCCCTCCTCCTGGTATCCATCACCCCAACCACCGCCGCACCACCACCTCCGTCACTTCAACAACCTCCGCCGACCCAGTCCCCAACCGCTTCTGCTCTTGGTGCACCTCAGCCTACACCGCCGAAACTCAAAAGAACTACTGCAACATAGTCGTCCAGGTACCCGAAGCCTTTGGCGCCGCCACCGACTGCCTCGCGCTGGTGTTCAACAACGACTTCACGGCGCTCAAGAACACATTCTCCGTCAGCGTCTACGAGAAGATCCGTATGATGCGCTTTCCCGGGTTGATGAAGGAGGGCAAGGGGGTGAACCTCGAGAATGAGGTCTCGGCATTCTTGATCGTTAATGATTGGAAGTTGACGTTGCAACCGTAAGTTGTTCTGTTATGGTTTTCTTATGGGTTGAGGAGTGATGGGCTGATGTTGGGTTTGGCAGACCCAAGCTTGTCTTCCAGCGGCCAGAGTACAAACACGACCGGAACTGGACCACGATCTTGGACGTGGGCGAGGTTTATCCTGGGATTCAGTCGACTGCTTTTGTTACGTCGTTTATCTGCCAAGGAACGAAGTAGCGGGCTTTTGGAAGATGAGCGGGTGGTGAAATAGCGGTGCTCGGCACTGCCGATGCGGGCGGACTCAGATGGGGATATGGTTGAGGTTGGTAGAAGAAAGATGGGCAGGGCCAGCTCAACAAGTAGTCCTTTTCCCAACATTGTCGCCGTTCGTCGTTGCTCTAAGCTCCATATCGCAACAACACATGTTGAGGATTGCAGTTTTCTGTTTATCTACAACTTGACACAATACGAAACAACAGACTAGTATCAGCTCACGCCAAAGCCATCGAGACTACGTCGAGAATGGTCTCCGTGCAAGATTGAATCTTTCAACTGGGAGGCCTTTTTGGAATCAGGGGAATCTTCAATTTACAGAAACTTACCTTGTTTTACTTGAAGACACGCAAGCTAACGTGATAAATTGACGAACCCTATTTGAAGAGTTGCCATCGTCATGAGGTTTGCTCATGGCCCCGTGAAGCCATCGCCTGGCGAAGAGGCAACCGGCCACGACGCTGCCCCACGGCCTTTGGAGGCCGTCAAGTAACTACTTTCGTTTTTAGAAGCAAGCTCAGATACCTGATTGGATTTTGGCCTTAAATGGGACTTCTTGGCTTTGCGAGGTGGAATGCATAATCGCCTGCGAGGTTGAATGCCCAGCCGGTTGCGCCCCCAACCAACATACGAGGGTTGATCCGGACCGCGTCACCAAAGGATTCGCTAGTCATGCAAGCGAATGCGAGTATGCGAAGACGCGTGACTGCCAAGGGTCAGAGACAGAGCACATGTCACTGTTCAATTGTTATAAGACGACTCCAAAGCGAGAGGGCCAACTCAAAATGCGAAGACAATATCTTGCCTCACAAAAGAGAAACAATTGCAACCAAAACTTCAAGTTAACAGCAATAACCACTGAAAACTTCAAAAAAGTTCCCAACGGCAAGATGCACTCCAAATCCAAACTCTCCAAGGTGCCCATCAACATCCACGGCGACTTCAAGCAAGAAACCGACCTCGACCCTAGCCCGCCCTACGAAGAAGCCGTCGAGTCCACCGGCAACCCCAAATCCGACTCCCCCTCCCGCCTCCTCATCCTCGGCGCAACATGGGGCGGCGTCAACGTCACCGCCGAACTCCAAGGCCTCGTCACCCACATCCCCTCCGACGCCTTCGAAAGCATCACCCTCAACATGCACACAATCCACACCAACCTCGTCCCCGACCCGGGCGTCGGCACCATCAAAACCCTCACCGTCCTCTACCAATACACCTCTTCCCCCTCATCAGACCTCCACCTCCTCAACGCAACCCAATTCGCCCCGCAGATCAACGTCCGGATCACGCCCACAGCGCACACCGACAAAACCCCGCCCGGCTGCCCCAGCTTCTTCAGCACCCTGCAATCCACCCCATGGATAGACCGCACAGGGGAGGTGGAGATCCTCGCGGTGGTGTATGGCACGGGCCGGGTGCAGACGCCGTCGGTGTTGGGGGAGCTGGCGCGGTTTTTTAGGAGGGAGAGGGGCCAGATTAGGACGACGTCAGAGTTTTTTAGGACGGATCCGTGGGTGGGGCATAAGAAGTCGTGGACGGTGTATTTTAGGTTGGGCGGGTTGGGTGAGGTGGGGGAGGGGCAGGGGAGGGTGAGGTGCGTTACTGGGATGGAGGCGGGGGCGTTGGAGGTGCCGTGGATAGTTTGAGGGTTGGTGAGTAAGTCAGGGGCGTGTTATGGGGGCTGAAGGGGGGTTTAGATTTGGTTGAAGTAGGTCGAGTGAGAATAGCTTTATCCAGACTTAGTCACGGGGTGGTACAGCCTCTTCTTCTAGGGCACTGCGGAGAGTTCACACTATATGACCCATCACATTGAATCCATAGAGTAGTTTGCTGCATTCAAGGTTTCTTAAGAAATTCATACAATGTATCCTGCAACAATCTGCATGCATCAAGAACCTAACGCGCTGGCAGAAGGAGGAACTCCTCCCAGGAAGTCTTCCCCAACAAAAATCTCTTCATTTTACCCTGGACAGACAACCCGAATATGGTCTTTGAGCCCTAAAAGCGTGTGCTTCACAACATTATATTTCCTCGACCCAGACCCGCTTCCTAAAGAAAATATATGGTTTCATGTGAATTAGTGGAATTTGTCTCCCTGATTGATGACTCAAGGTCGGTGCTTTACCAGTTCTGCTTGGGGCGTTGGGCCTCAGTACGGAGCACATCGTGCGGGAGGTCTCGAGACCCGTCCACTCCATGTCATCACATTCTCAGACGCTGGTTGCCGTTGATGTACGTCTTTTCCGCGTTTTGATGGCACCCGTGTCTGTTCCAACTTGCTCACCCTTTGCGGAGCAGGGTTGGTGTCTGACGAGTCCATGTTGGTTCCTTGAGACTTTAGCGCTCTCCCTCTCAATGGTTGCCAATTGGAGTCTCGTGCCGAAGTGGCCTGGCCCTGAATCTGGAGCTTCCGGGCCAGAGCACGTGTGTTTGGTTTGGTCTTCTGGGCTTCCGTAACCCTGGCGTTGCCGAGCACGGTAGAAGCGCCTGGCTGCTTTTGGCGGTAGTTGCAAGGGGACCTCCTACAAAGAGCGCCAGTCTGCATCAACTGTTGCTGCTCCTCAGTCCATCTCAGGAGGACTCGATGGCGTTCATGGTTTCCCCCCATCCAACCCAGGCGAAAGGGAATCGCCCATAACTCGTGTGCTGCACACCTGGCCTCTTCAGTGGCTGGCTCGCCAGGGTTCTTGCGGATCACCTCCAGCTTCTCCTTGAACTTTTCCATCTCCCTTTCCCGTTTTTCAAACAGCTGTAGTTGGTAGTCCTGATACTCGATCCAGTTCTGCAGGACGCTCTGTTGTTTCGGGTCAAAGAGAAAATCGAAGCGACCTCTGAAGTTGTGCTTTCGACGACGCGCCTTGACCTCCTCCACGAAAAAAAGCAAGGGTTTGTGTCGATAGCGGAAGCGGGTTCTGTTCTGGGCCCGGCGAAACTTTATCCAATCCCCCCGTTGAAGCACAAGGGCACCGTGGTATGATCTAGGGAATGACAGCCAGTGCCTTATAATATCCGAGAATTCCTCTCGGGGTTTGTTTAGAGGGTCGTCGATTGATGGCGGGTAGCATGGGGGACAGCCTTCTTTTTCCAGCTCAGCGCGAGCCCGAACCTCGGCCAAGCGACACATTTCGGCGTCTTCTTCCTCATTGGGCGGCGGGGTTTGAACGAGGTTTCGGACCAGTCGTTGTCTTGGCCGTGGTCCGGCTGCCGTGTTCCAATGGCCGCATCTCTGATCAAAAGAGATCAGTGGAAAGACGAGAGAATGACTCTGGCGGTTTCAACGAACTGTAACTTTGACATGAGGGCATCAGCGTCCACTGGGGTAGTCATCTTTTTCCTCTCTCGTTCTCTGTGAAAAGACGCACGGTTAGCCCAGCCTTGCTTTCCTGGAATCTTCCATTGCTGTCCCTTATGCTATTCTAGCCACGACTGCTAATAGATCTACATGCGAGAGTTCTGGCATGTCCGGAATTGTACAACTGCTAAGTAGATTGAGCAAACATCAGCATTTAGAGCTACGGCGTATGCAGTGCCCCAGCCATCACGTACATGCCGTCACCGGTGGGCACGACCCGAGCAGCTAGTTCATCAACGGCAGCATCGGTAAGTGTTCGTATGTTGGGAAGTTTATGAGCCCGGCTGCGCGACATTGCCTGTGGTGGTTGTGACTGTGACTGTGGTGGTGTTGTGGTGGTGTTGTGGTGGTGTTGTGGTGGTGTTGTGGTGGTGTTGTGGTGGTGATAACGTTGATGATGATGGTGGTGTTAAGGTGTTGATGACAAGTTGAACTCGAAGATTTCACGACAGGACTGGCGCAACACTTTTCCCCGGTTGTTGCCTGTTGGGTGCACCGCGCCGTGCGGTGCTAGAATGGGATGGGCGATGCCACAAAGACGCAGGCTGGCAGCCGGGTCACCGACCTCCTCCAAATGGTCGTTTTCAAACCTAAGGACAGGTGGGGTGCAACGAAGTGCTTGATGCACGGCCTGAGGGGTGGGCTCTTGTCCAGGAGGCAAGTTGATGGCCTGGTCGTGGCTGGAGATTACCAGGATAATCACGATGTCTTGGCTGATGAGGATATTGACGAGAAACCGGAGTATCTTGCACCTTCTAGATCATGTTGGGGCCGCAAGCGGGGACACACTTTGCTTCATATCTTATGTCAGATTGTCAACACGTCGCCCTTGTTAGATTTGGGATGTTTGACTTACCTATGTATGGTCAGTCTAACTGACAGAGCTCGATTAAGCGGTGGTAGCTTCTTCTACAGAATGAAATAGAAAGCCCAGGAACATAAATTTAAAGGAGAAAAACTACAGTTGTATTGTATGAGATGGGTATCATTGGCCTTTTACTCCCCCAGAGTATCCTACGCTTGACGTATCAACACCACCAACCATCACCAATACTCTACTTTGGTCGAGGCGTTTGCCTTTCGCAAATAAAGACAAAGTACTTCATCTTCCTCGTCCTCCGCCACCTTTCCCGGGAGCTCCGGCAGCTCCAGTTTGTCATAGTTCTTGACCAGCTCCCTCACCCGGGGGGAATCAGGATCCATCTTGGCGATTGACGAATCCATCATCCTCGACCGAACGACGGGGACCGTCACGGGATCCTCCCCTTCCCTTTCTTCTTCTTTGTAACGAAAGTCCTGATCAGGGTCATCGTTCACAGCTTGACAGATCAGCACCGCCGGCTTCGCAAGGTCCGCAACGACCTGCTTGACAGGGTTCCAGTTCCGGTATGACACCACCACCGTCCGCTCGTCGACCTTCAGGAAAAGTTCGCCATTCGAAGGGATGAACACGACTCCAAGGTTTCGCAGGAATATCTCCTCCGTAGGCGTCCACTTCCGGTTAATATCGTATGCCGGCATGTAAATCGGAATCGTCGACCGTCCCCTCTGGGAATCCAGCCCCTGCGCAAGCTCCCTCAAGCACTGCATCACCGCCAGCAAAGCCATCGCCCTCTTCGCGCGCACACTCCCATCTCCCAACTCCTCCGAATAAAAAAACACCAGCTTTTCCACCCCCGTCAAAACCTCCCTCACCCCCCTCCCATCCTCCCCCTTCTCCTCCACCCTTCTCACCAACCCCTCCCACTCCCCCGACCTCCTCACCCTCTCCACCTCCCCCCTCAACCCCACCTCTAACTGCCCCCCCGTCAAATACACCACCCCCTCCTCCTCCCCACCACCCCCCGCATGGCCCGGCAACTCCGCCTCCTCCACCCCCCTCATCCTCACCACCACCGGCGTATACCCCACACACGGCGTCCAGCTATCCGGCACAAACTCCGCCTCGCCATTCTCCGGATCAGGCTGCATCAGCTCCTGAATGGTCCTAAACTCAACCTGCGACCTCCCCGGGCGAAACACCGTCTCGCTGTCAGACAGCGTGAGCGCCGTCCCCGGCGCCCAGGTGCCGACGTGCTGCGTGACGCCGTCGTAGGCCGGGTAGGACAGGAACGCGGTTTGGGGTGCTTCGCAGTGGGAGAGGAGCGCGCGGCGGAGGTGGTGCCGCTTGCGGGGGTTGCTGCGACGGGCGAGTTTGGCGCCTGCGGCGGTGAGCTGGGCTTCAAGGCTGGCGATGATGTGGCGGGGATAGAGGGCTTTGCCGGCGTTGTAGGCGTGAAGGGTAGATTCAGTGATGAAGAGGATGCGCTGGACCTGTTGGTCTTCGGACATGACGTCGGTGAAGGGGCGGCGGACGGGGACGACGTCGATGTAGGGGGATTTTTTGTAGATGTGGCGGAGGAAGGGGACCGAGAGGATGCGCCGGATGTCGTGCAGGGCGAGGTCGTGGGTTGTGATGGGGTTGTCCGGGTCGTCGTTGTCTTCGTTGGGGTCGCCGTAGCCGGTGAAGGCGCCCGCTTGGCGTCGTTCGCCCCGCGGAATAGGAGGGGTCCAGAGGCGCCACCAGAGGGAGGAGTAGGGAATCCAGCGGTCTTCGATGTCGCTGAGACAGCGGGAGACGAGGTCTAGGGGGGACTTCATGGTGGTGTTGTCAGGGCTGCGTGTTGAGGTGGGGGTTTGGTCCCTGTCTAAGGTTGCACCAAGCAATAAGGGGTTTCAATGCGGCGATTTGGTTCTCTTCACGGGCTTTGCCTTTCGAATGAAAGGGTGGGTGCGTGAGACATGTCATCAAAGACTTGTTGCTCAAGAACTTGCTCGTGAGACACTTCTGGATCAAACAGGACTCGACACGAGACGTCCTGCAAAAGTCAGCCGCATGCCCACGCGACAGGCAACCTCCGTCAGCTGCCGAAGGTCTGGGCACGCCAAGTGGCGTGCCTGGTGTGACTGTGTGGTCAGGGGGTCGTCCAGTGGCTGACAGCTTCGAGCCGCCAGCCCCAGGCTGCGGCCGCTCACTTGTCGCCCTCGTAAATGGCTGTCCGATGTGGAGAATGATGAGGAAGCAAGCAGCTAAAGGATGAGGTGAGATTGAGCGGGGTTTTGTTGGCTGTGGCTGGCAGTGTGGCTTGGTGGTCAGGGGTAAATGTGCGACAAACCCCAACCCTGAACGAAATCTAAGGGACTGTTGGAAATGATGAGTAAGCCAGATGTCTTAGGCCGCCTGCGTCAGGTGCAAGCTACCCTGCGCACCTAAATTAGGTGCGGAGAAGAGCGCCCTGAAGACACACGAAAGCCTTGAACCAGGAAGTCGACAAGCAACGAACATAGAGAATATCACTAATTTGAGCCCAATCAATCTTCCGTGCCCTGCGTGAGCCAGTATGCATTAAAGCCACATTACATCTAACAGTTACGACCCCGGTTAGCATCCTTCAGAGCTTCCACGAGCTACGCAGGCACGAAGACGGGAGTCTAAGCCCCGTATCAACCATCAACGCGCCGTCGAAGCCATACCGACGCGCCTAGCCGACGACGGCCATCAACAACCTCCATACCCGAACGAACGAAGCCTACGATCCACGATGCCCAACAAGAACGTCAGGCTCGAAGAGGCCCGGGACTGGAGCGCCTGGGACAGAGAGTTCCAGAGCAAAGCCATCGCTACGCACATCTGGGAAAAGATCGACCCAGAAGCCCAACAGTGCCCAGCCTTCCTGATCGAACCGACAGAGCCCGACCCGGGAAACTACGAAAAGAGGTTTATCTAGGCCCAGCAACCCCTAGCCAACAGCACGAGGCACGCGAGCCTATAGATGCCAGACGACTAGCTAGACCCGTGTAACGGTCTCAACAAGTGTATTACAACTAGCTGATGACGACTCTACGAGTACACTAAACTTGAAGAAAGAAGAGAAAGGAAAGTAACTGTTCCCACGAGGTGGCCTTGTTCTTATGACCAGAGGGAGAACGCGTGCCATGGTATGTCATCCGCGTCAGGGAATGCGTAATGGTGATGGAGGTCGTATGGGCACTGACGGGTCATGGCGTTGATGGACCAAGGCGCTAGGCCCTAACGGTACCTGCTACCGATCATAGCCGAGAGTGACTGATCGTCCACTAGCAGGCCATACCTACCCTGACACCAGTTGGACTATAGCGCTAATAGACTAGTATGCTGGGTCATGATCGAGAATAGTCGTTGGCCGAGAGTCTCCGAGGCTATCAACGGGGCTCAGCCCGTTACATTACCCCCCTCCTCTCCCTGGTCGGGGGAGGTGATCCTCCCATGAGTAGCTTCGAAGCGGTCCAAAGCCTCCGTCTCCAAGAAGGCATCCAATGGTTCCCAAGTCGGCCTTGCCCATCCAGTCTATTTGACTAAAAGCTCTTTTCCTCGGCGCGTGTCTTTTGCTTGCAAGATATCTTCGACAAAGTGCTCTTTATCTCTAGTATCCTCCGAGATTACTATAGGGGGCTAGATATTATCCTACTATTGCGTTGGCAGGGGATCGTTGCCCGCTCTTCTCAATAAACTAACATAGAAGACGTTACGGATACTAGGCGGGGTATCCAACCTATATATATAAGAGCTAATAACTTCCGTAATAGTATATTTAGCGTTAAGCTAGTCGAGCTTCTTCGAGGGTCTGTCCGTTTTGACATTCTTCAGACGAAACTAGACCTTATCTCCAATATAGAACTACTCTATAGGTTGACGAGCGCTATTTGCGTATTGTTCCTGTCGCTCTTGTACTACTGCTATTGCCGCTTAGGCAAACTTAGTTGCTTCCTTAAGTCGAGCTATAAAAGCCTCTCCTCGAGCGATCGGTAAATCTCTAGATATTCTTAAGTCGTTTCCCTCTCTAGTCAGACCAAGAAGGTCTACGTTATACCTATAGGTCATAAAGAAAGGGCTTAATCCTGTCGAAGTCGCAATTCGGTTGTTAATAGCAACTATCGCTATAGGTAAAAGAGTAGCCTAATCGTCCTGTCGATAGGTCGTAAAATAGCGTAGGTAATGTTCGACGACTTGGTTCGTATACTCTATAGTACTATCGGTTTCTAGGTGAAAAGCTGTAGATAACTATCGGGCAATCTTGAGCAACTTGCAAATCCTCTTCTAGACTAGGCTCGTAAACTAGGGGCCTCTATCCAAGATAATTGCTAATAGAAGTCTATAATATTATATAAAGTAGTATATCAAGCGGTCTACTACTGCTTTAACTATAGTAGAAACTATTACTTCAAAGATTACGCCCTTAGACAACCGGTTAGTAACTACTATAATAGTCTCTGCTTAGTTAGGACTAGAAGGTAGTAAGCTAGTAATAAAATCTATAGAGATTTCACTCCAGATTCTTCCAGGGATAGGAAGTAGCTTTAGTAGACTATGTTTCTTCTCCCTCTAAATAGATATTCGACTATATTGAACTGGTGCACACACCATAAATCCACAACCACACCACACCCTTCTTCTGGTCAGCGCAGTCTGGTGACGGTGATGTCGTGAATTGGGGGAGGAACGAAGACTTCAACAAGTCATGGCTCAAGGTGACTCCGGAGTCGTATGCATGGCACGCTTCTGACAACAATCAGCTCTGCCCCTCTGGTCAGAGCCTCATCCGCTACTGTCTGCACTGAGCACGCTCCTCCGAGGTCTCGTCGTCAGAAAAGAATGTTGATTGTCTCCCGCCTTGCCTCCTCTCGAAAGAGTGAGAGAGAGAAGCTCCTGCAGGCCTATCTAAATACGACGTGGCTTGCACGTGAGAAAGCAAACTAAAAATGCAATAACGAGGTCCCCCACTGACTCCCCTGCACGGCGGCGGGTCCCGCTATCAAGTCCCAAGCCCAGTGGCTTTTGCCCCAGTTCAATATATATTATAATTCCGGAGGAACTGCCTAATATCCTAACTAAGGCCGATCTATATATATTCTTAGGCGATTAATAGTTTAGTAAGATCTCTGCCGGGATATCCTGTAAGAGACGAGTTATAGGTTTCCTGGATTATACGTATATATAATAGTTCGAAGAAGGGTAGCTATATATAGTCTCTCTAATAGAGGCGTTGTCCGTCGTCGATCGAGCACTCTAAGATAGAGATTAGTAGCTTCTATTAGAGAGGAAAGTATCTTGCTCTATCCTTGATAAAACGGCGAATTAACTAGTAACGGTTATTGACTTCTAAGGCTTGATCCTATAGATTCCTAAAAGGTTCCTCGGAGAAGGGATTAACTAGGGGGTTAGATTTGTCAGCTTTATCGTCTCTATCGTAGTCCTTATCAACTTTCTTCTCGATAGCTTCTTCTCCCTAATCAGATAAAGAAGAAGTCAGGGCAAGGATAGTCTTGACTTAGGTTCGGTATACTAAAACTCGGCCTCTCCTCGACTTCAAGAGTTAGAAACAACGTCTAGCTAAACGTTCGTTATAGTCGTCCTTAGGTATATCCTACTCCCTCCTTAAGAGTATATTAGGAACTATAGCCTCTCTGCTAGGGTAGTATCGTAAGGTAAAGTTATATTGTGCCAAAGTCTCTACCTATCGTACTTATCTCTTGCTTAGCTATTATTTCTTCTAGAAGTACTCAAGGTTCTTATAGTCCGTCAAAACCTCGAACGATAGTATACTCTATAGCTCAGCGTCCTATTATTTCAAATAGCGTACTATAGCTAATAGTTCCTTATCGTAAATTAGGTAGTTATATTTGGCCGGGTTGTTCTTCTTGGAGAAGAATACTACTAGGTATAGTAGTCTATCGTTGCTATACTAAGAGAGAGCGCCCCTAATCGTATAGCTAGAGGAGTCTACTTCGACTATAGTCCTTAGCTCTAGGTCCTATTATGCTAATATAGGCGCTCCGATCAGGAGAGCCTTCAAACGCTAGAAAGCTTCTTCGTATTAGGGTAACTAGAGGAAAGGTATATCCTTCTTTGTTAGTAGGGTAAGGGGTATAGCAATGTCGGAGAACCTAGGGACAAAGTCGCGATAATAGTTGGTAAATCCTAGGAAGCTTCGGACTCCCTTGACGCTACGTAGCTTCTGCTACGATTCTATAGCCCTGATCTTCTCGGGGTTATAGCTGTAACGGGCTGAGCCCCGTTGACAGCCTCGGAGACTCTCGGCCAGCAACCATTCTCGATCATGACCTAGCACACTGGTCTATCAGCGCCATAGTCCCACTAGTGTCAAGGCAGGTATAGCCTGCTAGTGGACGATCAGTCACTCTCGGCTATGATCGGCAGCAGGCACCGTTATAGCCCAGCGCCTTGGTCCATCAACGCCATGACCCGTCAGTGCCCATACGACCTCCATCACCATTACGCATTCCCTGACGCGGATGACATACCATGGCACGCGTTCTCCCTCTGGTCATAAGAACAAGGCCACTTCGTGGGAACAGTTACTTTCCTTTCTCTTCTTTCTTCAAGTTTAGTGTACTCGTAGAGTCGTCATCAGCTAGTTGCAATACACTTGTTGAGACCGTTACATTTTACTTCGATCCTACTATGCTCTTTTCTCAAAGCTAGCGCGAAGGGTATTATTAGCTCTCTCGCGACGACCAAGAATCGGACCTTTAGGACCTCGCCGAGGAAGAAACCGGGGCATACGCGGTCTACGATCAGCCAGACAATGAAGTCTATATCCGAGGGGATAGTCGGTTCGTCAGCCTGCGTCCGGGGGAGTCCTAGACGACGACGTACCGGCTCCAGTCGCTAATATATACAAACCTCCTAGAGGACGTCAAGATCGGGGACGTATTTCGGTACCGGTTCTAGGGCATAGCCGACGTGGACTGGTAGGACTGGGGTCATGTCGACAAGGAGCACGCGGAGACGACGGTTACGTTGCCGGGCTATAGGGGCAGGGTTGTCGACCCTGCAGATAACGGCGGACGGCCGAAGCTCGCGGTACCTACTTCGAATTAGATTGAGTTTCGGGTGACGGATGACATTATAGTGTAAATAGGGCGTCCGATGTACAATCTCCGCTTAAGCGCCCTATAACGCGGGCGCTATGAATTTTAAACCAGTAGACAGCTTAATTCGGATGACCCAACAAGGGCTCCCTCTCGGGCTGAGTCTCAGCCTCCGATTCCGTCGTACTTATTTCCCCGCGGCGGCGAGTAGTAAGCCAAAGCAAAAGTCCCTGGCCAGCAGCAAATATACTATCGTTGAACGTGAACCAGCCAACCAAACAGTACCAAGTTGTTGCACCCCGCCATACCGACCAGTATTTCTCCCAGGCTGGGAACGGAAGCCGTACAAGCCACGAGACGGCGACAAGGGCAAACACGACGGCCTGCAAGCCGAGGCCTACCCTGCTGAGCGGGGGATTTGATCCGGGGGGGAGCGCAAGGAGTTTACGGACTTGGAGAATGACCGCGGTAATGCACAGGATATTGATGATAGGGACGGCAAAGAACGCGTGTAGGCCGAGAAAGATTGAGGGGCCCCATATGTCATCGTCCTTGCTCGGGTTGCTGTTGATGTAGAGTACCTCGGGGATAACTGAAATAAAGAGGTAGGTGACGTAGATGCCGAGAAGGGAGAGGCGGCGGCCGAGGTGGCCTGGGAGAAGGCTCAAGGTCAAGGCGAAGCTGAGAGATGACGGTGATGGAATCCGTCAGTTGCGGACCGCAGATTGAGCAGAACGAGTTGCACTTACACAGCAAACCACATGGCCCAAATCACGGCAGCATGGCCGAGGTTGACCCAGTCACCCAGATTCAGAGGGTTATGGACAACAACAGGGTCTTCCACATCCGAGTCCGGGCCTACGATGACGGTAAAGGCAAACAAAAATGTGAATTGCTCCGTTGCGCTGATCAAGTTGAAGAGAACAGAAGACGGGGAGATTCCCGAACTGTCGCGGCGCCCCAGAAGGAGCGCCAGCTGTGGGAAGAAGGACACCAGGCTCGCCACCAGCAGGAGACTGCGCCGGCGGGTCAGATCTGAGCCGAGATACGGGGAAGAGGGAGGGGACGCACATCCGGCACCAGTCGGGCAGGTCGAGAAAGGCCATCTCGGAAATTGGCCACGAGCCCGAGGTGCTGGCCACGGGATATCTGTTGGATATTGGAATGTCAAGGTGGGAAATCACCTCAGGCTGCCCGTCGCGGACTTGCAGGAGCTTGAAGGAGAAGCGAGGATTCGGTCCGAGGTCGGGCAGCTCAAGATTGCACTTGTGTAACCGGGGTTGTGGAAATTCCGGCGCTTGCTGTGGATCGAGTGGGCGCACAGAGAAGGACCTTCTGTGATGCCCTTTCGTGGCGTGGAGGTCATCTTATGATCTTGCAGGTTGTAATTGTCGCAGCGGGGGTTCGTGGGGCCGCGGCTGCCGGCTCGTCGCCCGCCCGCCGTGGGAACCCAACAAGCGCTATCGCCCCTTTCGTTCCAACCGCTGGATCGAACGGTTCGGCGGCCGCATGACCATGTAAGTCGGCGACCACCGAGGATGCCGCGTTCCCGTGCTTGGCGTTGGCTATTATGGAGCCCGCCCCAAGCTTGTCATGGGGGCACAGGGGAGATCGGGACTCGGAACTGAATCCGGACGTACCCGGTCCAGGGGAATCTGGGGAGCATGCACTGTCTTGAACTTCGTAGGGGTTTGCGTCTTTACTAAGCGGGCAAGCTGGGTTGAATTAACAAGCCATTTTGCCTTATGGAGCATCCCCATTCCCCCCTCTGCGCTGGTGAGAATGCAACCACATCCCGTTGCCCTCGTCATAATGGAACATAAATCCTTAACGTATTTGATAAGCGAGTCGACCAAACAAGCGAGTCGACCACTTTTTCGCGCAACGCGTCATCTTTGCACTTAACATCAATTTTCTCTACAACCCAATATGCCCACCCCTTCAAAAGAAGCCAGGATAATTTTAGCCCTCGAGGCTATTCGAAACGACAAAGACCTAAGCCTCCGAGCTGCAGCTAGGCTCTACAACGTCCCGTATAACACCCTCCGTGACCGACACGCTGGCAAGCCTGCACGACGCGATATTCCAGCCAACTCGCGCAATCTGACGGATTTGGAGGAGCAGACGATAGTTCAGTATATGGTCGAGCTATATACTCGCGCATTTCCTCCTCGAGTAGGTGGTATAGAAGATATGGCCAACCAGCTACTGCGCGCACGCGACGCGCCCCCTGTCGGCAAACGCTGGGCACACAACTTCGTCAAACGCCAGCCAGAACTCCGAACGCGTTGGACGCGTCGGTACGACTACCAGAGGGCTAAGTGCGAAGATCCAAAGGTCATTGGCGAGTGGTTTGCCCTCGTACAGAACACCAAGGCCAAGTATGGTATCCTGGACGATGATACCTACAACTTTGACGAGGTTGGGTTTATAATGGGCATTATCTTCGCGGGTATAGTAGTTACGACCTCGGATGGCCGTAGTAGCAAGGCAAAGCTAGCTCAGCCTGGCAACTACAAGTAGGCAATAGTGATCCAGGTAGTCAATGCCCTCGGCTGGGCTATCCCTCCGTTCATCATCTTGGCCGCACAGTACCACCTCGCTAACTGGTACACCGAGTGCGACCTCCCAGCCGACTGGCGCATCGCAACCACCGACAATAGCTGGACGACTAATATAGTAGGCCTAGATTGGATCAAGCACTTCGACTTCTATACAGCACCTTGTATGAAAGGCAAATATCGGTTGTTGATCCTTGACGGCCACGAGAGTCACCACTCGACCGAATTCGAGCTCTATTGTCAGCAGAATAACATTATTACCCTCTATATACCTCCGCATTCCTCTCACCTCCTCCAGCCACTTGATATTGGCTACTTTGGGCCGTTGAAGCAGGCATACGGTCGCCAGGTTGAGAACTTGATACGGATGCACATTAACCACATCAGCAAGCTCGAGTTTCTCTGTTCCTTTCGCGAGGCCTTCTTTGCCTCTATCAGCGAGAAGAATATCCAGGGCGGCTTTGCAGGAGCTGGACTCGTTCCATTCAATCCAGAGAGGGTACTTTCCAAGCTGGATGTCAAGCTTCGTACGCCAACACCTCCGACCTCACGGCCTGGCACCC
>JAPDFF010000035.1:0-233515 GCA_027569505.1 Chloridium humicola
TAGCTGTTTCTGATATAATTATAGTTGGTTCCTAGTGTTGTAGTATAGCGATTGAAGATGGTATTTGGAGAGTAGCGGAGAGTGCGCAGCTCGCTTATATGCGCAGCTCGCTTATAAGATACGTTATTCATCTTCAGTATCTTTCCTAACCAATTCAAAAGCCAACACCATAATTCGTTACAAGACAATCAAGAGACAGCTAATACAATGTGTGCTCTTCGTCATCATTCATTCATTCATTCCCTCAAACTTATCAACCCCAAACCCAACACCCCCTTCCCCTTTCCCTTTCCCCTTCCCCTTCCCCTTCCCCTTCCCCTTCTCCCCCTTCCTCCTCCTCAACCGCTTCTTCGCCCACCCCCACCCCCATTCAACCCCCCTAAAAAAGATCCATTCCCACTCCCACTGTTCCCACCACCCCCCCTCCAACCAACCCACTCACCTCACTCTGACTCAACATCGACGCCCCACTCACACTCATAGCCCTCGAGTTCCGTCCCTTCATCCTCTGATTCCTCCTCGGTCCCGTAGACTGCTGTGCCTTTTTCTCAAGCATGCCGGCCGCCAGCTGGGGGGCTGTGAGCATGTAGCCTGGTACAAGGGTCTCGAGGTCGGGGGAGGAACGGTTGTAGATTGCGGGCCAGATTACGAGTGCGTCTGTTAGGGGGTTAGGGGGGGACATTGGGGTGGGTTGGGAGGGAGTGGGGGGTTTCTTTCCGCCGCTGGTGGGGGTTGTGCCGTTAGTCTTGGGCTTGGTGGGTGTTTGGGGGGGGGGAGGGGTAGGGGAGGGGAAGAGGGGTTTCCAGAGGGTGGGTTCTTCTTCTTCGAATTTGAAGTCGAGGTCAAGTTTGCTGTCGAGGTGTTGGATGAAGGACCAGTGGGTGCAGGCTTCTTTGCAGAGGGTGTGGAGTTTGGATTGGAAGGTGTCTTTGGTTTTGTCGTCTGGGATGAGGTCGATGACGGCGTCGGAGACGTTCTTGACCACGGCGTGGATGTGGCTTTTGGCGACTGTGTTTTCCTCGTCGGCAGTCCATTCGGCTAGTCGCAGAAGGACGGAGCGGATGTGGGCTTCGTGCTCTGAGTCCTCGTTAACAAGCTTGTTTACCACTTCGTTTAGCTCGTCGAGGCCGGCGGCGTTCCGGAGGAGGTACACTGGTTGGAAGATGTGGTGTTTCATCTCATAGGCGAGGATAGCGAGAAAAGCGCTGGTTCGCATCTGCTTGGCAACGTCTGTGTTGTCCATGGGGATTGGGATGCTCTTGACTGCAGGATGGTTCTTGATGCTGACCCACAACGCGCCGTTCGAGACGGTCTTGGGGTCCAGGTCAATGCCGAAGTAGGTCTCAGCGAGGTTGCGGGCGGAAAGAAAGAGTTTACCGAGCCGGGTGGTTCTGCGGTCCATCATTTTAGCTTGTCTCAGGATTGCAAGGACAAAGGGTTAGTACTGACATCTCCTTTAGGTTCGTTGAGACTGGCTTCAGTCCGACGGAATACTCTTCCAACTCCTCCAGTCTTTCTTGCTCAGACCCAAGGCGTTTCTTCAGCTCCTCCACTTTCTTCGCCAGCTCTGTCTCCCTGCTGGCCATCGACTTCTGACTCTCCTCGAGCTTCCGCTGAGCTTCCTTGAGCATCACTGTGAGATCGTCCTTCTCCTTCCCTGCTCTCAACAATTCGGATGTTGTGTCGTTGCGGAGCTTCTCTGCCCTGTCAAGCTTGGCCTGGAAGCTTGCCGTCTGCCTGCACTGACTCTCGATATCTGCCTCGAGGGTTTTGTTCTTGCTCTTGAGCGAGTTGTTCTCCTCATAGACGGACAGGAAGCTTTGGATGTCAGGGGTATTCAGCTGCAGCATCACTGTTTGTATGAGGCTTGCCACGTTTTCTGCCTTTGCATAGGCTGTGGATGGGTTGGCCATTTTGTGGAGAGTTAGGGAGGGGTTGTATTGCTGATGCGTGTTGACTTTGGACGGAGAGCCGAGGGAGGAGGTGAATTGGAGAGAGATTAATGGAAAAATGGCTTTAGCACTTCTGGTAACCGTTCAGTCCTTTTTGGCTCTTCATACTCGCCAGACCCATCCCCTCCACCATGCAATCCAAGCTGTCTGCCTCCTATGAGACCACGGGCATGTCATCCAACAATGTGTTTGTACTCCCCACCCATAAGGCAAAAAGCGAGCGGGCCGTCGCGTCGGCCAGTCATCCACGGGTACTACCTGCACGAGGCCTCAATGCAGTGATTGGCCAGCAGAGCAATGGGGGTATTGGACTTGAGGCTGCCATTAACAAGATGATCTGGCACTTTTCGGTCAACCACACGGTCTCCCATGGGGACACAGCATTGCGATGGTTGCCTGACTACCGTCGTGGGCCTGTCTAGTGTAAATGACCTCCTCCATCATGAATGCAGACGATGTTTCAATGCCGTGATGTGCTGCCAATCAGACTCTGCAACGTCTCCGGGTGGGCAGCCAGTTCCATGCTGCCGGGACAAACAGCAGCGCTCGAAATGGTTGCCGCGGTAGCCTCCCGTTGACAGCTCGGGAAACGAGCTTTTGATAGCATCTCAGCAAGGTAACGGCCTGCTGTGATTAATTGACAGATGACTTGTGATAGCTCTGATGCCTCAGATGCGGGCGATGAGCCTTGCAAGTCGAGAGGTTGAGAATTGGGAGTGACCAGCTGGAAATTGGGGCGGACGGTCGGAGATGTGCCCGGTGTGGGTGCCAGAGTGCTCAACATTGACCTCAATGCCAGTACCGAAGACCGACAGCACATCCGTCTCCTAATGCTAGAAGAGAAAGTTTGTGTTGGTGAAGAGAGAGAGAGTGAGAGGGAAGGGAGGAGGGGATCGTCGTTCTCTGCCCTTCCAGCTCCTTCCTCTCCACAGCTCTCCACTGACAAGGCGCGATGCGGCATGCGGGGACAACAACAACAAGCGTGATTAGTTCAGTGGTTAGAATATTCGCTTCCCATCTTCTCCTGGACAAGCGAGGGACCCGAGTTCGAATCTCGGATCGCGCACACTAATCAGCTTCAATTTTTGCCTCATCGCCCTTCAGTTTCCCTCATCACAGCAGGGAATGAGGTACATGAATACCTCGCCAGGTTGAACGCCTTCCCGGAACGGTGACGAAGGCGCTTGCCTGATTTTTGTCAGATATCGAAACAACCATATTCGTATCCCATCCAAATTTAAGCGCATGTCAATGACATATGAGGACGGATTCGAGAGCAGACGAAGGTTTCCCGCGAGCTCCCTGGAAGCACAACCAGCATCAGATGTGGCCCAAGCGCCTCCAGACACAGTGCCACAATCGACCCTTGCTTGTGTCACCTGCCAGCAGACGGCTGTCACCTGAGTCCTCCAATCTGACAGCTGGTAGCTGGTTGCTGACTGATCCCTCCAACTCCCCAGCAACCCCCTGCTTCCCGTGTGAGACAGCTCTCAATGCCTCCCATTGAGACTCACTTTCTCGCAGTCATAATGAGCCTCAACTGTGGGAAAGGGTAACCTACCGCCTGGCGCGTTTCCTCCGATTATGCTGAAGCAAGCCCATTGCGAACCACCTCCTTAAACCATGGCAGCGTCCGAGGCGAGCCAGGACTACGGGTCCTTTGAGCCCAGCCCACTCGAACAAGTCAGCCGTATCCCCAATATCCTTCCGCATGAGCGTGTCTTTCCAATCCAGATTGGATCGGAGCTGTTCAAGTTGTCTGGGGCGTCAATCTCGTCCGATGGTATGTAACTCTCATTCAACACTCAACTGGCACTGTACCCGAGTATCTGGGTGGCCATCGTGATCTCAAACACGATACTAACCTCTCCCAGCACCCTCATACTTCTCCCAGTACTTCAAGTGCCAGATGCGACAGGCCGAAGAGAACGGGCAGGACATGAACACGGCCATCCGCACGCTCTACATCGACCGTGACCCCATCACCTTCCGGGACATCTCCCTCCACCTCCAGGGGTACCACGTCCAGCCGCGCGACGCAACCCATTTCGTCCGCCTCTTCGCCGACGCCCAGTTCTACAGCCGTTTGTCCCCCCTTTCCCTCCTTTCTCTCCTTTCCCTCCCCCACACCTCCATCGTTTACTAAGAACTGCTCCAGTCCCCAAACTAGTCTCCCAACTCTACGAAGAATCCATCTTCACCACCGTCGGCGGCCGCGAATTCCGCATCCCGCGGGACCTCTTCACCTCGGCCTCCGGCGCCGGCAATACCCCCAACTTCTTCACCCTCGGCTTCGCCGCCTTCTTCTCCTCGCCCGACGACCTCTTCCCAGGCCTCGACCGCGCCGGCCTGCTCCGCCCCCCCTCCATCGTCCCGCCTTCCGTCCCGGGGCGAAGCGCGGAGGTGTTTGCCCAGCTGCTGCATTTGCTAAGGGGTTACCCGGTGGCGATTAGAGATGAGGAGCATAGACAGGAGTTGTTGCGGGATTGTAGGTATTTTAATTTTAAGGGGCTGGAGCAGAGGCTGGTGAGGTGTGAGGTGGGGTTTAATTTGGCGAGGGGGAGGGAGGAGATTGTGGTGAGGCTGAGGGATTTGCTCAAGAGTGGGATTGGGGTGAGGGCGGAGCCGACCGTGGGGGATCCGAAGGCGGGCTGGGTGACGTACGCGAGGCCGTATGTGGATGAGAGGGGGTATGAGGCGGTGGTGGAGGTGGGTGGGGAGAGTATGAGGTTGTGGTTTACGAATAAAGGGAGTGGGGGTAGGGGAGGGGAGGTGAGGGCGGAGTTTTGCGGGGAGACGAAGGTGAGGTTTGGGAAGTTGTTGGAGGTGGTAGCGGGGAAGTTGGGGATGGGGGGGATGGGGGGGATAGGGCAGGGCTCGGGGTTGTTGCTTGGTGGTGGGAGGGTGGGGGCGTCGCCTTCGCCTTCGCCTGGGAGTTCGCTGTTGAGTGAGGATCTGATCAAGGTGGTGCTGGATCCTCAGGCGAGCGTTGTGCTGGATGGGAAGCCGTGGGATCCGGAAGTTCAGGAGGTTATGCTGTACGGGGGAGACGGGGGTTCGGAGGCGATATCGAGGAAGAGGATGAGGATGGAGAACCAGGGCGGGCCGGAGGAGTGGGTTGTCAGGACGGGACAGTGGCGTTTGAAGATCCAGGGCACTAGCAATGGCAAGTCGCCGATGGAGTGTGTTTTGGTGGCTGTCAAGCTGGATGCCTTTGCTTCAGAGCGGGCGAGGAATGTGCAGCGGTCGTTCCTGGGGGGTTAGGGATCACATGCTTGGATCATACAGTGCTTGGCTGTTTGGGGACCAACTGAAGAAAGTCCAAACACTTTGCATTAGATTGACCTGACTACCTCTCAACTGATACAATGTGATGTTAAAAAATCCGAATACTTGAACTTGATCCGGGCCTGGCATGTTGAAGTTCAAGACACGGCTCATCATGCTCTCATCCCCCGCAAGCGTGAGGTGAGGACAGCGGTGGCGGATCATCCCACTTGCCAACACAATTTATGGGGCCATATTGAGATTGACAAATCATCGCGTTGGCAGGGGATGGCCCCTTTCTTTTTGTCTGGGCTGGGAATATCCCTCAGCGAGTCGTTTCTGAATGTCGGACAAGTTCAGTTCACACGAAATCGAAAATGGAGGTGAACTGGCGCACTGATCTTGTGTCCAAGGGCACAGTGATCAGCTTAAAGGTTGGGAAATGCAACAGAAAATCGTCGGATCCCAGCAATCTGGCGCCAGGGTCCAAGGGTCCAACAATGCACGAACCGTGAGCACCTGCCTGTGTCGCCGCACGAAGGGCACGATTCGCTGATAAAGCGCGGTGGAGCAGCATGCGCTTGCCTGAATCGGGGACGCTACTGTCAACAACCAAACTTCCCCACCAGCGCCCAGGGTGACCGGGGTGTGTGTTCCCCAAAGGGCCAGAGGCGACCTTCAGGCTCCCGCTGAACCTCAATTTTCCACTCTCCGCCAGTCTCCCCAGTCGTCAGTCGTCGTCTCCAAGGCCCCGACCTCGCCTTTCCACCAGCTTGCTTTCCCATCCACCACACCAGAATTCCCACTCGTCGTCCCCCTCACCACCAAGATGCGTGAGATTATCAGCGTGAACGGTACGTCCACTGAAATCCCGCTGTTATTTTTTTTTGTGTTGGGGTGGCGCGCAATTCCCTGCTCACCGCATCTGGTGATGCTTTGGACCGCAACGCAAATCTGCAGCTCCGCACCCGCGTTCTGGTTCACAAAACACCATACTGACATTGTTTGCGTGTAGTCGGCCAGGCCGGTTGCCAGATCGCCAACTCCTGCTGGGAGGTACGCTTATCCTGCTTGTCCTCATGCGACTGCCGCGATAGCTCGGGACCCGAGGCGGTCATGCCGGGTGTTGATTGATGATGCTGACCTTTTGTAGCTCTACTGCCTTGAGCACGGCATTCAGGTATGTTGCCACGGTACACTCCTCTCCAACCCCAATGCTGACTGCTGCTAGCCCGATGGCTTCCTCACCGAGGAGCGCAAGGCCGCCGAGCCCGACCACGGCTTCAGCACCTTCTTCTCTGAGACCGGTATGCTGCCCCAATATCATGACGGACTCGGGTCAGCCAGCTGACTAATATCTCCCAGGCAACGGCAAGTACGTGCCGCGCACCATCTACTGCGATCTCGAGCCCAACGTTGTCGACGAGGTCCGCACCGGCGCCTACCGCGGCCTCTTCCACCCCGAGCACATGATCACTGGCAAGGAGGATGCCTCGAACAACTACGCCCGTGGTCACTACACGGTTGGCAAGGAGCTGATCGACCAGGTCCTCGACAAGGTTCGCCGGGTCGCCGACAACTGCAGCGGTCTCCAGGGCTTCCTGGTCTTCCACTCGTTCGGTGGTGGTACTGGTTCCGGGTTCGGTGCTCTCCTGATGGAGCGCCTCTCGGTGGACTACGGCAAGAAGAGCAAGCTCGAGTTCTGCGTCTATCCCGCTCCCCAGACCGCCACCTCGGTCGTTGAGCCGTACAACTCGATTCTCACCACCCACACCACCCTCGAGCACGCCGACTGCTCCTTCATGGTCGACAACGATGCCATCTACGACATCTGCCGCCGCAACCTTGGTCTCGAGCGCCCCAGCTATGAGAACCTCAACCGCCTGATCGCTCAGGGTATGTTTCCCGAGGTCAAGTTTCAGGCAGTCCCAAGCTGACATGTCCCAGTCGTCTCGTCCATCACCGCGTCTCTTCGCTTTGACGGCTCGCTCAACGTCGATCTTAACGAGTTCCAGACCAACCTGGTGCCGTACCCGCGCATCCACTTCCCGCTCGTCGCGTATGCGCCCGTCATCTCGGCGGCCAAGGCGGCGCACGAGGCCAACTCGGTCCAGGAGATGACCATGTCCTGCTTCGAGCCCAACAACCAGATGGTCAAGTGCGACCCCCGCCACGGCAAGTACATGGCCACGTGCCTGCTGTACCGCGGCGACGTCGTCCCCAAGGACGCCCACGCTGCCGTTGCCACCCTCAAGACCAAGCGCACCATCCAGTTCGTCGACTGGTGCCCGACTGGTTTCAAGCTCGGTATCTGCTACCAGCCCCCTCACCAGGTCCCCAACGGCGATCTGGCCAAGGTCAACCGCGCTGTGTACGTATTTTTGGTGTCATATTGCTTGATGTCATGGGCTAACCTTTTACCAGCTGCATGCTTTCCAACACCACGGCCATCGCCGAGGCGTGGTCCGCCCTGTCGTCCAAGTTCGATCTCATGTACTCGAAGCGCGCGTTCGTGCACTGGTACGTCGGCGAGGGTATGGAGGAGGGCGAGTTCTCCGAGGCCCGCGAGGATCTCGCGGCGCTCGAGCGCGATTACGAGGAGGTTGCCGCCGACTCGATGGAGGGCGACGAGGTCGAGGCGGAGTACTAGGCTTGTGCGGTAGCGTGGCGAGCGTGATGGATATTCTATTCTGCCTGGTTTGAGCACCTGGTAGATTGGCTGTCACACCAACCTCTTTTGTTAACCCCATTTTGACCCGCGACATCCGTTGGCAATGGACCTTTACGATATGGGCATTCTTGGCAAGCGCGGGCCCGTGATCTTGTTGTTAGGCGGAGACTGTAGTCCCTTTTAATCAAGAACCAGCAGCCAGCTGGACATTGCTGGCCAACGCAACAGCCGCGCGTCCTCCTCGCCGGTTCCGCGAGACTCGAGAGTCGCGGCTCTGCCCAGGCTTGTTGTGTGCGTATGAGTTGTAGTGGAGGTGGCGAGTTTAGCATCCTATTCCCGTTGATCTCTTCAGAAATTCTGAGTTCTGAGGCTCAAGGCCTTGAAATTCCCCGACCCCAAGGAATTCGTACCAATGACACTCTCATGGTGTTTTGACGTGGTCACCTCTGCAATCGTCGTTGGCTGTCGTCTGCACTTTCAAGAGCCACAGGCTGTGGTTGGGTTCCTGGCGCCCAATCAGTGCACGGGCCCGCGCCAAGCCCCCGACCCTTCCCCACATCTGTCCCCTGTTTGGTCCCTCTCATCCTCGTCCAAGTCCAAGAGAGCCAAGGAGAGTCGTCTCGCAGTCGCAATCCCAGCCTCGCACTTGCGCCAAACCAAGCTGCAACCGTTGTTTCGTCGTTTCCCTTCCCTTCCCCCCCCCACTTTCTGGGTTCACGGCCGTTTGCATGACTTGACGAAGTTGCTGTTGTCGCCCGAGACAGGCAGTAGCCAGAGCCAGCTTTATTTTGTTTTATCAACACCCTTGAGATTTATTTACTGTTGACGACATCCATCCTGTCCCGAGTCGCCGGGAAATTACACGCGGCGTCAGGGCCCCACCGTTGCCTGGCTTGCCCAACCGATCCGAATCGACGACCTCCATTCAACTCCCATCATCGATCACCCCCACGACGACAGAGAGTTGGGTATTTGAGAGAAGCTCTGGATTGCGCCCGCCATGGCTTCGGAATCGTCGGTTGATGCGGGTGAGTTTGCGATCTGGGTGCTGGGGAGCTGCTTGCTGCCCGACACCAGGGGGCGTTTGCGACGGACGGAGCTAATAGAGTCTTGGTGTTTCAGGGGCGCCGAACCTCAACCTCACACCGGAAGAGAAGCGCGTGTACGGACAGCTGTTTCGCGCCGCGGACACAGATAATGTCGGTGTTGTCACGGGCGAGGTGGCTGTCAAGTTCTTTGAAAAAACGAGGTTGGATTCGAGGGTTTTGGGAGAGGTTAGTTCACACTCCTGGGGGGGAGAGGGGTTGGGTTGGGTTGGAGGGACGCAGGCTGACGAGCGAGGGAACAGATATGGCAGATCGCTGACAAAGAGAACCGCGGCTTCCTTACACCCGCCGGCTTCGGCGTCGTCCTGCGGCTTATCGGGCATGCGCAGGCCGGCCGCGAGCCGTCCCCCGAGGTGGCCCTCCAGCCAGGGCCGGTGCCCAAGTTTGACGGCTTCACACCCACTCCCGCGCCGCCCCCGCCCGCCGCCGCGATCCAGGCCCAGGGGACCGGCGCTCCCGGACCCATCCGCATCCCGCCCCTGACCCCCGAGAAGGTCGCGCAGTACTCAGGGCTGTTTGAGAGGCAGACCCTACAGAACGGCGGCATGCTCCCTGGCGAGGCCGCAAAGCAGATCTTTGAGAAGTCCGGGCTGCCGAACGAGGTGCTGGGCCGGATTTGGATGCTGGCCGATACAGAGCAGCGCGGCGCCCTGGTGTTGACTGAGTTTGTCATCGCCATGCATCTGCTCACGTCCATTAAGACCGGCGCGTTACGCGGCTTGCCAAACATTCTGCCCGCGGCTCTGTACGAGGCGGCGACCCGACGTGGGTCGGCTGGTGGTGCGAGTATCCCGAGGCAGCAGTCCCCGACGACGGTTACGCCACCGATTTCGGCTGTCCCGAGGCAGCTTACCGGGCAAGGGCCGCTGCCGCAGATGCGGACGGGCAGTCCACTGGGCCGGCCGCCGATAGTAGCGCAGACGACGGGGGAGTGGCTGGTCACGCCGGCAGACAAGGCGCGGTTCGACCAGCTCTACGAAGAACTCGACAAGACCAAGCGGGGTTTCATTTCGGGCGAGGATGCCGTGCCATTCTTCAGCCAGTCGAACCTTTCCGAGGATGCGCTCGCCCAGATCTGGGATCTCGCCGACATCAACTCGGCCGGCCGCCTGACCAGGGACGAGTTCGCCGTTGCTATGTACCTCATTAGGCAACAGAGGACCAAACGCGACGGCTCCGCCCTCCCGACTACGCTTCCAGCGAATCTGATCCCGCCGAGCCTGCGCCAGCCGGCTCGTCCACCGACGGCCACTTCGGCGTTTGAACCCCCACCACGCCCGCAACCACTGCAGCCTAAGCCGTCTGCGATGGATGACTTGTTTTTGCTGGATGATCCTCAACCTGCGGCAGCCGCTCAGGTGCCTCTTGCGACGGGTGGATCGATGGGCGGGGATCCGTTTGCGACCAGCATCAGCCCCCCGGCGCCGTCTTCGCCTGCGAGAGCGTCGCCTTCTGTGTCTACCTTCAAGCCTTTCGTCCCATCCTCGTCATTCGGCCGCGGCCTCACTTCGCAGGGAACTGGCGGGTCTAGCGCATCTACCCCTGCCAGGCCTGTTGCCATTGACGACGATCTGCTCGGCGACGCGGAGCCGGAAGTGAGCAGGAACCTGAACAGCGAGACTACCGAGCTCGCCAACCTGTCCAACCAGATCGGCTCCCTTACGAAGCAGGTGCAAGACGTCCAAGGCCAGCGCACGGCCGCCCAGAACGAGCTCAGCCAGTCTAGCATTCAGAAGAAGACCTTTGAGCAGCGCCTGGCGCAGCTCCGCGCTATGTACGAGAAGGAGGCGCAGGATGTGCGCTCGCTGGAGACGCAGCTGACTGCATCTAAGAATGAGACGAAGAAGTTGCAGGCGGAGTATGCGATGATTGATGCGAGCTATCAGGACTTGCAGAACCAGCACCGCCAGATTGTGGGGGCTTTGCAGGGGGATCAGCAGGAGAATGCGAACCTTAAGGAGAAGATCCGGGCGGTAAACACGGAGATTGCGCAGCTCAAGCCGCAGATCGAGAAGCTCAAGTCTGAGGCGCGCCAGCAGAAGGGGCTGGTTGCGATTAATAAGAAGCAGCTGGCCACCAACGAGGGCGAGCGCGAGAAGCTGAAGGGCGAGGTTGATGATCTCACTAGAAGCAACGAGGAGCTGGCCCGCCAGATCAGCGCCAGCAACTCGCCGCCGCCTCAGGTCGCCAGCCCCGCGCTGTCGAACGCGAGCGCTAACAATCCGTTCTTCAGGCGGACTGGCAGCACGGATATTACTGCGACTTTCTCGCCGCCGATCAGGTCGTTTACCGATAAGGCGTTTGACGACGTGTTTGGTCCTGGACCCGCGGCCGTTAGCAGCCACCCTGGCACGCCGCCGCCTCCTGCGGCTGCTGCCATCTTCAAGCAGAACACGGGTGCCTCGACCGGGAGTGCTGGCTCTTTTGCTACGCCTGCCTCAACAAGCCCTAACATGAGCCGTCAGGTGCCTGAGCCGGTGACGCTGGCGGAGGCTGGCCGGAGCAACTCTGGTTTCCCGCATTTTGTCGACGCTGCCGAGTCGCTTAGCACCTCCCGCCAGGTGTCGCCGCCCCTTAGCCGGACGGAGACGAACCAGGATGCGCAGTCTATCGCGTCGCCCATTGAGCCGGCCAAGACTGGCCAGAGCCTTGCCTCCGGCTCCGGGTCTGTCGCCTCCGCCGGAGAGACCAAACCTGCGTTCGGCTCCATCTCGGGCGAGTCCAACAACAACAACCGCCCCACAACGGGCAGCGGCGCCCCGGATCCGTTTGCCGCCATGGACCAGGACAAGGCCAAGGATGATTTCGAGTCAGCGTTTGCCAGCTTCAAGCAGGCGCGTGCTGGGACGAACACGACGTCGACGTCGAGTGCGGTGGATCCGTCCAAGGTGTTTGCTAGTTTCAACTCCGAGTTTCCGCCTATCTCAGAGCTTGAGCGCGATGAGGATTCCGACTCGGAGAGTGAGAGGGGTGGGTTTGATGATGACTTTGCGCCGGCCTCGCCGAAGGTGAAGCCCGTGGAGAAGGGGATTGATTCGAGGGTTGCGTCGAGGGCGGCGTCGCCCGTGATGCCGAAGAGAGGGTTGACGGAGTCGGGGGCGGAGGTGGGTTTGAGGTATGTTTGATTCATCTTTCTTATGCAAACCTTTGCTAGGTGTAGTGATTTCAGGTAGCTTAAAACTGACACCTCCTGACAGCGAGAGCCCCATTCCCCCCACCGCCTCCCCATCCACCAACCTCACCAACCTCAGCTCCTCTAACGTCGACGACATTTTCGGCCACTCAGAGCCCGCCCCCACCTCCACCATCCCTCCCGCCACCATCCCCACCACCACAACCACCACCTCCAAATCCCCCGCCCCTTTCGACGAACTCGAAGACGACTTCGAAGGCCTGGAAGACGCCAAAGAAGGCTCCGCAGACGACGACTTCGCCAACATCTCGCGCTCCGGCCTCGACGACTTTAACCCCGTCTTCGACCACAGCAGCAGCAGCCCGCCCGTGAGCCAGCCCAAGAGCAGCGACACCACCACCGGCGGCGGCAACAACCACCACTTCGGCACCGAAAGCAGCTTCGACTTTGCCTCGCTCTCGGGCGCATCCCAGGCGGAGAGCATCTCAGGCCCTGCTGCTGCGTCAGGCGCAACGGACAAGACCGCTGCGCCCGCTGCTGCGGCGGCAAAGGCGGAGAGCCACGACTGGGACGCGCTGTTTGCGGGTCTGGAGTCAGCCACGACGCCGACTGCGTCGTCGCATACGCTGGCTACGACCAGTGGGGGGACGACGGGGGGTGGGGCAGTGGAGGTGCGGCCGAATGCCCCCGGGAGGGCGTTGACAGAGGAGGGGGAGCATGATGATCCGATTTTGAAGAATTTGACGGGCATGGGGTATTCGAGGGGGGATGCGCTGGCGGCGCTGGAGAAGTATGATTATAATTTGGAGAGGGTAAGCTTTTCCTTTCCTGGTGTTCCGAAGGGTGGTGGTGGTGGGGGGGGGAAGAGAGTGAAGGGGGGGAGGAAGGGGGAGAGGGAGGGGGGGTTTGGGGTGGCTCTTTAAGGTCTACTTTTGGTCCTGTCTTGCCCTGCCCTTGGGGTTAAATGGACGGGTCGGGGAGGTTTCGTTTTCCCTTTGTTTGTCCTGGATGGCTGACTGATATGGTTTCTTTGCGTAGGCGGCGAATTACCTGGCGAGTCAGTCCTAGGCTCTCAAGCTGAGGGCTCGGGGCGAACCGGCAGGAAAGTCGACGGCCTAAACTACGGCAATGGCCATGATGGTGGTGGTGTTGGATGAGGATACCAGGGGTTGGGGTTGGTGGAGCGAGCGAGCGAGCGGCTGATGGTTGACTGTGATGAGTGATACCTTTTCTTTCCTTTTTCCCTCTCTTCCTCCTTTACCTTTCCTTTACACCTCTCTCTTCCGATCTTTCTCTTTCCTATGTCTTCATCGAGCCTCCTCCTGTTCTCAAGAGTTCGACCTGTTCCTGTTACGCGCATTCATTCGTTTAATCTTAATACGTACTACTTGTTGAATCTACTGGTTTGGGAGCGAGCAGGGAGGAACTGTGTGGGGTGCATAGCAGGCGGGAGTGTATTCATGTACTGTACTCGTACTCTGTAGGAGTAGTATGTGTTTGCAATGTTGAGTTTATTCTTCTGGTCATCTTGTGCCGTTTGGTGATGTCTGGGGAAAAGTGGGTCTAAGTCAGTGGTGGGGCCGTGGATTGTTCGCATGGCATCCCGCGCCAAGACTATTTGCCCCTCCAAATTCTTTTTGTTGCTCGGGCACACCTTCGACTCACCATCACCAAACACCCGACATCTTTGATTCCCCTAGATTTCAACCTCCAGCCACCACCCACGCACCATCCGAGCGATTTTTTTTAACAGCAACGAAAATGTCCGACGACGAGCAATACTCCATCTACGACGAGGTCGAGATCGAGGACATGACCTGGGACGAAACCACCCAGATCTACCACTACCCGTGCCCGTGCGGCGACCGCTTCGAAATTGCGTTGTGCGACCTGCAGGATGGCCAGGATATTGGCGTGTGTCCGAGCTGTAGTTTGATGATTAGGGTTATTTTTGAGGTGGTAAGTTTAGCTTATGTGGAAGAGGTTGGAAGGGAGGGGGTGATATGATGAGAGCTGACTAAAGGATAGGAGGACCTCCCGAAGCCGCCGCAGGAGACGAAGCAGGTTGCTGTTACTGCGTAAGGCCCGATGGTAACAAACAGAGCGCGAGGTTGGTCGAGCTAAGGGGGGTGGGTTCGAGACTACTGCGGCATCAACTTGCTCTGCGCTGGCTCGGTTACGGAAATTGAACGACATGGCTCAACCACACATTCTGACGAGAGCCCGTTCTACCGAACGACGGTAACCGACGACATAACCAACATGACGACCACGAGCGGTTCGAGTACGGAAGAAGACGAGTCGATTACCACTCCCTCGAACAAACCCAGTCCTATTACACCACCACCTCGCACTCAACGAGACCGACCACCCGATACATAACCATCTTATCTACCCACAACCACCTTCCAGCGATTACGCTCACCCCACAACCCCTCTTTTGTTTGCCACGGATCAAAGCAGCGCCATACCAATCGCAGCAGCAGCCGCCAATCCCACCACTCCACCCTGCACACCGATCATACCGGCGCCAGCAACAGGGACAACGGTGGCGGTCGCGGTGGCAGTAGCAACACCGGTAGCGGTGACAGCTGGGAATTCTCGCATTAGCCTCCGCGTCAGAAGTCCAATGATAAATGGAAACAGAGCAGGGGTCTCGGAAGCCAAACACGATTAGTTCGAGCGGTGGAAGAACATACTCAACGTGCTCGACGTATCCGCCGGCGGCGCCACGCTCGGCGTCATGGTGGTCGTGGTGCTGGTCGTTACCGACTCGACACTTTCGGTGGTACTCGACGCCGCAGTCTCGGTCGGCGTGGCCGTGGCCGTGGCCGTGACGGTGACGGTGGCGGTGGGTGACTGGGCCGCGGCCAGGCCGGCGAGGGCGAGGGTTTCGAGGAGGAGGGTGGCGCGCATATTTGCGAATCGGATATTGGATCTTGTTTAAAGCGAGAGGCTGTGTGGGAATTAGGTATTAGGATACGCTCTTCCTGGGGAACTGGCGCAGAGGAGGAGCAGGAGAAAAAGGTCAGAGGGGAGAGATGAGGATCTCGGGGGTGAAAGGTGGGAGTTGGGTTATAAAGCTTGTTTGGGTAGGCCGGGGGTTTTGTCCATCTATTCCGGCTGACGACGGTGATAGAGTGGGCTCTCTCACAGGAAAGCTCCAAGAAGTGAGAACATCATCATGGGATAATACACATAATAAACCGAGTCAGGCCCCGTCAATTCTGTTGTTGTCCCCTCTCCGCGGTGCCCCTCTCCGAAAACAAGGATAAGTTGACTCGTGCTTCGCGAGACAAACCACCTTCTGCCAACTTTTGGATTTCGTCTCATCTTCACACTCAGCCTCGTCGAATTAAGACTCAACAGACAAAGAGTCGGGATGCGGACCATGACCTCAATCCGACGTTCACCTCGGCCGACAACACGCGTCTCCTCCCTCGCTAACTCTCTTTGGAGAACACAGCCTCAACGTTACGCAAACCATGATCTCGCAATGAAGTCTATTGCCTCTCTTCCAGGTTCTTTTGCACTCCGTCGCTAACTAGCTACCAACAGTTCACGCTTCATGAATCTAGCATCGCAGCAATTCTAGTAAATAGACAGCGGAAGCTCAGACGTTCTCAAAGAAGAAGCTCGGCTGCCCGGGCAGGGCCGACTCGGCGACAGGGGCCTTGATCTCAACCTCGGCGCCGCCAGCCGTCAGGTCCTTGCCCTGCTTGCTGCCCTCCTCGACGGCGAGGATCTGCACCGACTCGAGGCCGGCGGTGCGCTTCAGGCCGGGAACCATGGCCTGTATGGTTCGTTAGGTATCATCCCAAATCAAAAGGGCAGGGTTATTGGGGGGGAGTAAACATACCACCAAAGTCGACTTCTCATCAAACGCCAACTTCCTCTCCAGCACCTTCTCCGCCGGCTCCCCATCCCTCAACCTCTTCTTCAGCGCCTGCACAAACGGCATCGCCTTCTTCATCTCGCCCATCTTCGCAATCCTCCCATTCAACTCCTTATCATCCACTTTCTGCTTGTTCGCCCCCGCATCCCACACCTCCTTCAACAGCTCCACATACTTGGCCTGCCATGCCGGGAACGCCTCGGTCATGAAGACCGTCAGCTTCTTGGGCTTCTTGGGATCAAAGTCGCTCACGCGGCCCTTGGCCATCTTCTTGAGCTGCGCCGCCTCGGCCGAGTTGATGTTGGACGAGGTCGAGCGGACGTACTCGCGCGCGGCGGTGAGGGCCGGGTCAGCGGCGGGGACTTCGGGCCAGCGGGCGTGCTGGATGGAGGCCTTCTCGTGCAGGACCTCGAGCCAGATGTACTCTGCCCAGTGGGGGGCGATGGGAGTGAGGATGAGGGCCTGCAGGCGGATGTACTTGTTGACGAGGTCCTTGTGCATGGGGATGCCAGCGGCGGCGCAGGCCTCGCGGTAGGTGTCGCGGGCGTTGAGGAAGTCGTAGTGGGCGGCCTTGAGGGCGAGTTTGTACGAGGTTTCTTCGTACTGCTTCTTGGCCTCGTGGACGAGGGCGTTCATCTCGTTGTCGAAGAGGGTGTCCTGGAAGTCGTTGAGCGGGCCGGTGCGCAGGTTGGCGTCCTTGATGGTCTCCTCAATCCACTCCTTGTTGGTGTAGAAGCGGAGAATGGTGTTGTCGGCGACGTCCTCAACGAAGTTGGAGTCCTGGATGCCATCGCCAGCGTCGGCGAGGGCCACGCGGGCGGCGTCAGCGCCGTACTTCTTCACCACGTCGTCCAGGGTCATGAAGTTGCCGGTCGACTTGCTCATCTTCTCGCCGTTCAGCTGGAGATGGCCATTGGCGCGGACCGAGCGGGGCCAGTACTCGCGGGGGAAGAGGGCGATGTGGTTGTACAGCCAGAAGGTGAGATGGTTGGGAATCAAGTCCTTGCCGCTGACACGGATGTCGAGCGGGTAGAAGTACTCGAAGTCTCTCCGCATGCCCTTGAGGGTCTCCTTGGGGATGCCCGACTTGGCGACGAGGTCGTCGGTCAGCTCAGTGCGGCAGAAGACGTAGTCCCAGACCTCGTCGATCATCTGCTCGGCCGAGATATTGCCCTTGCCCTTCTCACGACCGAAGAGATCCTTGTGCAGCCATGGGACAAGGGTGTAGTAGGCCATGTAAACGGTCGAATCGCTCAAACTCTCGACGAGGAAGGTAGGGTCCCAAGGCAGCTTGGAGCCAAGGCCGTACGTCCGGGCGCAGGCCCATTGCCTGAGCCAGTCAAGAACACCCTTGAAGGCGTGCTGGGTGTCGGGGGAGTAGGTCTCGAGGTCTTTCTCAACGTAGTCGAAGGCGATGTTGCGCCAGTTCTCCTCACCGTAATCCAGGTACCACTGGTCCATTAGGGCGACGGTGCATTCATCGCCAGACCGCGACACAACCTTATTCTCGGGCTCGGAGTAGGCAAACGCCAGACTGGCCTTGATGAGCTGCTCACGGACCTTGGGCTTGGCAACCTCAACCTTCTCGCCCTTGAACTCGCCGACCTTCATGATACCTTGGTAAAAGCCTTCCTTGTACGCGAGCTCCTTGGCCTCGAGGAGCTGCTTCGCGTCCTTGGGGGAGGCAATCTTGAGCTTCTTGACGAGGTAGGGAGCCAACAGATCGGAGGTGGGGGTCTGGATGATGGGGTGAATCTCCAGCTCGGCCCACTCCTTCTTGATGCCGTAGAAGTCGGCCTTCTTGGCGAGCTCGGTGACCATGGCGAAGTCATCTGGTGGCGTTAGCAGGGTACTGAACGAAGGCTGGCAAGATCACTTACCCGGAGAATCAGAAGGAACACAGCTGACAACACCTGTGCCCTTGGTGGCCAGAACGGTGTCCATGGGGAGCACGCGGACCTGGGGGTGGAAGCTGAAGGGCGCGTTCACCACGGTGCCAATAATGTCGGAACCCTGGAGGTCAGCAGCCTTCTCAGGCACGCCCTCCTTCTCAAAGATGCCCTGGTAAGCCATATTCTTGGCCGCGCGGTCGGTGATAACGAAGTACTCGTTCTCGGACGCCCTGAACACGCCGTAGCTCAGGCTGGGACCGACGAAGCAGCAAGTCTGGCCGTACATGGTCTCAGGCCTGAGAGTGGCAGGGCACAGGTAGACGTTCGCACCCTCGGGAAGCTTGCCCTTGAGGGCATCGGCAGCCTTGGGCGCCCACTCAAGCACCTTGAGCTTCAGGGCGGTGTACTCCTGGGGCAGAACACCCTCGCCCTCGCTCCGATCGTGGTCCATGCACGGCTGGCCGTCCTTGATGGAGTAGATAGTGTAGCGCTTGCCGAACTTGATCTTGTTTAGCTCCTTGAGGCGGATCATCTGCCAGCGCACAAAGGCGTCGTAGTATGGGTTCGCGTCGGTGGTGACGAACTGGCGGCGCCAGTCGATGCGGGCACCGAAGTTGGTCAGGTCCTTCTTGCATTCCGGGGGGAAGAACTGCAGCCAGTATTGGGGATCCGCGAAGAGATGGATCTCCTGCAGCGGGATGCCGATCGAGTGCAGAATCTGGAACTGATACTTCGCCTTGCCCTTCTTCGCGGCGGCCTTGCCCTTCTTGGCGTTGAACTTGGTCAAGTCCTCCTTGGGGCCCTTCTGCGTGGGGGCCGGGGCGGCCTCCTCTTCCTCGTCCTCCTCCTTGTAGCGCTCAAAGTCGCGGCCGAACATCTCGACCTCTTTGACCAGCTTGTCGGCGGAGGCCTTGATGGGCAGACCAGTGCAGTGGTAGCCCTGGGGGAACAGGCAGCGCTTGCCCTTCATGCGCTCAAAGCCGGTGTGGAACTCGATCTTGCTGAAGCTGAAGGCGTGGCCGGCGTGGAGGCGGCCGTTCATGTAGGGGTAGGCGATGGTGCCGAAGAACTTGGGGAACTTTTCGCGCAGCTCGTCGGCGCTGATGTCCTCGAGGGGGTACTCGTCGATGGAGGGCGCGTCAACCTCGAAGACGCCATCCTCCTCCCACCGCATCTGGTACTTCTTTTCGAGCTCAATCAGAGTGTCGCGCTTCTCGGTGCCCTTCAGCTCCTTGGTCTTGGACACGGCCAGGTCGGCCATGGCCTTGGGGAGGGCGTCGGCCATGTTTGCGGTGTCCTCGGGTGTGGTCCAGGTGGTGGAAGTGGAAACTTGAGGTATTCTTGGCCCCGGCGGTGAAGCGTAAGGGTTGAAGTCTCGTCGGGCTCCGAACACGGCCAGGAACGTGCAAGTCGGGCCGGTGTCGCGTGGCTGTTTTTGCCTTTCGAGTCAGATCGCTGTCCCGAATTTTTGAGTGACTCCGCTGCCAGCCGGCGCCGCTAACAATGGAGGGGCAACGCGGGGTCATTTTCGTGTTCGATCTGTGTGGGGTAGACCCTGCTCTGTTGTGGCGTGAATGCTGCTCCAGCCATAGCACCCCTCCCCTGACGGTGTTTGTGGCGTCATCCAGGGTTGTCGCCAAGTCAACTTTTCCGACTTCCGAGCATCTCTCATCAGGCAGTCCACAGTTCACGTCCATCTCACACCCACTATGTTTCCCACCCTCGCACGACGAATGGCTCAGGCGCCAAAGCCGCAGCTGAATGCGGGGCTGACCACACCGCTCTTCAAGCTCAAGAAGGTGTGGCCGCCTGAGATGAAGACCATGACGGCCCAGCAGCAGCTTCGCTTCGAGAAGAAGTACAAGCGGAGGCTCAAGCTGGCTACCGCCCGCCCGCGGTGGGACAAGTTTATCCGGCTGTCTCAACTGTTCACTATCACATGTACGAAGAGTCTGAATTTCAGGGGTGACCAGTTACTGACTTCTGTGACTAGTCGTGATCTTCTACTCAGTCCTCTTCATGGACTGGAAGGATGTCCCGACTCCCTTTGAGCCGGTGAGTTTGTGTTCCACCATCCCTTGTTCAGACCGATGCTCATCCCAGCCCAGGTCCGTCAGAAGTTCTGGAGCTTCTTTGGCATTTTCGACGAGGACGCGAAGAAGATCAACCCCAGCGCCAAGCCTCCCCCGTCATCGGGCCGGCTTTGATCTCGGCGTCCTGCCCTAAGGAGTGCCGCTGTTCTTCCCTCATTGTATAGTATCTGTGCCACCATTTGGAGTTCTGGCGTTTGAATACCCGGCAACATCGGCGTGGCTGTTTGGCCATGGTAGAATGCGAAGTGCCGGTGCTTCGGCTTCCCCATTGGCCTGCCTGCTGTGTCTGTGACCCCCGCAAGACAGAAGCTCTCATGCCCTGTCAACCACCATGCCATCATCGTAATCCAACCCATTTGTTTGCCAACAAAACACCCTAAGCCCCTCCTCACCTCCCATGCCAAACCATTCCCCCCATCCCCAGCCCCGCGCCCAAACTACTCCCCAACCCACCGCCTCCCCCGCGCCCTTCATTAACAGGCCTCTTCGCCACGGTCCCCTGCGCCCTCACCCCCGCCACAATCTTCTCCATATTCGTCTCAATCACGACGCCCCCCACAATCATCTCCCCCAGCGTCGCATGCAGCGTCTCAAAGTTAAAGATCAAATCCAACTCGCACACGTTCTCAAACAACCTATCCAGCGCCTCGACATACACCTGGATCAGGTCAATCAGCGCCAGGGGGGACTCGGTCGACGTGGAGATGATGATGAAGTGGAGGGTTGCGTAGTGCCGGTAGGTGACGAGCGAGGGGACATCGGGTTGGTCGTGGGTGGCGGAGGAGGAGGTGGAGGAGGTGGAGGATGCGGCGAGGAGGGGGGGCAGGGGGAGGAAGTTGCAGGAGCCCGGGGCGCGGGCGCTGACGAGGGTGAAGATTTCGGAGATGAGGCGTTGTTGGATGGATGTGTCCTGTTGGGGGTGGGGGAGTTAGTGTTGGGAGGGGAGGGGGAGGGGGGAGGGGGGAACGGACGAGTTGGGTGTAGAATTTGGTGAGGCGCGGTTGGCCTTGGCCGTTGAAGACTAGGAAGGCGTTGATCATGGCTGGGAATCTTGGGGTTTGGTGGACTTGTGCTAGTAGACGGAATGGTGACTTGTCGGCGCGGGTGTCGCGTCTGGACCTGAGATGGGATCGCTGGACGGGAGCGGGTTCCTGGCAGCGAACAGCAAACAGCGGGGAGCATGACGTGCTGCTGGCCCAGGATCGCTGTGCCTGGCTCAGGATGTGGCACGTGCACTTGCCGTTATGCTGTTTGATTGGCTGACGGAAGCTGGGGTTGCATCTGCCTGCCGGCAATTGGCGATGAGGTGGGGCGTTTGAGCTCAATCGTCCAAAGCTCCATCTCGACTTCTCGAACTTGCACCTGCTTCCCGTCCAGCTGCAACTTCAAGCAAGCGGTTGCAGGGATTGACAGCTCGACCTGTTCTCTTCATACAGAGTGACTTTTAGTTTCCTCGCCCCTTTTCTTGTCGAGAAAATTCGGCCATCAATTCGTCTGGATTCGAATCATCATGGCGCGCACCGGTGCTTCCAAGCTCGTCCGGGTCGCGTACCGCGGCCTGCAGACACCTTGCGCCGTGCGCAGTGTCCTCCCAACCATTGCCGCTGTTCCGGTTTTCCCCCATCCTGCGCCTAGAGTTCCATCTCTGCCGGCTCGCCGTCTCATCACTAGCAGCGCCTCCCGCCAGGGCATCACACCGGACAACAAAGGGGCCAAGGATGTGGAAACTCCCTCCATCACCAAGACCCCGACCCCCATGACCGACTCCGAGTACCACGCCGTTGCCGACGAGTATCTCGAAACTCTCCTTACCCGCCTTGAAGAGATGCAGGATGCGCGAGAGGATGTCGACGTCGAATTCTCAGTCAGTACCCTCCCCTGCATCACCTCCCCCTAACATGGCAATGCTCACTAACAACCCCCAGGCCGGCGTCCTCACGCTCTCCCTCGGTCCTCACATCGGCACCTACGTGATCAACAAGCAGCCGCCCAACAAGCAAATCTGGCTGTCGTCGCCCAAGACGGGCCCGAAGCGCTACGACTACGTTACTCTGGGCGAGGGCCAGCACGAGAAGCAGGACACGGCCACCGGCGACTGGGTGTACCTTAGGGATGGCAGCACCCTGAACGACTTGCTTGTTGAGGAGATCGGTATTGACATCACAACGTCCAACCCTGAGATTGGGAGCTAGCGGCTCTAGATGCTGGATTGGGACGGACGTGGTGGCTTTCATGGTTTTCGGGTTCTGTCTTGTGTTATTAAGGTATGTTGAGCGAGCAGGCAGGTTGAGGACGATGGACGCGCGGGTGGCTGGGGTCTAAAGTGTCCGGCATCTGATTCCTCCACATCAAGTGTATGATACAGGCCTCGTCTCGAGTACAGCATTGTGTTGCCGAACCACATGCGGCGTGCTTCCAAACGTTTGTTATTCACACTACACTGGACGCTCATCACTTATGTCACCAATGCGGTCCACCAATACAGCCACCCTCCGAACTCGTAACGCTGGCCTTTCCGTTCAGCAATTTGTTTACGAAAGTAGGTACCTTAGGTGCCAAGACGAACAGGGGAGGAGCTGTGGTCGTTGCAGACACAAACCCCTCATAATTTTGACACACCAAAACCAGAGCTCGATAGGTCCCAACGTTCTCGTGTTAAGTTCGCCTTCATGGTTAGCACCACTGCTGAGATGAACGAATCTTTTTCTAAAGCTGCTATTGCTCTTCCTCCGAAATCAAGGAGCCCGCCCAAGCTCACTGTTCCCATACCACCTCCACCTCGCCGGCCTCCTGGGCAACTGAAACTCAGCCCAAACTTTCATCCTCCCATTTACCCTCCAACCCAAATCGTAAGAGCTTCCTGGGGCATTCTCCAATAATAAAACATCTTTCTGAGCCAATACCTAACCTGGATAGCAATTCCGCTTCCGAACACGCATTATCAACGCCACAGCAACCGCAGTCGACAACCTCCACGACAACGTCCTCCGCCTCTCCCTCACCCCTCCCCCCCTCCAACACATCACCCAAGCCCTAACCCATCACCTCCCACCCTCAACCCGCGCCTGGCTCAAATTACTATTCCCCGAATGGCATCTCCCCCCAAACCTCATCCTCAAAACCCAAACCCTCGAATACAGCGACGCAGAACTCGAGACCGAAAAAGCGGCTTACACCCAACTCCACCCCCTCCAGGGCCTCGTCATCCCGCGATGCTTCGGCGAACTAAGCTATAACGGTGCCAGGGCGCTGCTCCTCGCAGACATTGGCGGGGCGAGTCTGGCTGATCCCGAGGGCGCGTTGCTTCAGGTGGGGGAGTTAAGATGTATGTTGGTGCAGGCGATGATGGCTATGGCGAGGTTGGGGGTTATGCAGGATGATTTGAAGTTGGATAATTTTCATGTTGTGGGGGATAGGGTTGTGGTGTTGGATTTGGAGACGGTGTGTTGTGGTGAGGGCCCTGAGGGGGGGTGGGGGGAGGAGAGGTGGGGGGAGGAGGTTGAGAGGGGGTTTGAGAGGGTGGTGGGTAGGTATGAGGAGAGGCAGGGTTGGTATTGCGAGGAGGGTGTTATTCTCGTGGATAAATACCTAGATAGATCGGAGACAGCAACTAGTGCGTACTAGATGCCGGATGGGCCGTTCTGGCCTGTGGAAGTGAGATTTCCAGCTTTATTCACCATCAACCTCTAGTCACCGGCCCTCCCAAACTCTCGCGTGCTGCCTATCCAATCAAGTAATTCTCAGATTTACCCCCCTCTGCATCAACGCTTCTCCGCATCCCCAACCTCGATCTCCCCATCCCAAACCAAACACATCTGCCTTTTCTCATACCTCAGCGCATGCTGCTTAACCTCCCTCTCCACCATCTCAGCAAGCCTCTCCTCCCCAACCCAAGCCACATCCTCCAGCTCCTCCAAATCCACCACCACCCTCCACTTCCCCCTCTTCCCCCTCTTCCCCCTTTCCTCCCCTACATCCTCAACAAGATGAAAATTCGCCATATCCCAATCCCCCTGCTGATACCCCACCCCCACCAACCGCCTCAACGCCTCCTCCATCATCCTCTTCAACTCCTGTATCTCAAGTAGCAACCCCTCGGGCGAAAACAGTGACACCCCGCCTACGTCAGACAATACCAACGCCGGCGCACCGTCAAACCACACCTCGCCCCCAAAACCGCGGGATCAGAACACCCTGCAGCGGCTTCAACCTCGCGTTTCGATATGCGGCCACTTCAGCGTCATACCCCTCGCGCCAAAACGGCCCCTTTTTCTTGCGGCAGTTGTGGCGCTTGAGGATGAGGGGTGAGGAAGGGGAGAGGAGGAACCATTTGGGGAAGAGGGAGGTGAGCCAGGTTTGGATGGCAAAGGGGAAAAGAGCAAAGAGAAAGAGGAAGAGGGATTGGGTTGGGGAGGGGTGGAGGTGTAAGCGTAGGACGTGGGGGTGGTGGAGGTGGAGGGAGGAGATGGGGGTGACGGTTGCGTGGAGGAGGCGGGTGCGGAGGCGGAAGCGCTGGGGAGGGAGAAGGGGGGGTGGTTAATGGTGTTTTTTTTTTTGTGAAGGGGGGGCGAGGGGGGGGGGGGGGGGTGGCTTATTTGAAGTTTGGGTCTCGGCCCAGGAAGGGGGAGCGGGGCACTGTGCTGAGGTGGGTTCGGACCTTGGGGATGCCCATCGCTTCCTGGAAAAAGTGAAATTGCCGCACAAGCCAAGTTACATTGGAAACAGCTGAATCAGACAATTTTTTAGCCGTCTGGCGAGTGCGTGCATTATAGCTATGCTTGCCATACACACCACAGCACCGAACCTTCGTACGAGATCCCACCTGACCACTACTATCTGGCTACGTTTCTTGCGCTCCCTCCCCACCTACGGCCTTTTGGTCAAGCTAGTCCTTTATATCTTGCATAGTAAGTGATCTCCCTAGACGTATATATATTTTTTTGGCTTTCTAGTATTTGCTTAGTACCTCGTTAGTCCTGCAGAGTGTGACGAATCGTCGGGTGAGCCTCATGTTGGAACCAGCGGTAGTTTGGTAGGCCAATTGAGGGTCAAATAGAGGGCAAATGGAGGGCACTTGCAGAGGGCACGGCGATCAGGTTGTTCACTGCTTCAATTGACTGGATTCTGCAGTTGTTCGTTGTTGTTGTTGTTGTTGAACGTTGGCAGATTGCGCTCAACGTTTGGTAGTTTGGTTCCCCTGAGTCACGTGACCCTGAGGACTGGGGCCGCAGTTGGGCCCCAGTTCTGACACCCATGTAGGGTGAGGTGAGATTGAGGGATGGGATTGTCGGGGAGACGGCCCGGACGGGGGAAATCCGGGTGGGGACGACGACGTTGAGATCGGGCACGGGCAGCGGATCCACGGCGGATCATACAAAGGACAATATGGGCTGATGGTCCCCTGCCGGTGGTCCCAGCAATCTGCATGCAGTGTTTTCCGTACCTTACCTTCCTTTGTCCCTTGCTTGAACGATGCCTCGGATTTGACCGAGCGCGCAAGAAATGGCGGCCGAATTGGCGTCGTGGCCCGGAGCAGTATCCGTACTCCGTACTGGACCTGAGGTACCTTAAATACCTGGAAGTACTGTAGTAATCGCTGGGTTGCCGGAAAGGTCTGCACGTGTGAAGACAGCAGTGGAGAGGTTGCATTGATGGATCGTACCTGCGAAAAGGTACAGAGTAAGGCAGGCAACGTTCGGCAAGGTTCCTGAGGCACCATTTCTTTTTTCAAGAGTGGAGTTGTTGCGGCTGCCAACCGACTTTGGTTTGTTTTTCCGACTCCCAACTGGCCTGCCCAGTTGTTGCCGTGCTGCTGTACGCCAAGACGGGAGAACAACCCTCTTGGTTATTTTTCATTTTGCCAGTCAGGCGTTCTTAACTTCTGTTTTCCTATTTGCTATTGTTTTTTTTTCCTCCTTCGTTTTCACTCCCCCTTTTTTTTTTTTTCCTACGCCGCAGCCGTTCCTAGGCAACCCCTCTCCTCCATAAGATCACTCACCGACACCTCTACATTGTTCATTTGTTGTCTCTCCACTATGCTCTAGAGCACCCCTGGTCGTCTTTAGCGCTTAGCCTCTTCCCCTCGATACCATCGCACGTGTCGCCATGCACCTCTCCTCCCGAACCGCCTGGTCTTTCGTGGCCTCGCTGGCCTATCTCGGCGCCAACCGCGCCATAGTCGACGCCGCCGGCGTGCTGGAGGTCGATCTTCTTTTCCCCCGCCACGGCCAGACATACGAGCCCACGCCCTACATGCCCATCGTGTTTGCGATACAGACGGCCGAACTCGCGCGGCACATCTACCCTATGATTGAAATCCGCATCCAGAACCTGTCTGACCCGGGCGAGGGCCAGGGCGAGACCTATTATCAGCACCTGGACCTGCCGAACGGCACTATCACTGACAGCGAGCCCTTCTTCGTCCACGCCTTGGTAGATAACTTCGCGACAGAGGGTAATTGGGCCCTTAACTGGGCCTTCCACTGGATAAGCTGCCTGCCGTACTCCAATGGGGACTTCTCGGGCAATGTCCAGCGGAATTTCTCGGACCCCTTTGGGACCCGCATCAACACCACGAAGGGCGGGCAGTCGGCGGACTTGGTCGCTGCCACGGGCGATGAAAAGGCGTGTCGCGCTGGCCGGGAGCTGGCGTTTGCGCTCAACGTCACCGACGAGATCATGAACGTCAGCGAGCTGATGCAGATGAGCGAGACCCCGACGTGCGTCATGGTGCCGGACCTTCAGTCGGAGCCAACCCTGAACTTTTGCGGCCCCAAGATCGACTCAACCCTTGCCGCAAACATCTCTGCCGAGGTGAAGGCCAAGCTGTGCCACGGCCCGAACCCGCCCGCCGACTGCCCGTCGAAATCGGAGCCGTCGGATGCCGCCCCCCGGCTGGCCGTCGCGGGCACCGCGTCCATGATACTTGCATTCGGGGCGTTGGGGTTCCTTTTGGCATAATTAATCTTAATGGGCATTATGGCGCAGCAGCACATTTCATGTTTGGTCGACTCGACAACCTCAGCTAATACCTCGCTGCTTTTCTTTTCTTTTGTATTTACTCTTATGAACCATGAATTTAGAGCACAATATTAGCTAATTGGATGAGAAAAGAAACAAAACAAGTCAGAAAACAAAATGAACTCGATTCACGGGCGACTAGTTGCAAGCAAGGCTCTCTATAACTCAAATATAGTTATTTAATAGTTAACTATTAAATTTTAGGAGGAACGTAGGCATGTATTATGTGCTCTTAAAGTTCTTTGATCGTGGACTTTTAATAATCCTGCTTCGTCTGGCAAAGGGGGAGATCACACCCACACAGTAACACTGTCCTCATTATATCCTCTTTGACTTAATCATGCCCGATTGATGCCCAGCCGCCCGCATCCAGACAGATTTGACTCGACGAAAAGACCCAACGGCAGGGCGGGCCAAAAGCTTCCTGGCCGTTGGCTCGCAATTCCCCGGCATGCACTCGGTAAGGCAACAGCAGGCCACTTCCGCCCGGTTGATATGATATGGGAATTGGGGTTTCTGTTGTGTGTGATGCAGTTTTGAGGCTGGATCGTCCGCAAGGCAGCAGCAAGCCCAACCATCTGCCGCGCTCAACTGAGACGTGCCTGTTGGGGAGTCCCCCAAAATAGAGCTTGACCCGTTCTCCTCTCTCCAAACCGCAATCTTGAAAAGCCGCAGCTCAGGCGGTTCAATTCACCATCCAGTACAGAAAACAAAAACAAGACTCACCACTTTCTGCGACCTATTTTACTTCCACCAAGAGCTTCCCGGCGCTTCTTTTCATTACAGCATGGCCAGCTTGCGAGATGCTCTTGTCCAGATAAAATGGCCAGTACTGTGCGCCATGAAGCCCAGCCCCAAGGTGAAGAACACTGCTAAGAAAAAAAAAAGAAGGGGTGGCCCAACCCCGCAGTTGTCATCTGGGACGAATTTAACCTCGAGACTCTCAACCAGAGCTACGGCCACGTCTTGGACTTCCCCGTCCCCGCATGGTTGGTCTACCCCCAGGCCGGCCAGGTTGACCAGGCGCCCCTGGGTCTGATCATCAACAAGCCCGACGACATAAAGCGGCTGATCGCCTGGAACAACGACTTGATGTCGTCCACGCTCCAGCATGCCAAAATTCACCTTGGGCTCTACCAGGGCACCTTGCTTCGCCTCGTCTATACCAGGGAGGACAAGTCGGTTGTCGCCAAGCTGCCCAACGGGCCTCCCAAGCTCGCCATCGACCACATCATCTCCCTCGACGAATTTCCCAGACACTACCTGATAGTTGGGCTCGGACGGCCAAGCAGCATGTTCAGCGGCACCAAGCTGGCGCTAATGCTCTCGCAAGCCGCCGCCAAAAACCCAGTCGAGCTTATGTGGCCGGTGAGGCAGCTTGCCAACCTCTGCGACCTTGCCAACACTCGATACGGGTACATCCAGACGGGCGATGAGTTGGTGGTGTTCTGCTTTAGCAAGAGCGCCGACGTGAATGACCCCGTGTGGAAGGCAGCGATGAAGCCGATCCCTTATTCGAAGCACGGGCCCGAGGCGCTGACGACCGACCTGGCGCTGTGGTGGCTTTGTATGCTGGCCATGTCGGGCCAGCACAATAGCGCTCTTGTGCCTGAGGATGAGATGGTCAAGATTGATGACTGGGACCCCGTCTACCTCGATGCAGAGCGCGGCTGGGCACGCCGTCATCGGTACTCCAACCTCGAGCTGCCTACCGACCCGCCCCCGCCCCCAGAGTACCGGCCCCCATCCCCCGGCAACCCGGCCGGGTTCCAGGCTGCCGTTGGGCTCCATGCGGATCCCGCGTTTGAACTTCACTATGGCGGCAGTGTTGATTCTCCCGACGCAGACAATGTCGGTGTTGCCAGCCCTGCCGTGTGAGCATGAACTGGGAAGGCAACAAGATGTCCGAGAGTATAAACCCCTGGTTGACGTGGTGGGATGGGATAAGAAAGAGCAATGAGAAGAACTGCGAGAGGAGGGGGTTGATGGGCACTCAGGAAACCAAGGCAATGATGGTGTCAGATTGTAGCATTTTTTGCCAACTGTTTCTGTTCGAGTACTTGTTCGCGAGAAGACAACTTGTTGCGTGGGAAAATAAGACCGTTTGTGTACTCCCAACTGAGTGAGGTACTCATCCCGCGCCATGCTTTTGCCCTCTCCTCCGCCTGATTGTCACAGTTATAATACCACCGAGGCGGCCGGGCAGCCAGCGGCCGAGGTCGAACGTTGGACACTGCGCCTCTTTGACTCCGCCGCAGGTTGTTGCGATTCGGCTTTCGAGCGGCTCTCCAATCGTACCGCCTCGGATCCACGTACGAAAAGAGACGGTCCCGCGCCGGCTTGTTTCTGAGATTGTAAGGGATTGTACCAAAACTCCCGCAAGGAAACGCAAACGTCGAGATGCGGGCGCCATTCTCCTCGTTCCAGGTCGTGACCATATTGTCGAATTCGGAGTAATCGTCGAGACAATATCGGAAAACTTCGCGCTCCATGCGAGAAGTCCAGTCTGATGTGAGATGCGGATTCAAGTCGGGATCTGTGAGATAATGGGGGGTTGTGATGGCAATGCTGAGATCAGCAAGCTTGCCGTCAACCAGTTGCCGGTGCGCAACGTCGATATCGATGATACCAAGCTGGTGGAGTCCTATCACGTCCCGTAGAATCCTACGGGCGTCCGTTGCTCGCAAAGGCTCCTCGGTCAGCCCGAAGGCCTTGACGATACCCCGGATGGGTGGCGGGCGGCCGTCGCGGCCGAGGAAAGGGACCGCGTTTCCTCCATGCCAGGGTTGTCGGCATTTCCCTGGAATTCCAGCTCCAGGTCGCTGAACTGCTCCATCATGATCCGCTCGTGCTCCTCGTCGAGCAGCACGTAGCCAAAGCAGCGGACGGCCAGCTCTTCGTGGCCTGCCTCTTTTAGACGACCAAAGGCGCGGCACTCGGCGCTGAATGGCTCCGAGTAGTTGTAGAAAGCCGTCATGGCCTCGCGATCTTCGGGGTTTGTGTACGGAACTGGGCCCATCCAGTCGTCGTCATAAACAAATCTAAACTGCGACTGCGTTAGCAAACGGCTCGCTGTGCGCGCGATTCCCTTGAAAAGACTGTATTCCACTCACAAGCTTCAGCGCGTAGATACACCCGAAAATCTCAACCTTGAACACGTGGGAGTGCTGGCCTCCCCCAAGGTGGTCGAGGAACTTGATCTTTTGCGGACCGCGGAAGTCGAACGGGTCCAACTTTGGGCCATCGCAGGGCGGCAGCGGCACCAAATCAGAGGATGATCGGGGCCAATCTGGGTACATGGCAGAGAGTCCGTACGCTTGATCAATCGCACGAACAGAAAATACGAATGGTTATAAGGCTCGGACTGAGTTCGAGAATCGATGAAATTGAAGGTCAAGGGACTGTGGGGTGAATGGGCAGCTGTCACCCATTTAAGGCGGCCAAATAGCCGCCCATAGGAGTTTCCCAAATTCGCCTTTGCAAATTGCTCGGTTCATGCCATCTGGGTGGTGTTTAGGTAAAATCAGAGCAAAATATTGAGGTGGATGTTTGGGGCTTGGAGGAAGAATAAATGATGTTTATGACCTAAGCAGGACTCGTTCTTGGCATCGAGGGTTCGGGTTGCTTTGGGTCGCTCAGGGTCGTCTCTCGGGCTCCACCCCGCTAAATCCCGACGACTATCTCCGCAAAACCCAGGCTGCTCGTTTCGGATCATGAGCTCCAAGCCGAACATCCCCACTTTTGCCGGATTAGGAAAATGCTCTCTCGTTGGTGACTTCCAGCTTCGGTTTCCATTTTGATCCCATCATCGAACAGCTTGGTCAGCAGCCATCAACACGTTGCCGCAGGAGGACTCGGCCTGCCACTCCTCGAAACTCAAACCCCACCAAATAGCATTGTATTACCAAGCCGATGACAAAAGGCGGCAGCCGGCTAGCCTCCATGGACCATGAGTCCAACCTCCTACGCTTCCTACCTCCTGTTTAGGTAACCAGTCTCTCATTGGTCACCTTACTTCAGTCCACATGTGACATCTCCATGTCGACGACACTTGACGCGTCCGGAACAGGGACAAGGAGGCATTGACGAGGATGAGAGGGAATCAGTTGAGGCGGACGGTGGACCAAAAGACATCTCCGAATCCAGTCCAGATGGACTCTGGCGGATTGAAGGACCGGAAACTGCGGGGAATGAACCCAGTGACCGTGCGAAGCTGGATTCTGGTCCTTGGGTCGAGAGACATGACAAAACTATAAAGAAGGGCTCTCCCTCCCTCGTTCATCACAGCTCTCAGCAGAAGCCAGAAACTGAAGACCATCACTCGAGCCACTCCAGTTCTTCACTCCACACAAGCACTAAGACTTCCCTCTACCCCCTCATAACCCATTTTTACCCACCATCACCCTCCGAGCCATCAACATGTCCGAAAAGGTCGAAGTGTTCGAGCAAAAGCGCGACCTCCCCATTCTCGCCAACCGTGAGAACACCGAGGGCCGCACTTACATCGTCACGGGCGCCAACACCGGCCTCGGTTTCGAAGCCGCGAAGCACCTCACCTCGCTCGGTGCCGCCAAGGTCATCCTCGCCGTCCGCAACAACATCACTGGCCAGGCCGCCAAGTACGAGATCGACACCGCCGCCGGCACCGCCGACAAAAACGTTGTCGAGGTCTGGCCGCTCGACCTGTGCAGCTTTGACAGCGTGAAGGCCTTTGCCAAGCGGGCGGCTGCCGAGCTCGAGAGGATCGATGCGGTTATTGAGAATGCGGCCCTGGCGCTTATGGACCGTGAGATGGCTGAGGGGCATCTCAAAACTGTTACAGTCAATGTGACAAGCACCTTCTTGCTGGCGGCGCTGTTGCTGCCCGCGATGAGCGAGAAGGCAAAGCGGTTTGGCATCCAGCCCCGCTTGACCATTATCTCGAGCAGCATCGGATTTGCTGTGAAAGAGCATTGGGAGCGAATCAAGAATGATCCGTTGAACGGGATGGATGGGAAGGAGATTTCAGGTACCGATGTGTGAGTCTGCCCCTTGCTTTGCCCAACGTAACCAGCTCGACTAACACAGCTGGCTGCGACAGTTACTCCCTGACCAAACTTGTCGAGAACTTTGCCGCCCACCACCTCGCTCGCGACCTGCTGCCAGTTGACAAGACAAGCGTCATCATCAACATTGTCTGCCCCGGTCTTTGCGTCACCAAGCTTGGCCGCCACGCTCCACAGGAGGCTATGGCCCACCTCCGCCAGCTCCATGCCCTGATGGGCCGTTCCGCCGAAGACGGCAGTCGCACGCTGTTGCACGGGGCTGTCGGAGGTGTTGAGACTCATGGAAAGTTCCTCGACTCTTGCGAGATTGCAGAGTAAGTGTTACTGCCCATTACTCGTGGGTTATCATGCGCTGACTTGAGCATAGGAACACTACCTTGCCTGACTGGGTTAAGGACGTGGAGGTTCAGAAGCACACCTGGGATGCCATCGCAAAGGAGCTGGAGGTTACTGCGCCCGGGTGTGTGGCCAAGATGCTGGAGTGTGTTGCATAAACTGCCTACGGTATTTACGGTTCAGCTCGTCTGAGTCTATGTACTTACAACTCTAGCTCTACCATTTCAGAATTCAGATAGCCCCCATCAAAGCACTACCTGTATTCTCTCCAACAGAACCCCCAACACACACCTCCCAAAACTCCCTCCCCGCCTTCCCATACAACGCCTCAACCCACGGAAACCCCCTCAACACCCCCTTCACCTCCTCCCAACTCCCCAACCGCAAAACCCCGACCGCCTCCCTCGCCCTCAAAACCACCCACCCCTCCCCCACAATATCCCGCCTTCCAAAAACACCCGCCGCAACCCCCACAAACACCATCCACACCACCACCTCCCATTCCCATCTCCCCCTCCCAACATCACCACCACCCACCCCCACTACCCTCCTCGCCCCCTCCCCAAGCCACCCCGACGGCGTCGACTTCATCTTCCCACACCCACCCCCACGCAAGAAACCGATCACCAGCGCTGTGATCCCCACATATATCGCTTCTTCAATTCCAACCCCCTTTGCACCACCACCACTACCAACATAACCCTCCGGTCCCGCTGCTTCCCCCGCAATTTCTTGAACCCGTGGCCGCGGCAAGAGTGGGGAGATAGCCTGCAACTGGTAGCCCAGCAGGATGAACGCGTCGTGTACGTCGCGGCTGTTGAGTTTGGGGGTGGAGGGATAGGAGGCGGTGTTGAGGAGGTTGGTGAGGTGCGTGGCGGAGTGGAGGAGGGTTGTGAGGGTGGGATTGAGGGGGAGGTGATGGTGATGGGGGTTTGGGAGGATGGGAGGGTTGGTGTGGAAGTGGGTTGGGAAAGGTGGGACGAGGGTGTTGCCGAAGAGGCGCTCGGCTGCTTGGAGGGGGAAGCGGGTGGGGATGCCAAAGTGGAAGGAGCATTCGAGGTCTGGTCTGGGGTGGGTTAGTCAAGAGAGGACTTGAGAGTGGTGTTTCTTTTTTTTTTCGTTTTTCTTTCTTTTTGTTGTTTTCACCATTTTGGGACGAGAAGCCTTACCTGAAAATCTTTCTTGTAGTCTCACGAGAACTCTTGATCCAGTGCCCAACGCCGCCTCGCATCTCGATCATGCGGCGCAGTCCGTCCAGATGCATCAACCCGCGGTCGTACTGATTATCATACCGCTCGTACAAACTCAATATCAAGACGACGCCGATGTTTTCTTCGGTTATTGCGTTTGCCCCTGAGAGCCGGGCGTTGACCATCTGAAGGGCTTTGCAGATGTGCTGGACCTGAGCAGTCCTGTTTGCCTGGCCAGTGGCATAGCCGATCCCGGCAATGAAAGTTGCCATTGCCCCGTGGAAGTCTGCAGGGAGGTTGTCTGATTAGAATTCAAAGTTCTCTTATCACGAAACCCAGGTTTAGTGGTTTTCGTGGGGAGTAGTGACTCACACGCCTCATCGAAGAATATAGGTTTGACCCATCTCATGTTGGGCTCCCCACTGTAGTCAAGAGCAGCATCCAATTCATGGGCATGGCGGATTCCGCGGAAGAAACAAACAGCTGCAGGTGCCCTCAGTCAGCTGAAAACTTGCGTTCAAGCTCAAAATCTGCTCACCTCTCTGAATCAGTGCGACGCCTGCCGACCCGCGCTGCTGAACTTGCTGCCAGTGGACGGGTAGAAGTGAAAGGGGTCCAATGGCGGGGCCTGGCGGTTTTTTGCTCCTTTCTTCCTGTACGAGCAGTCCTGTATTGGAATGAGCATTCTTCCTGGAAGGGCGATTCAGCTTCTTCCCAAGGTTGTGGCCTTTGGCAGCATGGCTTCGAATCTGCCTTCTGATGTCTCGGTCGTTGGTGCTGTTATTGTCGACGAATTCGAATCCCATTTTGTCAAGTGTGGAGTTGTCAACCGGATGACACTGTTGTAGAAGGAAATCAGTGTGAAGCGAAGAGTTAGGATTTCTAAGCGCCAATTTCGAAGAACACATGTTATCCCATAAATCCGAAACGACCCCATGTTAACTCCGGACCAGACTCTACACCCATCAAATGCCACTATGGTACCTAAATTACCACCTCAACTCCTAGTTAACATCTGATCGTTGGATATGTTCATGGTTTCCAGGCCATGCTCGGCCAACAAGATATTGAGAGTGTAGTACCTCCGATGATTCAGGTCGGACCCCCCCCCCCCCCCCCACCCAACCCCCCCCCCTTTCGCGCACAAGAAACATCAAGCACCCCTCCATAGCCGCGTGAGCTAGAGCCAATTGCGCAAAAGGTCATGATTATACGGGATTCCCATACCTAACCAAAGTATGTTACACGCCCTCCTTGTTCCCCCGTTTATCCGGATTCCGGCAGCATTTGTACCAAATGGACACGCACGCCGCGATGGCACTCAATATACTGGCGGCGATGCCAATCCAGGCCCCGATGCTAAGGCCGCCGCCGCCCCCCGACTTCTGCGTCTGATCGCCTCCCTGAGTGTTCTGCGTGTTCGAGCCGGTTCCTGTTGCGGTCAGCACGACTTCAGCGCCAGAGCTGGCTGAACGAATACCTGAGCTGCCTGATCCAGAATCCGCGGCGCCAGTTGGAGAACTCGCGGCACCGGTTGGCGTTGTCGCAGTGCCAGGAACTTGTGTCTTTGTTTGGACGAGCTGCGCCGTGTATGTGATCGATTGGGTCGCCACTGACTGTTCATCCCGTTGCTGTCAGCCACTGCTCGTTTTGCCCCATCCAAAGACCCCATTCTCCAAGTCCCAACCCACCTTGGTCTGGACCTCAAAGGTCCCACACTCGTTCCCAAAGAACATCATGATGCCGTTGTAGTTCTCGGTCGAGTAAACTTCTGGACGCGGGGTCAAGAAGTCCGAATAGAAGAGCAGACACGCGTCGGCGGTGTCGGACATGAACTGCGGGCTGGCACAAAAGCAGTCCTTGTCCTTGCAGGCCGACTTGTATACCGCAGAGTATGTGTCGTCGACGGCGCATTTTCGTTGATCGCTGCTCAGTCCATTGTACGCCGCCGCTGCCCTGAACACGGGCCTCAACTGGGGGTTGGCTGAGGCGGTTATCGTCCACAGGAAGATGAGGGCGAGCCCCGCGGGGTTGAGGGCAATCATCGTGGCTGGTCTCGGAGACAATATCGTTGATGAAAATTTAGGGTTGGGAAGGTCGGAAACGAAAGACTGATGTTGACGCCACCCGCGACGGGAAAAGAACAACCAGGACAAAACTTATCGCGGCACACGAGGGGGGTCTTCCTGGTCATGTCTTCAACCCCTGGGACCACGGTTCAAACCCCAATCATCTCTCATGGTATCATTAAGCGCCAGAGCGCCAACTCCGACTCCATACATGAAGACACGGGCTTTCGATTGTGCGCCACACAGGAGCACCCTGGAAGCGAGCCAGCCAAGACAAGGTTTGTTGTCAATCTTTCCTTCAGCTGAACATCTTGGGGCCCTTGGCAATGCACGTTTCAAATGGCACGGTTGGGGGCAACCAATCATGGTAGTCCAGTGCTTGTCCCCTCCCTTTCAGAAATATGGGGAAAACTTTGAAGCCGTTCGTCAGGCGCGGCAGGCTTTTCTGAAAAAAGAACAGGTCGCGGCTAACACTTCTCGAGGTTAGTGGAAAGCGACGCGGTTAAGGTTTCAGGTGAGGCTCAACGCCACCAAGAATGTGAACACGCCCTCAACCAGGGGAATCAAGATCGATAGTCGAGCCAGAGCGCACAAGGGTTCGTGCCGAAAACATGCGCTGGGAGGCCGGCAATTAGCTTGGAACTGTGCTATGGAGAAGGAAGTCATGCCACTGTCATGGAAACAGACACGCTCATACCCAATCTCGGCAGACAAGCAGCGGGGTACAGATCTCGACAGAATACGTACACCCAACTCAGGTTTGGACCCGACCCAGACTACTTCGTAAACGGACCTGAACGCCTTATCAAGAGCATAAGGCTGGCTTAAGCGCCAGCACCAAAGGCGACAGCAGTAGGTACTCTTGGTCTCTGCCCGCTGACTGCCCGTGAAGTTCAGCATATCACAAACCACTGCGGCATAGCCGTACCCTGCTCCGGCTGGTCGAGTGGCAACTGGTTCACACCTTGGCGAAAAATTGCGAGTTCCCACGGCAGCTGCCGGGCTGTCAGGGGCCGCATTGAAGCCGCAACTACTGTGTACTGTGTACATATGGTGTTGGCGGACAGGGCCCCGAAAGGAAATATTGGCTGGTGAGCTGTGGCGTCCACACCTCGTCCCAATGGAACACATGCAGCTGTGGCCCGGAGGCTTGTGATAGGAATGGCCACTGAAACCCGCGGTCAGCCTTAACATCCTATCTGAGCCTGCGAGCAGCATTACCAGCCACGAAGATAAAGATGTTGCGGCCTGGGGAGGGTATGGAGCAGGGGTTGCTCATGGGTCAATGCGAAAGCAGACATAGGATTGAAAAGCAATTAATTAGCAGATGAAACTCTATCCCTCTTTGCTCCTTGAGCGCATCTTGGAATTCAAGTTTGGATGTCTAGAACGCAACCCCTCAAAGCGCCAGAGCCCCTGGACGATGGCATATGACATTTGTTCCCATTTGCCTCTAAGAACCCGCCATTTACATGGACTTGGTTGACCCCCTTGCCTTTGCCTCCTGCACGAATCGAATTGCCTTGGAAACTTCCACCGTACTCAGGTAAATCAACACCCCGGGAATAACGATCCAGAATCCATTGAGCATGACGAAGTAAGCCCAGAAATAAAACGAATCTGGCCGGCAGTAAACGGCCCCGTAGACAGCCTCGTCAAAGAAAAAGATGGCGTAGTACAGCACGTCGCCATACATCTGGCCGAGGCTGACGGCGATCTGCAGCGGGTGGCGGAGGGCGTGGTCCTTGATAACAAGCCAGCTGATCAGGAAGGAGAGCGGTCCCCACGCGACAGCTGTCACTGTTTCCATGCACACAGTGAAGGAATCTCGTGTCAGATATCGCCGGTCCGATTTCGCATACTCCTTCCACAGCTGGCCAAAGAGATCGGTACGCGCTGGCATGGTGCCGTTGTGATAGGCAAAATAGCCTATTACGAGTGGTTAGAATGAGAAGCGTCGGAGTCGGGGAAGACACGACGTGACGACAGGGAGATGCGAACAAACCTTCGAAAAAGAAGTGGATACAGCCGCAGAGCATGAACCACATGGCCGTCAACAGGTCGGTTCTGCTGATGCTGGGCCGTGTTGTTCTTGCCAAAACGGAGGTAATCCAAAAGACTAGGCCCGCGGCACCGGCAAAGGAAGTGATGAGGATTGGTACGGGGATCTCATTCGGCATAAAGCCGGGGAGCACCAGATCTGGGGGGTAATAGGGATGGCTGACCATGCTGCCGTTGGGGTTGTTGGCCGATGACATGTTTCGGAATGGTTGGATGAGCGGTCTTCAAAACGATTCGAAGATCTTGTTGCTCTCGAGACTGGAAAAGATGGACAAGCTACCAAACCTTATGTAGTTGGGTGTGATATTGTCAAAGTCAGGAACTCGAACGGAACGTCGGAACCCGCGCGTTCCACAACCATCACTTATTTCTCGGGAAGCCGACAACCGGATCAGCCCATGCCAGGGCTGGGCGCTAACCATTTTGAGTGGTTGCTTCCATTTTCACCAGAGGCATGCATGCTGCTCTTGTGCCAGTTGCCAAGCCGGGCGTGCCTGTGCCGAGAGCGGGAATCTCACACCATGTCCAGATCGCGCCAATGCATTTGTTTGAGACTTGAGTGAACCTTTTCTCCATCAAGTCATCAACTTTCTGATGGAAACAATGGATGTCTGGGTCCAAGATGCACGAGCGATAGCTCAACTGAAAGACTTCTTAACTCCGAGCCATCTACACAGTCCAGAGTACCTTAGAGTCGTCAGTCATTGGCAACCTTAATTTTCCGCAAAATCAGTCATCCAACTCCTTCTTCTTCTTGCTCTCGCTCTTGGCAACGGGCGCACCCGCCTTCGGCTCATTCTTGGAGCCGGGATCATTCTCGTAGCCACCGCCCTGAGCTTCATACTCCTTGGCAAGCTTCATGCCCTTCCATGCAGACCACTGCCCCTGGCCATCTCCGGATTTGTTGGGCTCTTGTTGGATCTCTGTTGAGAAAGGTGGCACCTAATTAGTGTGTAATCACATCGCACTGTACTGCTGCCTCGAGACGATCGTCTTACCTTCCTTGAGTTCCTGGCGAAGCTCCGGATCGGTGGGGTTGCCTTTGCTGCTTGGCATTTTTGGCGTGCAGTGCTTGATGGATCTACTGAGTTGGGTTGGGAAGCGAGGAGAGAAATTTAATGTCAAGAAACTTGTGTATAATAAGGGGAGCATGTCTTACGTTGCCCTTTGTATCAGTGATGGGCTGGGTTTCAACGGCACAACGGCTTCGAAAAGCCACAAACCTCGTCAATGATATGATATCATGACAACGTCATCCCGGAGGCCCTCAGACCTCCGTGCTTTCGACCGGCGTGGCCTTTTCCAAATTAACTAAGTACTTAGTTTCCCTGAATCACACACCTTACTAGTCGGCTGCCCTCGGCGACTGTAAACACCGCATCCTCTCATATCTCATCTTTTCGATTCTTCCCACTTCCATGTCCCTCCCCAAGAGCATGCCCTTATTCACTGCCGTCAGTACCACTGCTTAGCACTCGCCTAGAAAGTGAAGAGAGCCGGCACATTGCAGAGTAGTAGAACCACCCACCTACTTGGGCCGAAGAAGACCTTGACTCGTCAACCCGTCCACCACCTTGACCACAGCATCGACAGCAATCCCCGCCAACCGCTTTGACGAGTCCCCTCCATCACAGCACGGATCAAACGAAGCGACGGTAAAAGCAACAGGAATCGTCCGCTCCGAGATGGCCTCCATACAGTTCGCCACATCCTCTGCAAACAGCCCGCCAGGGCAAGCATACGCATTCGCCTTTCCCACACTCGAATCCACACAATCGAGATCAAAGTGAACCAACGTCGGCGTATCCTTCTCCTCTCCAAACCTCTCCCGCAACTCCTTTCGCAAAACCTCCTCAAAATCAACCCTCCTCGTCGCATCGCCCCAGACAACCCCCATCCCTGAAGCATTCACCTTGTTCCTCTCAAGCCGATTCACGTCACGCATACCACAATGAACAACCCTCCTGACAGGCAACGGACGAAACCCCGGAATCGTCTCCATCAGCGCCTTCCAGCACTCCCCAGCCATCATGGCAATGCCCTGGCTGTCAAAGTAGCCGTTCAACACCGTATCAGGGATGTTGTAGTCGTCGTGGGCATCGAACCACACACACCCGAGCGCCGCATTTCCCCCGGCATGATCATCCTTAAAGTCCTCAGACCCGTACAGCCCTGCCGCAACGCCCACACTGGCACAGCAGTTACCCGCGAGCACGATCGGAAACGAAGCCTGATTGCGCGCGGCCGTGATGGTCTTTGAGATGCGACCGAGGACCTCAAACGACCGGCCGATCTCGCCTTCGAAGGCGTCGGCTACCGGGGGGGATCTCGGTCTGGTGGACGGGGACGTCGGAGTGGGTTTTAAGGCGGGGGAGGAGGTCTGTGGATTGGAGGATTTAGTCGGGCCCTGAGCTGACGCGGTTGTTATGGTGGATGGGGCTGTCGCGGAGGCCGACGTGGTAGGGGGCTGAGATGAGGGTGAGGTAGGTGAGGGGTTTGGTGGACATGTTGAGGACGAGGAGTCGAAGAAAAGATGGGATTAGAGTTTGCTGTTGGATCAACTCAGTTGGAGGATGGATGAGTGCCGTATCTGGTAGGGATGCTAGATTTTGGTGACTCGCTGATCCTTAACAATGACATTATCATGACGCGCTCTCGGCGTTCAACCTTTGCTGGTGGCTTCCCCTCATGCTTCTCCCATCTTTTCATTGAAATTTGTGCATGATCCTTGATCTAAACTTGAAGTTTTCTCCCGAACTTGTCAATTTGAAAGATAAAAAGATTGATGGAAGGACCCTGCTCTATTTGAACACACGGACAGTATTAGGTATGTTTATACAAACAAGCAGTCAAGCAGCCCATTCATCAATACTACCATGATACCTAGAATCCAAATTCATACAATAGCTCGCTCAACTCTCAAGTGACAAGTTATATCCAAAAGAAACCGGCCGGCTCTCCGAGGTCCAACCGCCACCTATCAGCCTCCCCAAACTCCAAATACGGATCATCCAACGTAAACCTCCCCCTCTTCATTGCCTTACTCGTCAGCGGCATCCTCACTCCATCTACACCCACCTCCCCCATCGGATCCTCTCCAAACCGCCACTGCCATTCCGTCGGCACATGCAAAAACCCAGGCATGTGCATCGGCCTCGATGCAGCCGTGTACAAGCCGCCCACCGCCAACCCTGTCCGCCCCCCGTGCTCCCAGCGCTGTCTCGTAGCCTCATTCGGCACATCAAACATCATCCCGGGAACATCCAGCCCGGCCTTGAACCTGTCCCAGATGTCATCCGTTAGGACCAGGTTGTCGAATGCGGGGTTACCGAGCCGGTGCGGCAGCACGCCGCAGATGGTGCGCGGCGCCCATCGCGGCACGAACAGCTGGTTGCCGGCCGGGATCGTGCCATTCGGAAAGAAGGCGTCGACGCGGGGCTGTTCCTCGTCGGAGAGGTAGTTGTAGCGCGCTTCCTCGCAGGGCGGGTGCCCGGAGTGGAGGACCTCGAGAGGTGGGTAGTGCGGGTTGGGGTTGTTGGCGCGTTGGTCTGGCTCTGGCCACCAGGGGCAATGCAGGCGACCTTCGTAGGGGGTGGTTGCGAAGGGGATTATGACGGGTGTGTTGGCTGCGGGCTGCAAGGGGTCATTCCAGGAGCCGAGAGGGGCGACGGGGGGGATGTCGTGGAAGGGTTTGTGGTCGTAGTCGACGGGGTCGTAGTGTGTGTGACTCCTGTTGGTGCAGAGGAGGATAGGAGGGTTCTTGCTGGTGGCTGGGCGGTGGCCGAATGCTCTGTAATAGTACGGTTGTTGGTATTGTCTGGACGTGGAGGGTTAGTATCACTTGATCAAGAGGTTTGGGGCGGGGGATGTGGGAGACGGCTTACCCAACATCGAGTTCTGGGGTTTCTCGTCCGCGGCCGAAGGTAATGATTTGCGTGTTGAAGTAGTCGGCGATGACCCAGAGAAGGTGTCGGTGGGCAAATGCCGGGGCGCCCTGAGCCTTGCCGGCATAGAGAGACCGGGCCATGGAGAGCATGCCAAAGTCTCGATCCTTATCCCTAGACTGATACTCCAGCCAGTGGTACTCGGCCCACCGCGGATGATCAGGGTTCTTGAGGACCTGCATAAAGTAGGTCCAGATGCGAGCTTTCACTTGCCAATGATGGAAAATGCTGCGATCTCCACTGCCAGGGAGTTCAGTCTCGTTGCCATCTACCTCAGCGCCAGTGGGTGCTCGTCGATAGAGCCAGTACCTGAGGGGTCAGTTGATGCTTTAGTTCAGTGGCGTGTATTGGAATGAACTTACGAAACGCTGTGCCATAGGGAATCGGGGCCTTCGGGCACAGGAATGGCGCGGAGATGCACGTCGTTCTCCTGTGCGTCCTGCACCCTGAACCCCTGGTATCGGTGGAATCGTTCCCACACCTTCTCATTTACCATTGTCATTGCGGCCAGTTCATCGGCCGTGACTCTCGGTGCAGGTGCCGTGACGTACTCTCGTGCGTCATCAGGTGGGTGATTTCTTGTTGCTCGACAAGGGGCAGGAATTTGGTTCCAAGGTATCTCCAGATCATTTGGTTGTATGGAGAGTTCCCTCATGGTGATTTTCCACTTGGGGTTGCGAAGTTTGAGGGCCCTCAATGCATCAAGGATATACGCCTTGGCCCGGCGGCCCCTGAGCGTCTTTACCCGATTCAGATACGTCCACATCATGCGGATCTGCTCACTAAACACGTCGAACTCGGGCTTCGGCCTTCGAAAATAGCCGAGGACGTTCCATGCTCTCCGAGCGCTATAGTATGCGGGCGCACTTTTGCTGCCAAGGATTTTATCGATCATCTCATCTTGCTTGTCTCGTTTCGAGCAGTCTCGCCCCGGTGGCCAAGGAATCGGATTCATTGTGTCAGAAGAATGGGAAAACTGAGGGAGGAACCAGTATTGAATGGTTGTGGGTTGGTCGAGAGCCTCAAGGACGATTCAAGTTGTTGGTGACGTTGGTCCAGGACAATCACTCTTGGCCTTGGGCAGATTTGAGTGCGGTTTAAAGTCTCTGGGTAACTGTTGAACTGATGCCAAAAACGGACGGAGCAAAGAAATATAATCTTTGTTGCTCAAATAGCTATGAGAGACTCATTGTTGGCCTTGGAAACGGCCAAGATACACAAAGACCCACAATGAACTGGCTAATGACAAAGCCTACAAAGGTTGGACACAGCCATAATAGCTTCTGAATCTAGAGCAAAACCTGAAACGGAAGAACCAACGAAGTGTGATGGAACAAGACATGCGAGGCGTAACTGAACCTCCAGCATAGACCAGAGGGGCAGCGGCAGAGATAAAGCACGGAAAGTCCAGGATTGGAAATTTGAAAGGTCAGGATAAGCTGGGACTCATTCGACTAGGTACGTAATTCAAGCAGCAAGCAGAACAAGGACTGCAGGAAAAATCAGATCGACTCAGAATTGCGAAGTTCTCTACAGACAGGCAGATAAAAAGCACCTGAACTTCTCAACTACCGTACCTATTCCAACGCTTAATAATCAACTCTCCTAACACTAAACCATAAACTACCACACAACCTCTCCCAATTCCCGCCCACAAAATTGACTCTCGAGATAACCTAATCAATTGAACCTTCCCGTCCCAAACTCCGAGTACGGATCCTCCATCACCTGCCTCCCCCCATCTATCTCCCCCGCCGGAATAGCCCCCTGGTACTTCTCCCACCACGTATCAAACCTCTCATTAACATCCCTCTCATAATCCAAACACATCGGGTCAGCCCCAAACCTCCACTCCGCCCAGTCCACCTGCGCCGCTTGAGCAGGCGACAGCCTGACCACCCACGGCGTCGGCACCGGCACCTGGGTGGCGTGGCCCACCTGCCACGAAGAAATCTGGTCGCTCGGCGGGAGGTAAAACATACGGCCGGGGATGTCAATGCCGGCCTCAAAATTGGTCGCGAACTGGTCCACCAGCGCATAGTGCTGGTAGTTGCGGTTCGGGACCTGGCCGTGGCAGTCGCGCGGGCCGTAGAACGGTACCATGCCCAGGTCGCCGCCGGTCACGGTGCCGTTGGGGAAATTTTGCCGCAGCAGCTGCATCTCGTCGGCGGTGTAAAAGTTGAAGCGGCATTGCTTGTACATGGGATGGCCCTGCGCGTCGAGGGGGTGCGGTTGGAGGTTTGGCGCGCCTGGGTTGCCGTCCCGAGGCCACCAGGGGGCGGGGAGGGGGTTGTTGGGCACGCGGAAGTGAGGGGGGCGCTGGGTAGGGGCGCCGTCGTCGTCGTCGTCGTCGTCGGGGTCGTATCCTCTGGTTTTGTGTTGGGGAACGATGTCGAAGTCGATTGCGTCGAAGCTCTTCCAGTCGCTGGTGGCGAGGAGGATTTGGCGCTCGTCAGGGTGGTAGTGGCCGTAGACTTTGTAGCTGTAGTCGTGAGAACCCTGCCTGAATTTGAAGTTAGCTTGGGACTACCTTGTGCGGCAGCACCTGAGGGGGGAAGTATCCGTACGGATTTTGCGGGTTCATTTCTTCCGGTTTCAATTTGTACTCGATGGCGCCTGGCGTGATAATTTCATCAGGGTAGAACACGACGACCTGGGTTCTGAAATAGTCGGCAATGACCCAGAAGATCTCTGCTGGGCTTTGTGCAGCCCTACCCTGACTTGGCGAAGCGTGAAGTGAGCGGGCCAAGGTGATATCGCCATAGTCAGGTGCGAGACAAATGTACCCCGTAGACTGAATAAAATGATAGTCTGCCCAGCGAACGTGGTTGGTGTCCTCAAGGACCGACATGAAATAGGACCAGATCCGTCCCTTGACCACCCAGTGCTTCCAGATGTCACCAGCGTAGCACTGGTCACGGGTTTGCACCCAATACCTGCCGCGTGCGTGTGTGAGTTTCTCCTTCTGACGACCAGAGGCTAAGGCAAACTTACGCGACGCTATGCCAGAGTGAATCTGGCCCTTCCGGCACATGGATGGTTCGGAAATACCGCTCGGCGTCGTCCTCGTCTTTGGCCATGAAGCCCTGGTATCTGTGAAATCTCCTCCACAGGATCTTTTCCTGGTACCTTCTGCCCTCTATGCCGTCTGGAGGTGGCCTGGTCCGGGTGGCAATTGTGGTGTAGAATTCACGAGCATCACCTTTGCCGGTTCCGCCACCATTGGGACGTGGTCGAGGGACATTTGCCCAGTTTACCACCGAATACTCTGGGCCAAGATATATATCCGGCACGTCGACGTTCCAGCGGGCGTCCCAAAACCCCAATGTCCTGAGGGCGTCAAGAATGCAAGACCTGGCCTTTTTCGCTTTGTATGATACGTAAAAGCAGGAGTCGCCGATGTCTTCGTTGGCAAGAAATCTCCAGAGATTGTTGATCTGCCGATAGAAGACTTGTTCGGTGGGCTTTCTCCCCACCCCGTGATAACCAAGAATGTTCCAAGCTCTCTGGGCATTGTAGAAGGTTGGCTTGAGTTTGAGCTTCAGGATGTCCCTGGTGATTTGCCATTGGGTTTTGTGGGTTCGATGTCGAGGGCCGTCCAGGAGCCGAGGGATGGGCCCGCCTAGCTGTGCCATTGTGCTTCGGTTCTTTGGTTTGAAAGAGTCAAAGCACGAGATCAGTTGAGGAGTCGGATCGGGGCAAATGTAGTGATATTCGATTTCATGTGGCTCTTGTAATATAAGGCAAGGCCTCGCGATTGTCTTTCGCTCTCAAGCCAGACTATCTTGCCTTTGTGTTCGATGCGAACATTTTGTCGTTTTCGTAATCTCGAGGGACAGGCGGCAAAGGCTGGACCCTAAGAGGCTGAACTCTATCGCGACAGGGGGAAGAACGGCGGCACAAAGACTCGGAGCCGGATCGAGTCAGCCAAACAACAAAGGCACGATTCTGCAAACTTGTCAAAGAGAATGCAAGCTCCAATTCGGAACAATGGAATCCATCCAAGTCCGGCACGCGGCGCTAAGCTGCGGCTGTGCAAAAGCACTGAAGGCGGTGGCGGTTCTCAGAGGAATGGTTGCGGAAGAGAGAGGGAAGATGGAGGTTTTGCGGTCACTACCTGACACAGCCCGTGGCCATGCCGACGAAGCCTGAGGGCAGCCCAACGGGATCAGCTGAACACTGTGTCAGTGTTGATGGTTTTGTAGCCACTGTCCCAACCACGGACGCCATACCCGGCTGTCCCTGACCACACCGCAGACCACATTCAGGGGCTCAATAACCCCCCTCCCCCCAGAATCAACTCTCCGCCATCACCCAGTATTTCACCCCGGCACACCAATCGCATACGGATATTTCCCCCTCCACCTCTCCCACCACCCCATCCTCCCCACTGCCGCCGGCCTCTGCATCCTCTCCAGACACACCGCCTGGTTATTCCTCCTCCTCCCCTTCCCAATATCAGGACATTGACACCTACACCCTATCGAACCTTCAGCCTCCGCCGAATTCCCTTCCTGGTCTCCCAATGCCTGATTATCCAGCAGCTGCCCGCCTGGTGCGTTACCAGGACACTGGAAGAACGGCTCGTGGTAATAGCCTATGTCCGAGAAGTGATGCAAACTGCCCGGCGGAAGCAGGAGGTGTACAGCCAGGCTGTGGACGGGGGCATCGCCCCACCGCTCGTGGTAGAACCCTCCTTGTTTGTCCAAGTGGTGAAACAGACTTTGGTAGGCATCGCCGCGGAAGAAATCGAGATCGGCGATCTCAAAGTTGCTCCAGTAATGGCATATGTTCCAACGCTGGCCAGAGCGGGAGTAGTGCGGGCGGTTGAGGAAGCCGAAGAGTTTTCGGATTGGGTAGAGCTGGAGGTACCAGGGGGATGTGGTTTTGAGGAGGGCGTTCCAGGCCGGGTGGGAGGGGAGGTTGGATGCGATGCGGAAGTCGTCGACGGCGCGGAAGAGGGAGGGGCAGGTCGCAGGTTCTTCCCAGAGGGCGATGGTGAAGCCGTACTGTTTGTGGTGGCGGGCCATCTCGACGAAGGGGTCGTAGGTGATGGCGCATGTGTAGCGGACGCCGGGCTCGAGGCGCCAGTACCATTTGTAGGGGTTCAGGGCGGGGAGGGTGTAGAAGGTACCCGAGTAGAAGCGGCACATGTGGTGGTAGGACTCTTTGCCGCCGTTCCAGACGCCGGAGAGAGCTTGCTGGGCCAGGGATTGCTGGGCTTCCTGCTGGTTGATGTGAGGGGGATAGGACCAATCTTCAGGGGGGATGAGCTCAAAGATAGCGTTGCCGCTCACGGAGGCATTGAGCTCGCGGACGAACTCGGGGTCCCAGGACTCGTTGTTGAGGAAGATGACGGGGTAGTTGAACCATTGGTTGAACTGGGTCTCGATATTCCGGATCGTCTTGCGTGCCTCGTCGATCTCGGAGTTGCGAGCGAGCATAACAAAAGCGGCTTTCTCGCGAGGCTGCTTGGCGGCAACCCGGGGGTCCTGACATTGCCGTGCAAAGGGACCATCGAGGTCCTGTGAAGGGCGTGGGACAGAGTAGATGTAAGCGTGGAAGACAGCTTCGACGAGGCAGAGGGGGAGGACAATGGCGGCAGCTTTGACGAGACGTGACGGGCGGCGCGCCCGCCTGAAGATGGCAATGGCCACCGCGGGCAATAACTTCATGTTGGATGCATTTTGGAGTATGGTAGAAGCACAAACCACACCGGAAGATCCGGGGGTGTCTGAGCGGTGCTGCTGTCTGTGTCCTGTCACTCTGATGCCCACTGGCACTGTCCCATACAGTCAGCAGAGCGGAGCACTCATGAAACTGGCATGCCAAGCAGGTACCAAACCCCCGGAACCCAGCGGCACTTCAACTTGGCATACACGTCAGACAGCGGGCTTCTCAGGGGTAAGGGCGTCAGCCACCCCCTAACTCTGCCTGCCTGCGAAGTGCCTCCCTTCTCCACTCTAGACCACGCCTCTTAATTACCACGGCCGGCGGCACTGCGAAGATCATAAAAATGGCAAAGATGCCGAAGCACCATCCTGAACCAGCAGCCTTAGCCAATGGATCCTGAGCCGCGATGCCAGCTCCTGCAAGAAGACAGCGCACAAGGTTGTACGACGCCTGAACCATCGCCGACGAGTGAGAGTTCAGATCTGTGATCAGTGTCCCAGAAAGTTGCGAAGGAATTTTGGTCAGTCCCTAATATGCCAACGGGAACTTGGCAGACCCACGGTGAAAAGACTGGATGTCGTAGCGCCGGTAATGAACTGCAGAACAAGCGGCGCAGCAATATGCTTCGTCTTAAGTCAGCACTAATTCGCTATCATTTTTCTGAAACTCCGTTCCCGGAAGAGCCGGCTTACCGTTCGTTGGTTCAGAGTGACACCATATGCGGCGGTCCCCAGGGCGCTGATGATTAGTAGCGTGTTGATCCCAGCGAATCTTGCTTGCTCGATGGAGATGTCGTCCCCCCCGGCGGTAACCATGTTCTCGTCCATGTCGAGCGTAGAATCGTTTTGAGGTTCCAGTCAAGGGGTTCCAGTCAAGGAACTTAACTACACAAGACGGCTGTGTTGATGTAAAACATAACGTATAGTTAACGTTAGTTATCCTGACTTGTAATATTAAACTATGCCCTCAAGTGAGAGCTAATAGGCATTCTTTATGCTGAATACCTAATTCCACCCCTACCAAGCTCCCCTTAGCACGAACGCATCTAGCACCCCGTTCTATAGAGGCACAGTCTCCTCAAAATCCAAGAACCCGTGAAACACAACCAGCTCCGTCCACCTAGCAAATGCCACCATCGTCTTCGAAAGAATCTCAACGTGAACATCCTCCCCACCCCACCAATTTGGAGGAATAAAGAAGTGCCGCGTATAATGTGTCGCCTTGCCCAACCCCAGACCTTCAGATCCATGGAGCACACCCAGCCGGTTACGTCCATGAAGTATACCCCCGAGCCCAGCACCCCAACAATATCACGTACGGCCAGCCCGAAGGTTTCAAACTTGACCGTGTGAGCCTGAATCTTGTTTGTTGTAGGACCCAGACAAAAAGTGTCAAGTGCCACAAAGCCCGCCAGTTGACAGGTTTGTTCCCACGCGCTATGCTTTGAGTCCCACAGGCGATGCACGAGGTAACTCGCGCACGTGCTGGTAACCCAATTGGAATTCCTTTCTCGGGTGACCAATTTTTCAAGGAGGCCCAGTCTAAGAGATGGACACATTCCGCTTCCGTAGCTATCAAAACTGATGGGTCGGATGGATGCTTGACGCAAGATGTGTTTAGAAGCTTCAGCTCGCCCAACACCGTGTCTTCATCCACAGCCATGAGTATGATGCCTGCGTCGGTGTTGATGAGAATTGATGCGCCATCGGGGCTGAAGAAGGTTTGTTGGATGAAGCTCAGCTGCTTCTCCATCAAATGATATACTGGTAACGGTACAAACCTCCTGGTCGGCGGTGAGAAGATGCCGAGACTCATTCCAGCCCATGTGTGTGATCCATTCATGCTGGAAGTCCAGGTCGAGTGTTTGGATGCAGGCTCCTGTGCTTGTGTCGCAAACGTCGACAGCTCCCGTGTGTCTCAGTGTAAATATTACGCCGCTTCCCGTGGGAAGAATATGCATGATATTCTGACGCTTCTTCCATTCAATCTCAAGAGGCGCAAGAATATGCTTAGAAGTCGAAAGAAGTCGCCAGGGCAATTGATCCGATACACTGATTAAAGGCTCTCAAAAAGGAAGAAGTGAATAGTTCCAATTTGGTCACCTCCAGCAAGTAAACGGCCGTTTGGGGTCGTGGCCAAGATGTTGAGGGAGTAGGCTACCCGCCGGCTTGCAGTCTGCTCCAACGTCCAGGGGTTGCATGTAACGAGGTGCTGACTGCCGTAAGAATGGCAAGCAGCTCGAGCTCAGCGTGGGGGTGAAAAACCATGTCCAGTGTCGATGGAGAGGGGAACGAGTCTTCCGTGCCTTCACGTTTAAAGACCCCAAGCATCTCGCCAACTTCCAAGTCCCAGAGAGCAACTGCTGAGTCCAAGTATGCCGCTGCGGCAAGCTTGTGGGATGGGTCCAACCGGATTCTGTCCGGGCTCCAGATCCATCCGTCTTTTCCGTTGCTGTGAGGATGGGGTAACCCAGCGGTGGATGGTTCACGCAGCAAGATGGGTTGCCCAATAGTGCCACCCATAGCCGAGACTGTGACCAGCTCGCTGCGGTCAACGTGGTGAGCGAGTATGAAGTTTCCGTCGCCCCTGAATTCTAGCTCGCACAGGACGAAGCTGAGGTCCGTTTTCCACAGGCAAGCAAACGAGGGGCCGTTGGGACCGCGCAAATCCCAAAACCTTAGTGTCTTAATAACACAGGACACTAACAGCGAAGATGATGGATTGAACGCGAGATTCCAAACTTTTCTCTCTTGAGACAGAGTGGCCACGGGCTCAAATGTGTTTGAACTGAAGAGGTTGATGCCACCAGCGCTCAGATCAACGGCCACAAAGCGTTGGCTGCAGGCCAAGGTTAAAGGGGTTTCAGGGAAGAGATAACACGTTAACCTGTCGCTCCATTCTGCGTCAGAAGCAGCGGTGATCTTGAAACGCTTTGTGGGTTTACCAAAAAAACTTTCTGATCATGGAGCTTTCTGGGCAGAGTTGAGGCAGGACGAAATGGATTGATGATGGTGACGGGAGTAGAGCCGAATGAAAGGCAGCAACAAGGTAGTGCAGGTCGGTGGCCCATCCCATGACGGTCTGGCCCTGTTTCTCCGTGTGGGCATCCAAGCTGTTAGCTCTCTGCTCCAAATAACCCTTCAACTTTTGTGCTGTCTCCTGTAGTACAGATGGGTTTCCTGTTGCTGCCAGACTTTCGATCCATGTGAGGATGCTGGTGCGTAGGAATATGTCCAGGAGTGTTAGGGAGGTGTCGGTTGATGAAGCGCTGTCCTCCAAATGAGATGCAAAGTGTGTTGCCGCATAAGTCACCAACGGGGTAAAATGCCTCGTGTTTCTGTTTCCTTTTCTTTGGCGGTTTCTTGGTGGCTCAAACTGCTTCCCACACAGCACCTGGAGAGACACCTCTACAATTCTGGCGTGGCTCGCAGGGCAATCGATCCAAAATCCCTCCCTCTGTTGAGTAAAAAACGACGATGTCGTCTCATGAGCAACGTGAATCTTGCCTTGTCCATCCAAGGAGATGACGGACCCTGCAATGGTCTGCAGTTGGAGAGGAGACGCTTTGATGGTATGTCCAATGTCCTGTTCCACGGCTTCCACCAGCTCTTCGACACTGAGTGGTCTCGGCGCACAGATAACCCATATCAAAACATATCCTGCCAGCTCAAAGCTGGGAGAAGCACAAATCGACTGCACGATTTTTGAATAGAAGGCATCCATCCCCGAAGAATTGTCCGGAGGGCCTGTTGAACGTCTTCCGCGCTGTACATGTCGTCAAGTCTTGCCACTGTGAGTGAGACCCAGAGGAAGATGCCGTTGGACTTCTCGAGCATGCTGGAAACGAAAGTTGAACGCGATCTCTCGTCTGCCACTGAGATCCGCTTTGCTCGGATGAAACGCTCGATGTCGGTCATGGAACCGTTACCTCCGGTAGTCAGCTGTGTAAAGCGAGCACGCTCTTGGGCTAACAGTCTCTCCAGTTGACCGTCAGGCCGACTTGTAATGAAGATCCGCAACGGAATTGTGGTGTCCAACTTTGCAAGAAACTTTGCAAGGGCTGTGAGGCCATCTTCGACACATTCATCGGCGGCGTCCACAACCCAAAATTGAAATGTCAAAGAATCCAGCTTGAAAATTCGCTCGACAAAAATTCTGGTCCATAAGATGTGATGGTCGTTTTGATCAAGGTTGAAACCGTCCTCAGCCATAGAGACGAGCGTGTGCCGGATGTCCGTGTTGGACTCGGCCATTTGGAACGCCAAAGACCGGAGCAACGACGACACGGTAGGCTCAGATCTTTCATTGTGCCGAAAGAAAAAGAAGCTGCAGATAAAGTTGCGGGCTTGGAGGTATCTGATAACGTGGCTGGAGGCGACAGACTTCCCCGTTCCCGGGCGACCACTGAGCCAGAGGATCTTCGGCATATGGCGGTCAGAAAGTTCTTCCAAGGAGTGAAATTACTCTGGGCGGATGGAACCCTCGAGCCAGCGCAAGAATTCGGGGTCTTCTGTCAACCATCGACAAGAGCCTGGGTGCTGCTTCTCGTTGTTCGCGAGGAGAGTGGCATCAGGCTTTTCAAGTACTCCCAGAAGTGATGATACCTGCTTCATCTGCCGCCTGAATTCATTGCTTTGCTAAGCCGGGCCTAGATATTGTCAGGAAAAAAGCTAAAAGACCCGGAGGCCATGATGAACATTTGCCGTTGACTCGCAGCTTTTCAAAGGTGGAGCGAAAAGCTCGTATCAAAATGGTGTATTTTGGGCATGTCGGCCCTTCAAACTTGCAGACGTGACGGTGATCAGCTTCCAGATACTGAATGCGTTCTCCGGCAGTCCTACTCATCAAGCATGTCAGGGTCAATTCCAACCTCTCAAATGAGTCTCCGTCACGCACCAAGTACCGCCGACTCTCGGCTCACAATGAGCGATGACATGAGGCCAAAGCTCATAGGCTTGCCCTCAAAGAAGGACCAAATGAGGAGATTTCCACAATTATCCCGGAAGTCAGCATTGATTTGCTGTTTGTTTTTTTATCAGTCAGTAACTGAAAATTCAGTGTCATACAAGCCAGGGAAAGACAGAACAAACCTCTAGTGCAATGCTCCCCGGTACGAGATCGTTAACAAAAGCTTTCATACCAGTACCGGTAGAACGCCTCACAATACCTGCAACCTGAGCCAAGTCGGCCCCACGATGTAGAGTCCCAAAAAGTACATTCCTTGGATACGACGGGCAATTTTGTTGTATGTTGGGTCGCGGGTGGCGAGCAGGTACGCTTGAAGATAGGTGTGAATTAGCGCTGAACTCAAAAGAAACAAGAAGGGATGTGTCTCACTTTCTTAGCAACCAGTCCCCCCATGCTGTGGGCAATGAATATCAGAGGTGTCTGGAAAGTTGTTAGTCAAACCGTTACCTCCGCCTTAGAGAGAACGGACAGCACTCACATATCCATTGCTCTTCAAACCGGGGGAGTTGTAGATATCAGCAATCAACGCTTGCCCGAAGTCATGTACCGTCAAAAGGCTCTCTTTTCCCGTAACCCAGTCATAGTTGTAGCCATAAATGTGGATGCGAACATGTTGGAAGCCGGACTCGTTTGGGAGCCATTCCTTTGGCCAAAAGGTGCCAGGCTCCAAGGAGTAGCTCCATGTTTTTCTTGAACCACCTCCAAGGCCGTGGACCTGTGCTCAAAATGGAATTAGTAAAACATTGGCTATCCGAAGGAAACTCGGAAGCGTTGGGGCACCAACAAAATTGAAGTCGATCCGAGGATCTTTTGGCTGGTGAAGGAGATTAAGACCCCGAGGTTCCTTGACATCAATGGGAGTTCGGGTGTTTCGCTCGAACGTAAGGTTTGACCAGCGAAATCTGCTCTGAGACGGCGGCTGTACAGGTCGGCCTTGATCATAAAGAATTCCGTTTGCTAGGAACCGTTGTTTGGCTGTGGTTGCCTGAAGGTGAAGTGTGAGCCCAGACTTTCAGCAAGTCAGTTGAGTTAACAGGAGGCAACTCACCATTAGCATCGGCCAATTACTGGTTCATACCGAGTGTCTATTCTCTCACGTTCTTTGCCTGATGGACTGAGAATCCTGTGTGCAAAATTGAGAAGAAACAGCATCATGTTCTCCTGCGACTGTGGCAACGCCACTCAACCTCCTTTTTCGTTTCCGTCTCCGCCACTTAGACGCGCCGCCCCTCATCTTGGAACCGCATTTTGCACGTCACGTCAACACTGCAGCACCGAACAGGGGGCCGAGGTTGAAGTTCGAATCTGGATTGCATGCGGAGAAGATGCTGCCAAGGCGAGTTGCAGCTCAGCAAGCCGTGATGCGACCTTTAAGCGCGAGGGAGACCCCGCGATTCTTCCTTCGTTTCAATTTGTCTCACTCCCTCATCACTTTGCCGCTTGCCTAAGCTGAGGCCAAATTGTTCCACTCGGGCTCGTCGTATCAAATCCTCGCAGAATGGATGGCCAGCCACTGCTAGATAACCATCCTGAATCGTCTGGCCACAATGACGGTCCCAGATTGGATCCGGCTGTTGTCGAGAGTGAGCCAGCTTGAGTCTTTGGATGATGTGGTTGGATACGAGAGCACCAGTCATGGTGCTAATGCCCATTGATGACTGATCCCTTCAGAACTCCCAATCGGCTGCAAGGTTCTCTCTGTGCATCCAGTCAGGAAAAGTGTATGATTTTCAGCGATGAAGATTGTGATTCAACTGCGCGATGGCAAGAAGGCGGAAATATTCAAGAAGGCCTGTCTGCCGTCCGGTTTGCTGGTTCTCGGATTAGACGGGCGGCTAACTCCCGTATAGTGCGCACTCGGGGCTATAGGGGCCGCGGTGATGAAGGGGTCGTTTGAAGCAGAGCAGGCCCTCCATTCCTTTGTTCCAACCGTGTCCCTCAGCCTATTGCGTAGGGCACCTACACCGAGGATCCCGGGACGCATTTCTACATGTGTGACTTCATCGATCTAAGAACGAAGTCCCAAGGCCGGAGGCCTGGGCGGGTGCGGTAGCCTCGCTCCATCTGAACAGCATGGGCAAGTCCCCAGGTGGACAGTTCGGCTTCCCTGTCACCACCCACCTGGCACATGTTCCAGTCAACAACACATGGACCTCAAGCTGGAAAGCTCTCTGGGGGCAGAAGATAAAGGGTCTCTTTGACCAAGAAAACGGGCTCATGGCCCAGACGACACGGTCTCAGCACTCTGAAGGGCATATTTTGAGGTAGCAATTCCAAGGTACCTGAGACCACTTGAAAGCGAGGGCAGGTCGGTCACACCTTGCCTCACGCATTCGGATCTCTGGCCCGGCAACATCATGCCGAGGACCTCCACCGGGGAAATCTCATGTTTGACTAGTGCGCATTCTGGGGACACAATGAAGGTTAGCTAACGTACATTATCAGCGAGTGACCCATATCAGCGAGTGACCCACGTCAAAATCCATATATAACCCTGAAAACACATGCTCGTTAAAACATGAAACATTGATAGAATTCTCTGTAACTTCGGAATTAGTTTATTTAGTGCATAAAAATCAAGACAAAGCTTTATTTACTATATTCAAGCAAGTAGGTTGAGGTAGTGTCTAGTTGAGCTTAATCCTAGCTATGAAAACCTGAGCAAACTAACTCACTAACGGCAAACTAACCTCAGGTAACGCAAATATACTAATTGTTCTGTTTTAATATCGAGCATAAGAAAGCAGTCCTTAAGTTAGGAGAAGTCTTATTAATATTTGGCGGTTCTAATGACCAAGTGTTTTCAGGGTTATGTATGGATTTTGACGTGGGTCACTCGCTGATATGGGTCACTCGCTGTTAACATACGTTATGCGTTCTTATCATCAACATTCCTTGATCCCAGTCTTACTGATGTCTTCAAGCGGACCTTTCGGTCTGCCGGAACCCTCGTTATAGACTGCATAAACCGTGCATCGACGCATACTACAAGATTATCCCTCCCTCCGAGCCGCAAGCCGACTGTGATGGCCGGAATGCTGTCTACGCCATGAAGGGACACGTCCTTCTGAGCGTCATGTATGGTGACCAACAGCGCTTCCGTGATATCATGGTCAAGGAGCTGCGAATTTTGATGTAGATGATCGAGTCCGAGTCGCCGGGCTCTGAGGCCCGAGGATTGCCGTCGCGGATGTGAGAGATGGGCTTTCTGGGCTTGGATCAATGTTTTTGGAGGGAGTGTTGTAATTCCAGGTTACCCCTTTTCCAACTGATCCACTCCCGTTGTCAGGTGAACCAAATTTCTCAGGGATGCACTCTCTTTTGGTCTTGATAAGGGCCCTTAGCGGGCAAGCAGACCAAGCTACGGTGGATGATCACATCCACAATTCTTCCGTAGTATAGTGGTCAGTATGTGAGCTTGTCACCGGATCCACAAGCCCAGACATCGCTCGAGACCCGGGTTCAATTCCCGGCGGGAGAGACCTATCTTTTTCCTTCTTTTGACGAACATTCCTTTTTGGTTCTGTCATTAAGCCTGCCAGAAATTCCCAAAGGAGAAGAGCTGGGGGAAGAAACCCAGCAACACAGCCAATCTTAATTAAGCTTACGGTCCGAAATGACAGGTTCAATTTATTGGCTAGACCAAGCTCGACTCATTCTCTCGCCCCTTTTCTACCAGTCGCAAACCCTCTCCCTCTGCCCACAACTCTCGCACAGCTCCTCATCATGCACATCACACACCCCAACAACCCCCTCTTCCGCCGACCGCGCCAAGGTCAACAACAACTTATCAAGACTCTCCGCCGCCCTCTCATTCTCCATCTTCAACCTCAAAAACCGCTGACTCCTCACCCCCTCATCCCACACCCACTCATTCGACCCATCCACCGCATTAACCCTATTATACCCAAACTCACTCCCAAACTCAAACATGCTCCCCGCCGCGGGCAACCCAAAAGCCGCATACCACACCGCCAGCAGATCCCACGACGGCCGCGGCGTGTAGTACGAGTACCAGATATACGCCATGCGCACAGGGTCTGCCTTGGGTCCTTCGTTCATCAGCGGCATGCCTGTTAGTACGTGCTTGCCGACGTCGCCGCCGAGGAAGGTGATGGGCCCGGGCCAGGTGTGGATGACGTGCGCAGTGAGACTGGCGTTGCCGGAGCCGTAGAAGTTCCAGCTGCGACCCGAGGGGTAGCTGCCGCCCATGATGACTAGTTCGGAGACTTTGAGGGTGATGAGGGCGCGTCCGGAGAGGGGGGAGTGGGCGTCGGCGGTGGAGTTGAGGAGGGCGGAGAGCTGGGAAGGAAGGGAAGAGTGTTAGATGTTATGTTGCGGTGATGGGTAAGTTGTGTTGGTGGTTTAATAGAAGACTCACGTTATCCAGGAAGCCGATTGACAATATTGTCACGCTCCGATCCTTCGCCTCAGACAGCTTCTTCCGGTACAGATCTACTGGATACCAGGCGGCTCCCGGGTTGAGCCACGGGACGCTTCCGCGCGAGTAGTGGTAGCCGACCTTGCTCGTGTACTCACCGAGTTCAAAGTCCCGGCCGTCAAAAAACGTGGTATTGGTAAGAGGACGGATGATGCCGATTGGGACGTTTGACTGTCCGTAGTGCGCGAGGATGGCTGAAGCTGCGCAGGCTGAGTACCAGGAGGGCTGGTTGATGTTGACGGCTAGAAGCTTGACTTGAGGAGAAGTTGCTGCGAGCATGAGGGCGCCAGCGTCACTTGGGTACGTGAAACCGTCAGTTCATTTGGAGAAAAAGGGGCTGAATAAACGTACTCGACATCGCTGAACAGGTCTGTGTCGAGAATGAGATTTTTGCGGTCCGCGAGAGCGAGGAATGTACCCGAGAGTAAAAGAAATGCCTTGAATATTAGTTTCATGGTTGCTGCCAATGCCCAGAGTTGAGACTCTCTCTCTCTCTCTAAGGGACCGAGATGTTGAAAGTGGATTCAGGCGAAGTGCAATTTTATCCTCAATAGTCTATTCCTGCTCCTGATAGCACGTGATTGCCAAAGTTCCAACTACCAACTACTTCTGGACTACTGTGGTTAGCCGAGCATGCAATAACTTCAAGGGTATGCAATCAGAGAGGTCGTTGGCCTAAGGGAAGAAGATGGTATGTGTTGAGTCTTGAGCTCGGGCTCAACTTTCAGTTAATGATGTTTCGCAGTTTCGCCATGAGTGAAACAATATTTCCATGTTTCTCTAACCTAACTGTTTGAGCGTCAATAGTTTTGCTCCAGTGACTTGGTATCTCGTTTCTCGCACCAAAACGCCAAACCCTCGCCTCTTAAACTCACAACCCCCTCGCAGCCTTCAAATCCTTCAGATACAACTTCCTCAACTGGTTAAAATACTCCACAAACCCTACCCTCTCTAAACGCCCCATGTAAGTCAACAAGTCATGTCTTTTATCCGGAAATGATGCCATAAGAACGTACCTTCAGCGCTCCCAAACTCAACTGTCACCTTCTTCATCCTCTTAACCTTCACCAACCCCTCTCCACCATTCTGAGACTGGGAATAAAACCGTCCTGCACTGGCAATGTTCCAACCAGACTCTGTCTCCTGTGCAGTCATCCCCGAGGCACTGGTGACTTCCAGGACTACCATCTTGCATCTTGCTTGGGACGTTGATGGCGCTGGTTCTGCTTGGTTTGATGGTTGTGGCGTTCGGCCCGTGTGTAGTATTGCAGTTTCGGTACGGAGGAGGATCGTACTGGTACGGTTTGAGGGTGATGTTGACTCGCTGGGGATCGCTTGTTGTTGGCGTTGTTGGTGTTCGCGTTGGCAGTCGCAGAGGGCCGGGTTGATGCGGATGTGTTCGTTGACTTTGGGTTCGTGTCAGTAACATCAGTGAGTAGAGTATTTGGTAAGTATGGGCTGGACCTACTGTCTATTACTACCAACGAGCCCGGCCGTATAAGTGTGTTTGCCGTGTGACCCCTATTCTGGGCAACGGTGGTGGGCAACGGCAGGAAGATCACCAGACGGGCAGGGTCTGGCCGGTCGAGAATGCACCCTTGATTTCCCTGCTTGTCGACCTTGATCAGGTTTGCTGATTTAGAGAACAGCCCACTCCGAGACGAGGCTGAAGAGCGGGAAGTGTTGGAGGAAGTGACGGTGGAAGTTGAGGTCCGAGTGAGAGCTGTATCACTTCGTCCGAGGGGTTGGCCATCAGGTACGGTGCTTGCAGTTGATGTCGACGATCTTCGTCCAGGCAAGAAGGATAGACTGATGCTGGAGAAGGAGGGCAACGGGTCAAGGGCCGGGGCGTAGGGCGAGACGATACGGGGGCGGGAACGGGTTGGGGCCTTGGGATCCAGGAGGTCTTCGGGCAGCTTTGCCCCGGCTGATTCGCGGGTGGATGACCATAACTGGATTCGGCATTTCTCACTCCGCCGGTCGCCGCCAATGGCAAAGTTCGCGCGTTGGGTAGTGATGAGGGTTTTGGGGCTGGAGATGAGAAGCTCGTCAGTGGCCACGTTGCTGTACGACAGGTAAGGGGTGCTGACTAGTCATCGACCAGTTTGTATCCGATCATCCATTGCTGAAACTCAAAGAGATCTACAGTCGAGTTAGCAGTTCAGAACTGGAAGCTTGTAGATGTTGGAGACCAGAACATACCCTCCTCGCCATAAAATGCCAATCTGAGGCCACTTGCCGTACTCCCTGGACCAAATTCAAAGGAATAGATGCTTCTACTTGAGCTGACAGCATCAATAAACGGTGTTAATTGCAAAGATCTGAGATCTATTTGATGCCTGGGTTTGTCAGCTGCTGCGTTTTCTTCCCATCGCGTTGTTTTGGGTCAACTCACGCCCAAGGAGGCTGGTCTGCGCCGCAGACGACAACAGTGAGGTGCTCAACATTGTCCCCTTGCTGATAGAGTTCCACCGTTGGCCCATCTCTCGTGCTGCCAGTGTTCCCTCTTAGGAGACTAACCCCGTCAGTTAATTTTGTGCTCAGGACAATGTCTGTTCCCGTAGACTCGGTTTGCTCACCATGTTGCCACCTTTTCTCCTCGCCTGGGGCTGTGATATTGATGTTGTTGAGGTTTACGCTGGCTTTGCTCTTCAAAGGCGTTTCTGTTTTGCTCGACAATCGCTAGCAAAGTGGTTACAGACGGTGTTGGCTCCCCTAATCGAACCAAATCATCATAAGCAGTGAGTATTCTCTGTTTACTGCTTGTCAGCATAGAAGTACATAAGGTAGATCAGAACGGTTACCAACCTCTCCCAGCTTGCTGAAGAAACGCCGTGGTGTCATGCCAAGACGAGGAAAGTGTCGCTCAAATTGATCTACCGATGAGGTGTTGGTTGCTGTTTGGTACTCCTCGCTTGCCATGGTGGCTTGAAGAAGCCAGTAAGCCCTGAGGATGTTTGTTATCTTGAAAGCGTAGCCATGTTCAGCAGACTTTATTCGAAAGGGCCAGTCCGTGGCCCGGTCCAAGTAGAAGATTATCTCTTCCACGCCTTGTGCTATGGGAATGGCGGTTAGTCTGCTGTATTTCGAGCTTGTGATCGAGACAAAGGTGTCTGCGAGTTGACGTGGAATGTCCAGGCCGCGAGTCGTTTGTACTGGTATCGGCTCTCCGAGTGCTCTCGACACCCTCGAGTCCAGTTGCCTGATGCTGTCGAGGATGAGGTCGGTGCACTCCAAGACTAGGATGGTTTGACCATCCCTGGTTTCGCTGAGACTGTTGTTAGAACCGCGCAAGCTTCTGTGGGAGCAAGGTAGAACCTACATCTCCAAAGATTTGAGCGCCAGGGAAAGTTTGGTGTTGAGGTAAGCGATGCGGTCGCGATGCATGGCAACATCATCCTTGACGAGGAGGAACCATTGTATGTTGAAGTGCGGACCTTGCCTCCTTCCATACCGCTCTTGACTTTGGAGAAGCTCCCGACATTCCTCGAGCGTCTCATTGAAGTTGGCGAAGACTTGTGCTAGTTGTCTATCGGTCTGGGACGAAGGACCCGGAGCGAGGAGCGCACGTGTCTTGGCCCTGCCTTCTCTGATAGCACGCTGAAGGTTGCTCAGTTGGTCAGCGAGTGCCTGAATATCTTCAAGAAAGTCGTTGTATTCTCGGTCTAAGGATACCCGTCAGCGATATGGCCAAGAAACTTGAAGGGATCTTAGGCTCGTCTCACGGGCATCGTGTGGAGTGCCCCAGCCAATGTCGATAACATGATATGCCAGCTCAAGAATGCCGGTTATCTCCCCAAGATCGAATGGAAGGAACATCGCGGTGCTTCTGATCTCTACACTCTGCTTGCTATCAGTCCCTTCTCAGTTAAGTGCAGCTCAGGAGACTGAGTGCAACTTTAGCACGAGTAATAAGATCGGCAGCAGGAGTCTGCAGTAGGTGTCTGCAGGACAAACGCTGTCAACACGAGCGAGTTCAGCAGAGGGGCCGATGAGGGGAAGAGGGGCAAACTTACTGGCCCGCTGAGACCAGGACGTCCCTTGGGAAAGGCTTGGGCTAGGAGGGTAGGCAGCCCAGACTGCGCCGATAACCGACTGAAGGCCCAGACGAGCCCAGGGAAAAGGTCCCGTGGACTCCTCTCGGACTTGATTGAGTGTGTGACATTGTGAGGCGGACCTCAAGGCGGCCTCGCCTGCTGCAGCTGTCATTGGAGGCTAACACATGCTCAGCCCAAGCCGTGGCTTGAGAATTACCCAAAGCTGAGCATATGCGGCGTGCCGAGATCGAGAGACGGAACCAATCGTGACCCAACGATGTTGCCGCCACATCGATAGCGCCTTGGACGCGCCACCCTATAGTCCAAAAGTAGAACGCCGCATTTCGGTCATGGCAAGGCTGTGTCGACGCCTGATTCTCAACCCAAATAAGACGCGAGCATGGACGCCTCAAACTCTTTGGCGTGGACTGCCAGGAACAATGAACTGAACTGCCCAAACGCCAGGCAACATGAATCAACAAGCTGTGGCTACTGGAGTCGAACCAGCCCATGTTCATCCAGCCGGAGCGGAAGATGGGCCACGATGGCGTCGAGGACTCGACCCTCGAGATGTCGCCCGCCTGAACGAAGCAAGCGGGGATCCATCAGCAATCGTCGAGGAGGTCCCAGTTGAGGAGGACAGCTTGGGTGCTTACTCGGTTTCCTGTCTTCTGTTCAACCGCATGATCGGCTCCGGGATCTTCAACAGCAGCGCGGTGGTGTTCTACAACACACAGAGCATCGGCGTTTCGATGCTACTCTGGTTGTACGGTGTGGTTCTGGCGTTGTCCGGGCTGGTCCTGTACATCGACCTTGGCTTGACTGTCCCGAGATACGAGTTACCGGACGGTACAAAGATCTCAACTCCTCGGAGCGGCGGCGAGCTGCCGTACGTAAGTGTTGCCAGCTTTTAGCCCCTGAAACCCCCAGACTGACCTTCCGCAGCTCAACTACTTTCTCAAAGTCCCAAAGTACTTGATGACGTGTGCCTTCGGAATCACGTTTATCATCTTTGCCAACACCTCAACCAACTGCGTTGCCTTTGCGGTAGCAGTCCTCCAAGCGGCGGGAGCCAACGCAACCGCAGGGAAAATTGTCGGCATCGCCATCGGCGCCAACACCTTTTGCTGTCTTTTGCACAGCATGTCCCGGAAATGGGGCATCAGGCTGAACAATTTTCTCGGCAGTGTAAAGGTCCTGATGCTCGTCGTGATGATCATTTTCGGACTGAGGTGGCTCGACAGGAGCGTCTCGGATGCGAACTTCGACAGTTTAACCTCCTTTTCGGGTACTCCGGCGACACCGAAGGGCGTTTTCCGATACGGCGAGGCCCTGATCTATGTGATCTTCCCGTTTGGTGGCTTTCATCAAGCCAACTACGTCCTGGCGGAGATCAAGGAACCCCGGAAGAACTTTGCCAGAGTGTCGGCCTACACAGTCGCAACGATCTGCGCTCTCTTCATGACCATCCACATCCTCTATGTCAGTCTCCTTTGCTTTTCTCGGTAACGAAAAAAAGACTTACCAAATCCAGGCCGCCATCATCCCTAAAGACATCCTCTTCCAACCCGACCGGGACATCGCCCTCGAATTTTTCAACCGCACCATCGGCAAAATTTCCTCCTCCCCAAGCCACGTCCAAGCAGCCTGCGGCGCCCTCCGCGCCCTCTCCGCCATCGGCAACGTCATCGTCTTCACCTTCACCGCCGCCCGCGTCAAGCAAGAGATCGCCAAGGAAGGCATCCTCCCCGGCTCCCTCTACCTCGCCGCCAGCTACGACTTCTCCTTCCGCCACCGCTTCTTCTTCAGCCGATTGCCAGATCATGCCGGCGCGCACCACTTGCACTCGGAAAAGGCCCCCGTGGTGGCGCTTGGTTTGCACTGGGTTGTGACAACTATCTTTATCTTAGGCGCGGTCCTAGGCACGGGCGAGGAAAAAGCGACGGATGAGACTATTGGGCATACGCCAGGTTCGTCGATTCTGTTGATGGCGTATGCGTATGGCTTCGTTATCTTCTGGTTTGCCGTCATTGGTGTGGGTATGATGTACCTTCGTCTCTGGCCGGGCAGCAAATGGCGGACCAAGTCACGCGTGCCGCATCCGTTGGGGGCTGTCGCGGCGGTGGTGTTTATGGCGGCTGTTGCGACGCCCCTGATTACGATATGGGTGCGGGATCCGATGCAGAAGTTTATTGTGCGGTCAAGTGGCAAGGTGCAGTGGTTTGCGGGACAGACGATGGCGGTGGCGGTGTTGGGAGCTGCGGTGTTGTACTGGGTTGGGTTTCGGTTTTATCTGTGGCAGAGGGAGGCGAGGTATGGGGATGTGCTGACGGTGACGAGGAGTCCTGTGTTCTGGCAGGAGACGGGTGAAGAAGACTTGCTGTTGTTGTATGAGATTATCCGGTTCCAGTGGAGGCCGTGGGTTCCTGGGATGAATTCTGGTGTCGATTTGGTGCCGGAAGTAGCGGAAGTCGATGTCCTTGGGGGAGGCCCTGAGATACAGAGGTTTGCGGGAGCTGGGAGAGGTCAGCCAACGGACAGAGAGCGACAGCTTAACAGGTAGCTGCCGATCGGAGAAGGGAATTAGTTGGAAGACAATATGTATGATCCAGCTCCTGATGCTTGATGGAGATTGTCTATCTCTCAGGTTCTCTGTCTGGTTGGCGTAGCACCGGACGGATTTTCCCCGATGAGAGAGACGACGACCGGGAGAGTTTCTTGACAGTTTCGGACCAATCAACACAGAATATTGCTTGTCTGTGTTTCTAGACATTTAGGATTGCTCTGTTTGCTGGAAAGGCGCGGGGTCGTGGTAGGCCTCAGCGGGGTCCTTCATCGTGACGCAGCCAACCGCTTCTTCCCAGCTCGCCATTGGACGTTCTCAGAATGAGAGGTTTGGATTGCTCGACTGTCTGGCATCTTCAAATCTCTCCCTTCCCTTCCTCTTTCCTCCTGCTCGGCTTTCTCATCAACTCAAGTACCTATCACTTCAACTGGATAACCTACACTCTCGGACTTTCCACCTGACTGTCCTCAGCTACAACCAAAATGGTGTTGCTCTTGATACTTTACCCACTGGTGCGTCCACGAACCGGCTATTCATCTCAAAGCCGACGCTGACTCTAATTCAGGTCATCCTAGCCCTCGTGGGCATCGCAATGTAAGACATCCTTCTCGGCATCCTTCATCCATCCTAACTAACCTCCCTAGCTATGAACACATAACCATTACAAACCTCTCTCTCCCGGTCTCCCCCACCCTGACAATCCTCACTATCATCCTCCCTCTCCTCTCCCCCTTCACAACCGTCACCATCACCCGGCTCTTCCCCTACAACACACCCCCAAACCCGAACCAGCAACAACTTAAACCACCACACCCACATCCGCAACCGAAACCGCAAGTCATCACCCTTTACCAACCCCCCCCCCCCTCCTCCTCCACACCCTCCAATTCACCCTCAGCACAATCCTCCTCACCCTCTTCACTACCCCCCTCACCACTACTGAATCAACCCCCTGCCTCCTCGCCACCAAATGGCGCCACCTCTGGACGACCCACTCCTCCACCGCCATCCGCAGAATCCAAGACTCCCTCTCCTGCTGCGGCTTCCGCTCCACGCGCGACATGGCCTGGCCGTTTCCCTCCGGGTCCCACCCGTCGACAGCGACGTGTGAGACACAGTTTGGACGGCATACTCCTTGCTTGCCGGAGTGGGAGGGGGCGTTGAGGAGGGCGTTGGCAGGGGAGGTGGGGGTTGTGGTTTGCGTGGGGGTGATTCAGGTTTTGGGGGTTGTGTTGGGGATGATGGGTGGGTTTAAGTGGGGGGAGAGGGGGGTGGGAGGGGGGTGGATGAGTGGATTGGAGGGGGTTTGGGATGGGAGTGGCAATGGGAGGAAGGGGGTGGAGGGGAGTCGGAGGCCGTTGTTGGCTGGTGTGCCGGAGGAGAGTGGGGGGACGAGGGTGGTTGAGACAGGGGTTGTGGGACGGGTGGATGAGGAGGTGGGGGAAAGAAGTGAAGATGAGGAAGAGGTGCAGCAGCGAAGGGCAGCGAACGGGTATGGAGCGACTGGGGAAGGGCCGAGGGTTGAGCCCGCGCACCATGATCCCTGGGCTGATGTGCAGAGGGTTTAGGGGGAGGGGCCTGCTTTGGGTGGAAGCAGCAGATGTCTTCTCAGGTGGGGGTACGGGCGAAGACATGTCCTCTCTGAGTTCAGGATTCCGGGGATGGAGGGAGTCGAGGCTTTGGTGATGATTTCTTTCTATCTTCGGGCAATGGAGACCGGTCAGCACTCACTAAGAGCAATATCGAGGACTTTTGGTGATGATCACATCGACGACTGCAGCAGTGAGCAAGAATAGCAGAGAAATAACGGGTATCCCAATTCAGTAACTTTTAGCCCACAATCTATTGTCTGCCCACCTCAGCCTCCGTCACACCGTTCCCCACCGGCTTCCCCGAGTTTATCGTCTGCTTAAGCGGCGGCAGCAGGCTCTTGGCGGTATGCCTCGCCTGCTGCGCAAGCACAGCATCCATAATCACCAGCGCGGCCATCGCCTCAACAATGGGCACCGCACGGGGCACCACGCAGGGGTCATGCCGCCCCTTCGCCGCCAGAATGCCCTCCGAGGACCCATCATAAGTCGCCGTCATCTGCTCCTGACCAATAGTCGCGGCAGGCTTGAAGCCGACGCGGAAGTAGATGGGGGCGCCGTTGGAAATGCCGCCCTGAATGCCGCCAGAGTAGTTCGTCTTGGTGGTCAGCTTCGGCCGCGCGAAGCCCGATTTGGCGGCACCGCTCTCGGCGACGCTCGATGGAAGCTCAAAGTTCTCAGCCGAGACGAAAGCGTCGTTGTGTGTCGAGCCCGGGACCTCGCAACCGCCGAAGCCGGAACCAATCTCGAAGCCCTTGGTGGCGGGGATGCTGAGCATGGCATGGCCAAGCATGGCCTCGAGCTTGTCGAAGCACGGCTCGCCGAGGCCGCTGGGCGCGTTTCGGATGACGCATGTCACGGTGCCGCCGATGCTGTCCTCGCGCTCCTTAAACTCGCCAATATAGTCCTCCATCTTGCGGGTGGCGGTCTCGTCGGGGCACCGCACGGGGAGGTAGTTGTCAACGGACTTGCGGTCGATGGTCTGAAGGAGAGACAGGAAGGCGGGGTTCGTGCTCGGGCTGGGGTGCTCGGGTGTGGGCGGGAAGAGGTGGACGGCACCGACGGAACTGGTGAAAGCGACGATCTCGATGCCGTAGGCCAGGCGCAGGTACTTCTCGGCGATGGCGCCAGCGGCGACGCGGCCGATGGTCTCGCGCGCGCTACTCCTGCCGCCGCCGCTGCTCGCCTTGACGCCGTACTTCTCAAGGTAGGTCCAGTCGGCGTGGCTGGGACGGGGGTAGATGTCCATGGTCTTGTTGCCGTAGTCTACGGTCCCCAACATCAGTGATCAGTCAATCCCTCGCAACTAGAAAAGCCTACCCTTCGGCCGCTGGTCCTCGTTCAGCACTAACATGCCAATTGGTGTTCCCAGAGTGACGCCGAACTCGGTGCCGCTTTGGATCATGACCCTGTCCTTCTCGTTGCGGGGGGTCGTGATGTTGCTCTGGCCCGGACGACGGCGGGTCATCTGGGGCTGGATGTCGTCCTCGGTGAGCTCCATGCCCGGTGGGCAGCCGTCGACGATACAGCCGACGGAGCGGCAGTGCGACTCGCCATAACTGGGGACGTCAGTGTTGGCCTGGGCATTGGAGAGAGGGAGGAGGGGGAGCATACGTGGTGACGCGGAAGTACTCGCCGAAGGTGGACATGATGGGTGTTCTGGTGAGGGACAATGGGGTTCGAGAGAAGAATCTGAGCTCAATTCGACCGACAAGACAACTCTCCTTCTTCAATTCAACGGGTGAGTCAGTGGAGCGGCGACGAAAGTCCAATGGTCAAAGTCCGGAAAAGCTCATACCCGGACCCTCCCCGCCATCGGACCCCGCCGACAGGGGTTGCGGAATTGTGGGTCTCAACTGTTTAGGGGGCTTGGCACAGAAAGTGGGTCGGCCAGCATCCAGCTCCCACTGTTCCACTGCAGGCGACAGCTGCAAGCTCTTGCTGATGCTGTCTCGGTCTCGATTTCATCACTTCTGGATCAGGGGCCAAGAGCAGTAAATAACAAAACTTAGACAATCAGGAGATGGGAAGTGGGAGATAAACAACACAAGCCTCATAATCCCCCACCAAAGAGAGCCAATGGCTTTCCCCTCCCGCCTAGCCGCCCTCACCCGGCACCTCTCACCCTCCATCTCACCCTCCAGATCCCACCTCAACCTCACATCAAAATGGATATCACGACAACAAACCCGCCGCTACACCCAAAACCTCACCCGCCCCCTCCAGATCTACCGCTCCACCTCCACCGACCCCTACGTCAACCTCTCCCTCGAGCACCACCTCCTCACCCGCTCTCACCCCGACTCCACCATCCTCTTCCTCTACTTCAACCGCCCCTGCGTCGTCATCGGCCGCAACCAAAACCCCTGGCTGGAAGTCAACCTGCACCGCCTCCGGCAAGGCCTCACACCACCATCCGCATCATCATTCTTATCACAAGACACCTCAAAACCCACCCCCGTCTCCCTCGTCCGCCGCCGCTCCGGCGGCGGCACCGTCTTCCACGACCTGCACAACGCCAACTGGACGGTAATCTGCCCCCCCGCCGCCTTCGACCGCGACAAGCACGCCGAGATGGTCGTGCGTGCGCTGCAGCGCCTAGGTGTGCGCGGGGTGCGGGTCAACGAGAGGCACGACATCGTCATGGACGTTGACAGCACCTCCGCTGATGATGGTGATCGCGGGAAGGGGACATACAAGGTCTCGGGGTCGGCATATAAATTGACGCGGATGCGGTCGCTGCACCATGGGACGTGTTTGTTGAAGTCGGAGAATTTGGGGAGGGTGGGGGGTCTGTTGAGGAGTCCGGCGGAGGGGTTTATCAAGGCGAGGGGGGTGGAGAGTGTGAGGAGTTCGATTAGGAATGTTGGGGTGGGTGGGGAGGAGTTTGTGGATGCGGTGGTGGGGGAGTTTAGGGGGATGTATGGGGAGGAAGGGGGGAGGGAGGTGGTGGTGGGGGATAGGGAGGCGTTGGCGGAGGAGGAGGTGGTGAAGGGGGTGAGGGAGCTGACGTCGCCGGATTGGATCTTTGGGCAGACGCCGCAGTTTACGTTCTCGACGTATGCGACGGAGGAGGATCCGAGGGAGAGGCCGGAGGTGGCGTATATTTTGCCTTATGATGTGAGTATTCTTGGGTCATACGGTTCGCGGCTATTAACTGACAGCGGCAGTTCCGCGCCCACTTCACCGTCCGCCACGGCGAGATCCAGTCCGCCAACATCTCCGGCCTAGAGTACCACGACTTCGTCGACGAAGCTAGGCAGGACGCAGTGCTCAGCCAGGCCCTGGCCAAGCAACGCCTGCACTACATCAAAGACTGGCGACGCACACTCAAGCAAGCCAGCCCCGTCCCCGTCGACGTCGACGACGTGGGCGAGTTCCTCAACCACATGTTTGGCATCCAGACTGCCACTGAAAAGGGCGGCGCACTCTCCGAGATGGCAGTCGACATGGTCTCCCACACCCTCCTTGGCGAGTTCCTCGACGGCAACATTATTGATCTATGATACCCCTTTCAACCAACTAGACAACCAACCAGATAGACACCACCTAGACATACACCTAATACCACAACCCCTCTTGGAAACCTTACTCCACATTCGGCACACTCATCACCCCCCTCCCAAACCACTCCGCCACCGTCCTAAACCGATCCTCACTCCCCTCCAAATCATCCCTAAACAACTCATGCCTCTCCGCATTCTCCTCCTGGCTCCTCTTGAGCGCCCTAATTGTCGCATTATCCCTTGCACACACCGGACACTCCTCGCCCTCCACCCCGGCCCCCCCACCAGCCCCCCCACCCCTCAAACACCGCTGATGAAACGAGTGCTTGCACAGGAAATGCACCGCCGGCAGCTCCAGCGAGCCCATGCACTGCGCACACCGCGTGGCCTGGAACACAGCGGGTTTTGAACCGAGGTCCGCGATCTCGGCGCGGCGGGTTTCTGTCTCCGAGCGGAACTGGGCTGCGAGGCGGCGGTTTTCGGCGATTTCCCGGCGCTCGCGCTCGATGCGTTGGGAGAGGTAGGGTTTGAGCATTCCCATGGATGCGACCGAGTTTTTGGATAAGGTCTGCACGACCTGGAGCGGGGCCATCAGTCCGTCGCGGTCGATGCGCTCGAGGATGGAGGCGAGTTCGTCTGGTCCGGCTTCATCGAGGATTTTGGCGTCGGAGGTGAGGTAGGAGAGGGCTGCGGGGTAGAGTTGGGGTTCTTCGGGGCCATATTTGCGCAGGGCTTTGATGGCACCGCGGGTGTCTTTGGCGGAGGTGTAGGAGCGGAAGATGTCGAAGAGGAGGCCGGATTGTTCCTTGACGAGGGTTGTGCCGTCGCGGAAGTCGGAGAGGTGGGAGAGGAGTAGGACGTTGGAGTTTTCGATTGGGGGCTTGATGCCGCCGGGTGTCTTGTTGATGAGGGCTTTGGCGCGGGTTTCCCATTCCTTGCGGTGCTCGTCGTCGCCTTTCTTTTCGTTGGATTTGTGGAGGTACATCTCGAAGAGGGTTGTGCAGATGTCAGTGCGGTCGGCCTCGGCAAGGCTGTCGTCTTTGAGGCATGCTTCGAGGAAGACGATGAACTCATCGGGGTGGTCGATAAAGGAGGAGAAAGCGGTTCGTGGACGGGGAGGGGTGTATGTTGGTGCGACTGGCTCCTGCTTGGCTGCGACATCGCCCGCTGCTGGTTTGGCGTTCCCCTGTTGTAATGGTATTGGAAGGAAGTGGCCGAGGTTCTGGACGGCGTTGGCAGCCCCGAAAACGAATCCTCCGTTTGCTGCTGGTTGTACGTTTGGCGTTGGGAGATCAACCCTTGGCGTGTACTTGCCGGTGTAGTAATCGATGAACAGTTGAGTTGCTTCCTTCGGGCAGTGCTCGATGAGGACGCGGGCATACTTCATGAGACAGGGATAGGCCTAAGCAGTTAGCGGTTGGATCGGGTAAACCGTTTAGGAACAACGTACAGTTTTCGGATCCAGATGCCAGATGTAGTCAAGTGCTTGCCTGTAAGCTTTGGAGTCCTCGATCAGGATGTCCACCACTAAGTCGTGCTCGCCATGCTTCTCGGCCAAGTAGGCGGCCTGCTCATAATAACCACCTTGCCGGCACATCGAGATGGCTGTGTCCAGGTCGAACTTCAGATCTCCCGGAGATTTGATGAACTTCTCCAACTTGTCTATGTCTTTCAGCTTCGCATAACAATTCAAGAGAAGTGTGGTGTGATCTGATGTGGCTTTGTGGTGCTCGTGGAGTTCTTCCAGATACTCGATGAGGTTGTGTATCCTCTGCGTGTCCAGGAACTTCCTAATCACTTGTGACGGCTCGGTGCTGTCAATAGCCTTGATGTACTGGGTCATGGCGCCGTCGTAGTCGCCTTTTTGGTAGAGGTAGTCGCCGTAATTGCGGTAGATGATGTTTTGCTGTTGAGCATCCATCCCGCACTTTTGAGCGAGATCAACGGCGAGGGTGTAGAGGTTGCGTTGGTACATCATTTCCAGCCGTTGCTGAAGAGACTTTTCGTGGTAGCGGAAAACCTGAAACCGTCAGCTCCGTCGGCCAGTGCTTCTCTCCCAGGACAACAAACTTTGCCTTCTTGAGTGAGGATGTACAGATCACCCCAGAGCTGAAAGATGTGCTTGACATCCGACAACACGGTCTCGCTGTGAGCGATGATCCTCAAATCCGGATGAATCAGTGTAAATGTGTAGATGCTGTCGGCCGCGGCGCCCCAAAACCGGCGGCGCATGGTGTCTGAGTCTCCCGCTTGTGCAGGCGGGGAGACCAAGGCGATGTAATCATTGTACACCGAGATCAGCTTCTTCGGGGCCTCGTATGCAGTTGGTGGCCCCCTTCCGTCCAGTGTGTAGTAGTACACGGCGTCTTCCCTGCCGACAACGATGTTCCCCGTCTTCTTGTCTACGGCCATGCAGCCGACACCGCAGCCGGTGTCTTCTACTGTCTTTGGTGGTTGCCCATGCCCCCTCCCCGAGATAACAAGCTTCAGGATGCGTGAGGTCGTGGCGATAAACAGCGTCGTTAACCCTGCTTCGACATGCAGCTCAACGCCTGTGATGGGCTCGTCCGACTCGTAGATAATGCGTTGTTTCGTGCCGAGATCGTGGACCAGGTCGCCGCGGATGACGGTGACGGCGCCGTTCGCAAACCCCACCGCAACCTGCGTCAGGTCTTCTGAGGCGGCGAATGCGGATATCTAATCCCATGTCAGTGTCCCCCTTTCTCGACATCCCTCAGGGAGAACCTACTGGAAACGGCTTCTTCCCATTATTGATCGCCACAGTACTCAAACAGGTCGGCATCCCGGTCTTCTTCACCGGCTTATCAAGCGCCCACACCTTAAGCACCGGCTGTATAGCCACGTCCCCCGCACTCGGCTCTTCCTATCCCCCTCGTCAGCACACTGTCTCTTCTTCAATCTCAACTCTGGTGTATGCGCCTACCGCGACGGTAACCAAAAGGCTCGTCCCCTCCACCTGCTTCATATGCGTGATACTCCCCGTCTCGTACGCCCTGAAACTCCTCAAGACCTTCCACCCTCCTTTATCACCGCTCCCACCACCAACGACAATCCGCACTGTCCCGTCATAGCTGCCGAGGAAGAGGCTGTCGGAGCCGGAGCACACGGCGGAGATCTCGTTACTCTCAAAGAATGTGCGGGTGTCGTCGTCGGTTATTTTGATCTGGGTTGCGTCGAAGAAGTCGAAGGACCTCCACTGTACGGGAGGGGATGGGGGTGTTAGCCGTAAGCGGGGTGCAGATTGGGGAGAGGGATGGAGGGGGGAAGGAAGGGGAAGGAGCGTGGGGGACAAACTGTTAACGCCATGGTCGCATCTTCAGAAGCGATGCCGGTTTTACTGGGTATCTGTCGGAGGTGTTGGAAATGTTTGGATAGTTGTCGTGATGGCTCACCTGGGAGCGTGGCTGGATGTGAGTGACGATGTTGGGACGGGAACTTGGGAACCTTGCTGGTTCGAGCTCCAAGCTCCCCTGTTGGGTGGCGTGGTCTGTGCATTCTTGGCAGACAGCAGCAAGATTCAACCCTAACCCTCACGATCCCCCCTTTTCCTCCATGACCTCCCAGATCAACACCACAGTTCGGCCATACCATAGATGACGTGCATCAGACATCACAGAGCTCCCAGTACTCCCAGTATGATCCGCCGTCTGCGCTCTTCAGGTCTGAAAGGTCTTTTAAACAATGTCAAGCAGAAACCTCAGTCGTCTGTGTGTGGTAGGCTTGCGTCTGAGCTGGGCCTTTCTCCCACAAGTCCATCGTTAGCCGTGCCCAGACCCTGCAATATATCCCTTGGAATCTTGTTAGAAGAGTGCAGTTGTTAATTGCCAGATGTTGTATTGCAATATCAGTTAAAGATTGAGGTGGTTACGCACGAGAACAGAACAAGGATGTCAAAAGAAGGTGTGTCAAGACACCACATCAGAGTCGAATTCCAAGACCAGGACGCAAGACATATGGAATTAAGAAATTGATGCTGATACAAAAGAGCGGTTCATCCTCCTCAACTTCCAGACAAAAGAAATGCCGTGTAGACTGTTGGTACTCCTACCTCTTCAAATAAGGAGAAAGGGAAACCATTTGCGTTTGCGTACAGAAGACTAAAAGGAAACACTATCAGAAAAAGACCGACCCCAACACAACATTTAGCACCCATGCTCTGGGAGAAAGAGAGATAAAAGCTCAGCACCGCGAGCTATACCCCACACTTCCCATCTCATACGTCCCTGGGATCCCGCTCGACGACGACGTGTAGTAGGCCGAGTCGACGTTGCACTGGGGATCAAACGAAAACAGCTGCTGATCAAGTATCGTTGAGAGTTGCAGGTCGCTTAAGACATCCTGCGCGATGGGGTCATCCTCGAATTCTCCGAAAAAGTCATCAAGCTTGGACATATCCGGGCCAGAGCCAGGGCTGGGCTCACGGGCATTTCGAGAACTGTTGCTGGGCGAAACACTGCCGAGTGAGGGAAGGGCGGATGTTTGCTCCTCCTGGAAGTGGAATATTCGTAGCACCCGTGTTTCAATTTCGTGGGCAATCTCAATCGTCCGCTTCCCGACCCTCTCATGAAACTCCTCGAAAAGCTCCTCGACGTACTGCACGACGAGTGGTAGCGCTAGGCGGGGAACCTCCACGCGTATGAGCTCCCTGAACTCGTCGTGGCTTGCGAAGCGGCTGGTTCCTGGCTTGGAGGAGCTTGAGTCGGTTTCGTAGTCTGTGATACGTCAGTGAAGATCTAGCGGGATACGTAGAGAGAGCTTGGAGAGACATACAAGGCGAAGGGACTTTCTCCCCAGGGAAGATGATCTTGTACATCTCCTCCCACTTCGCCTCCTCCGATAAGCCGCTCTTAGCTCTGGCATGCAGCAGCTTCTCCTGCTCCTCCGTAATCCCACTCGGCGCCTTCTCGCTCAGTTTGCACGGGACATCCGCCCGCTGGTGGTTCTTCAGCAACTCGGGCTTGTCAAAGTGCTCCAAGCACCGAGGGCAGAAGTTTTTGTTCGAGTGCCGACGGTAGACATGCTCCTTCACCCTGTGGACATCAATCCACCCCGGACCACAGCACGTCTTCACACTCCGGTACTTGACCGGATCGTGCTTGCAAAACGGGCACGCGAACTTCTTCCCCCCACCACCACCAGCACCCGCCTCCTTCCTTGCCACCACCCTCTTCTTGGTCGCCCTCCTGGCACCACCACCACCACCCTCCCCTCCCCGCTCCCCACCACCCTCCTCACCATCACCATCATCATCCCTGCACCTCTTCCCCCTCCTCCTGCCATCACCACCCACCCCCTCCTGCGACAGGCAAGAACCAGATTTTTCAAGGCATTGATCCAGCGATCGTGTAAGGAGAGCCATAGATCTGTTGATGATTTCCTCCTTCTTGCGGCTCAAGAAGCTGCTGCTCTGAGTGATGGTGGCACTAGTATCAGGCGGGATGATGGTGGTGGTGGTGGTGGTGGTAGAGGTACCTTTTGAGCCGCGGGATGCCATGGACCGGGAAACACAAAGACAGGGGTATTTGTTGTTTTCGTGTTTTAGAGTGGGAGGGGGAGGGAGCCTGGGTCTCGAGACATGAGATTCAGGGTGGGGAATGGGGATATTGGCGTTGCTATGTGTGTGTTGTGTGAAGAAGAAGTTGTTGTGGGAGAGGTTGGACTTGTGTCGAGTGTGTGTTGAGATGGAGTTGAAGTGAGTTGATGAGGGGAGGAAGGCAGACACCGGAGAAGACCGAGGGACGAGGGCTTGCGAGCCGGAAAGGTAGTGGGAACGAAGAGAAAAAGTCAATTCTTATAGACAGTCAAGGAGTGTCGACGTGAGCGAGCAGCGAGACGAGAACCTGAGGAGGAAAGGTGACTCAACTTTGACAGCCTCAAGCGAAAACGATACATACCCACCTCCCAAACTTTGCGCAAATGCGAAAACCAACTCTCAGTTCCCTCGCACAACAGCAAGGACGGCACCCTCGGAGCGGATCGACAATGACACACACAACCCCCCTCCCCTCTCACCTGCCTTCCCGATCCCGAGTGACCTCGAACCACACCTCGAATTCTCCAATAAGCCGTCTCCCCGCGCACGGCGACACCCGCTGCCGCCGGCGGGCCACACCAGGACCCCAGTCCCCCCAGGCATTGGCTGGCTGCGGAGTACATGTCTGATGACATGCAGTCGCATATGAAATAGCGACAAGCCTCCCCCAGAAAGGCAAAGCCCAGGTGGGGGTGCCAGCTGCGGCAGCGGTTGCCTTGCTTTGTTCGCATGTGGACCGGCCCGGGCATGCATTGCGCGAGGAATGCAAATGCTCAAATGCGGGAACGCTCCGTTCACTCGTCAATCTCTTCGCTTGGGGCGCGTTCGGTCCCGCAGATAAGGCTGAGCGGGGGAGGGGCAGGGCGATGAGCTTCGCGGTCGTGAGAGCGAGGCGAATCGGGAATCGGCGATCGTGCGACGTGCTGTCTGAATGGAGTTGTTTGGTTTGCGGTGATGGGGTGTTTCTTCATGTTCTGTCAGTGAACAGGTTCGTAGTAGGTTGCCCGCCGAATACCGATCCATTGCATGCAGGTGTGTTGGTTGCACATCAGGGGAGAGAGGCCGCCAGCTCGCCCGCGCAAGACTGACGACTTCACCGATGCTATCGCCTAAGGGACAATTGTCCGTGCAGGCACTGACTTAAAGCGGCGCCACACTGATGACGCCTCATATCCCCTGGTCTTTCACCGGAAACCGCTTGTGCAACAGCTCAATCGCGTTGACGAAGTTCCCCCAGATGCGCAAGACCACAGCCCCTGAATCCGAGTCCCTGGTCCCTGGTTCGGAGGTTCGGAGCCTCCCCGAGGACCAGAAGCAGATGTGATCAGTCACAACAGCTGGCCGAAAATGGTCAGTGGTGGAATTGCTAGAACTTCGCTACACGGGGCCGTGCCTCTTCTCGATCGGCCACAGCACCTACCTCCCCAGGCCCGGGTGCCTGAGACGGGAGCCTCGTCATATCCGAGATGATGTTGATCGGACTACGCGGCGACAGCCGGACAGCGCGCAGATGTTCTATGTCGTGGATTGCTCAATGGCGGGTTTGAGGATGTTGCATCCAGACATGAGGACCGTGTTGAAGGAAGAAGGATAAAAGGCCGGATGGCTGGCGTCGTCGAAGATGGTGAGCAGCATCCCATCGATCAATCAAACATCCCACCCGCCTGGATCTCAAGAGACCCCAAGCAAACAAGAGCCCGCCTCGCACCCCCAAAGCGCCAAACCCAAGACCCTGTTCCTTGATAACACAAAAACCCATCACCATGTCCCAGCCGAACAACAACACCACTCTCCAGCTCTCAGGCGAGGAGGAGTGAGTCAAACCATCCCCCATAAAGGAGACAGTTGCTTACCAGTCCAGACAACCCCCAGCCACCACACCCTACTCTCTCCAGCATTACCTCACCAGCCCCAGCGAAGTCACCGACCGCCTCCTGCAGGACTTCAACGCCAGCAAGGTCGTAGACCGGGCCCAAGCAGTGGTAGACGAGGTGCGAAGGCTGGCGAATATCATTTCCCCGTGAACTCAAAGCTCGCGCCGACGTGTCTTTGATGAGACACCTGCGTAGAAGAGCATGCTTTGGGCGGGGCGGAGTTGTTCGGAGCGAGAGTGTAGGCGCCGGTTGAGGAGGTCTCGCAAGAAGCCCAGGGGTCGGAGAGACTGAAGGTGCTTGACTGGGTTGTATACATCGTCGGGGTACATTATCGAAAGGAAGGGGGGGGGGGCGTTGGCTCGGAGTCCGGGGCGTAACAGGGGGGTGTAATGGGGATGTTTTTCGTTTTCAAGGCACTGTAAAGAGCGTTGTGAGTAGTAGGGTCAAGAAGAGCATCAGGCTGAATTTACGGCCCACGTGCATCAGCCAGTCCCGCTTGTTGATGCAGGCGAGTTGCTGTAGATGCTCGCCAAACCATCGCATCCGGACAATTAACTCTCCACACGATGTGACCCAGGCCGAACTTAAGGCCTAGGAGGTGCAATCGGCATCTCCCCTTTCTCAAAGGCTTGAATCGGGCCAAAAGCCTAAGTTGTCTGTCAGTCAAGTTCAGTCACAAACGAATATTCCCGTCGAACTCACCGCCGAGTCCAAGTCCAGCCAATCCGTCGTCCTCCAGGTATCCCATAACCTTGGGACAATCGCCGGCTCTGACAGCGCCTCACTCCCGGCGCCATTACTACCACGATTACCACCACTACCACCAGCGCCAGCGCCACCCCTTCCCCTATTATCCCTCGCCCTCGCCTCTCTCGCCAAATCCAACTCCCAATGCGCGCGCAACGCATCCTCCAGCAACTGCTCATCCAGGCTCGCAGCCTCCCCCTCGCCATTCCCCTCATTATTCTCCTCATCATTCCCCTCGCCGCCCACTTCTCCACCCTCTTCTCCACCCCCCTCCTGCTGAACCTCCGCCTGCGGTTGCTGCGTCTTCTTCGCATCCGTCTCGTCCCTAAACAGCTGACCCCCCGCCCCTCATCCTCTGGCGCTCGCGCACATGGGGTATCACAAACACGACACACGCCGCCACATACATCACATGGTGCGCATACAGCACCGTGCGAAAATGGCTCTTGTCGCGCTCGGCCTGCTCGCGGGCGAGGTTAACGGCGAAGTTGATCGCGAGGCGGGCGGCATGTTGGCAGGTGCGGATTGCGTGGTCGTGGATGACTTTTTGTTCTTTGTTGGTGGGGCAAGGCACGGTGAGGAAGGGGCGGTAGATGAGGAGTTGGGCGTGCCAGTGGGCGACTTGGAGGAGGTTGCACTGGCGACGGTAGGTAAGGGAGAGCATGACGGGGGTGATGGAGGACATGAGGAAGGGGAGTTGGGCGTGCCAGTCTTCGAGGGATTTGCCGAGGCGGAGGGCGCGTTCGATGCGCTCGGGTTCGGAGACGTCGTCGGAGAGGGTGTAGATTTCGCGGTTGATCTTGTCGAATAGTTTGGTCAACCTGGGAGAGTTAGTCAGAGCCGGTTTATGGAAAGATTGGGGGGGCGGCTTACTTGACTTGCTCGACGAGTGCTTCCATGTAGCAGCCACCCTTGCCGGGCCGGAAGGGACTATCTCGACCCATGTCTTCGTCGTTGACACAATCTGGGAGCTCCTGGTCGATGATGTCGCTGTTCAACAAAACGGGTCGGCCCGACATCATGGAGAGTTGTCTGTCAAGGACATAGGCAGACCAGAAAGTCCGCTTTTCGCACTGAACCTTGGCATACTCTGGACTGGTGACGATCTCGGAGCCGAGGCCTCTGTTGCGGCCGCGGCGACGATGGAGGCCGAGGGCAGTGAGCATGTGCACGGCGTTATTAAAGACATACCAAGCCTGGTTCAGGCGACACGTGCAGAGAAGGTATAGCGCTTGTAAGATGCGAACCTGGGCCGACTCGAGGGTGGGTGGACCAGGCTCGCGGTCGGTCAGGGACAGAGTGAGGCAAAAGGTCTGGTCCCCGTTATCAAGAGTCCAAAGCCAACCCCAGGTGATTTTCTCCATAGAGGGACCTGCGATCCAATTCTGGCGCACCGTGTTCTGCCACGAACGGGTGGTGAGGCGGTGAAGGAAATGAAAGGTCTCGGTCCAGCCGATGGTAAAGTTGCCTTGCATCTGGAACCATCTGTCTTGCTCGTCGGGAAACCGATGGGGCGTGGATAGGTTGAACGGCTGGTCACCGGAGAGCAAAATCAGCTGCTCGGGGGGCGGTTGGTAGGCGCCAGGACGGGCAAAGGACTGGGCGACGGCGATTCTCCGCCAGGCTCTGTGCAGGAAAACCAAGGGCGGGGTCTCTTCACCACCATACCTGGTGATAAACTGCAGAGGCGCAATCTCGGGAGCGGCGCGGTCCGGGATAGCGGGACTGGAAGCTTCGTTGCCGTCCGGTGGTTGAATTTGGCCGCCATTCAAGGCAAGTTCGCGTTCACGTCTAATTTGATGTCAGCCAGATGAAACATAGAGCACAAAATAAGAGAAGGCTGACCTCTTGGCAGACTCGGCCAATTCCCACCAACCTACATGGCCACCCGAAGCAGAGCCTATCGGTCGGTAGGTGTGCTCGGGATCCAAGCCTTTTTGCAGCGCACGCCTTGACGCTGGTCAGCGTGGCTCTCCAAGAGAAACGGGCGGGAGGTACCAACAGCTTGAAGGTGCACTGGACGCGCTCCTTTAAACATGTATCGCAAGGGAGTTTGCCGGCACAGTAAGGGTCCGGCAGTGGTCACAGGAGCGGGAGTTCCAACCCTTGTCATGGTAGACTTTCCTGCTGTCAATCCAGAGTTGGGGATAGTAACGGGCCTGCCCTGTGTCGCCCTCGGGGGGTGGAGGCGCGGTCTTGGCTTCACCTCGAGTGAAGGGCTTGTTGTAAGTGCATGTCTTGCCCTTTTTGGTGCCTGAAAGGGGCGTTAGCTGGGTAAAGGCAGGGCGAAAACAAAAGCATACAGTCCCAGCACGGCTTGTAGCCCGAGCACCCGCTGCGGCACTGATCGCAGGCGCGAAGGACCTTACGGACCCTCCCACGGGCGTGGACGCTGTATGGGTCAACGTCATCAGGGGCAGGGCGTTTCGCGGGGTTTTGGGTGTTGGAGAGGCCAGCTACGGAGGCGTCGTCGCGGGTTGGAGGGTTGTAACGAGACTCGACACCAGGGACAGGGAGATCAGATGAATGGACATGGCTTTGGGATGCTACAGATGGGGGGTGGATTTGGGCTGGCGGGCTGGTTCCATCTAACTGGTCTTCGTCGTCTTTGTCGTCGCTTGAGAGCAGCACAAACTGCTGCTGGATGGTGAGGCCACGCGGCTCCTGTGCTGGACGCGTCAGCTATCGCCAACCCGGGAGTGCGCCAAGAGGGTTGGTGCTTGAGACGTGTTGCTCACATACCGGGCCAGCGCTCTGTTTAGAGTGGGGCAGGCCGTTGTTGGGAGCAACAGCTCCCGCTGTAGCTCCAGCTGTCTCTCTGGCATCTCCAACAAGAGCAGCACCGTTGTACGGTTTCGGGGGTCGACCACGCCCCCGCCGCGAGCCCTTGGGTGCGGGGAGGCCTGTCTCCCTTAAAGCCTTCACATGCTGGGCAATCAATGTTCTGCTCGCGTTGAAGTGGACGGCGGCTTCGAGGATAGTTGGAAATGTGCCGGGGTCAGTCCTGTGCGGTGTCCCTAACGCGGCGCCGCGTTCACGGTTGAAGCGCGCCTGGGCCTTAACGAGCCATTTGGCCGCGTGGAGGCTAGCCGTTTCAATGGTTGCGTCCGTCGGATTCGTCAGGGACATCTTCCAAGACTGCCAATGGTTGAGCAAAATGCGGGCAACGGGTGCTTCGGATGGTGTGGTTGTGATTGTGGACTTGGAGCTTGCAATTTGCGCGGTCCAATGTCCGGTCATTTTGGCCTCGCCCGTCACGCTAACGGAGTGGGGCACTCCTGGGTCAATCACTCCCTGGCCCATGGACGGAAGTCACGTCTGCTTGTTCATGATCATTCTCAGGTTCGATGTTGCTTCCTCCCGTTTCCCGTCTGCTGCCCCATTGAGCTTCACCAGTGGGAATAATGTCTAAGGTAACCCGTGAAATAAAAACCAGCGACCCCAAGGCGTGGAAGAAAGCATCAGTCTATCGGGTGCCAAGGAGTAGATCGCTGCTCTGTGTTACCCCCTTCCCATCTCGGCTCCCCCTTCTGGGCCTTTGAGATGAGCCCTGGAGGATGTCAACTTCTCGTCTTGTACGCCCATTTGTAAAGCATGGTGAGCGAGGTCTTGAGTTCTTTGTTGAGACAGAACTTTCCGGTTCCCTCTCAAGTCAACAGCAGAGGTGAACTGATTACGTCACACCACTCAGGGTCTCGACCCCCAACTATCACCAGCTCCTTGTCGAGCCATAACCCCGGATGCGGGGTATCGGCGATCTCCTGTCTCACTCTGGCACCTCTAATTCAGCTTGCATTCCTAACTCCGAACGGAGGTACATAATTGGTGATATCTTCGCCTTTGCTGTCCCCAACCTCTAACATTGACCCGTAACAACCTCCCACAATGTCATCCACCACCATCCGCCTCGGTACCGCCTCCCCCGGCACCCGAGCCACCACAGCCGAGACCCTCTCCCAGCTCGAGCAGTTCGCCCGCCGGGCCGCAGCCAAGAACATCGACATTCTCCTACTCCCAGAAGCTTACATCGGTGGTTATCCGCGCGGAACACACTTTGGCTGTGTCATTGGTAACCGCTCGCAGGAGGGACGGGAGGAATATCTTCGCTATTTCCAGAGTGCTGTTGATCTAGGTGACACTGTTGGAGATGGAGCTGGCGCTGGGGACGCCTGGGTAAATAGGGAGCTGCCAGGCGATGCAGTTTCTGGTTCTGATGACGGGAAGGTTCCCAACAAACGAGGCGATGGCACCCGGGAGGAGTTAGAACGGATTGCCCGTGAAACTGGAGTTTTCGTGGTAACTGGTTTTATCGAGAAGACTGGAGGCAGCTTGTACTGCTCGGTTGTCTATGTGTGTCCAAAGCTGGGCATCATTGGGAAGCGCAGGAAGGTTATGCCTGTAAGCATATGTCTACTTAGTAGTACTACCACCCAAAGCCCCTTCATTCCTGACATCTCTTAGACTGGGACAGAACGGCTGGTCTGGGCCCAAGGCTCGCCTGCCACCCTCCGCGCTGTCAGCATAACCATTCGTGGTGTACGCATCAACCTGGCAGCAGCAATCTGCTGGGAGAACTACATGCCACTGGTTCGGCAAGCCCTCTACTCGCAGAACATCAACCTCTACCTCGCCCCGACCGCCGACGGCCGCGACAGCTGGCTCTCGCTTCTCCGTACTACAGCCATTGAAGGCCGCTGTTTCGTTATCAGCTCCAACATGTGCACCCGCAGCACTCCTGCTCCCTCAACAAACAGCCACACCACTTCGACCCGCCACGAGTCCGAATCCGCAGTCGACACGGACGGCGCAGACCCCGATCCCTCTCCTTTCTCCCACCGCCGGCGCCGGCAATCCGTTTTCGACGAGGACGGCAACGAGATCGCGCTCCCCTGCACACCCCCCGTGCGCCCAACCTCATCCAACCAACGCCGTGAATCCGTCCTCGACGAAGATGGAAACGAAATCGTGCTCCCCTGTTCTCAACCCCAACAAGGGCAACACAAAGAGCACAGAGGCCGAGAAAGGCGACAATCCGTCTACGATGAAGACGGCAACGAAATCGTCCTCCCCTGCTCTCACCCTCCTCATCCCCAACAACAACAAGAACAACAACAACAAAAAGAACCAAGAACCCACGAACGGCGCCAGTCTGTCTACGACGAGGACGGCAACGAGATTGTCCTCTGCTGCAGCAAGAAGAAACTCGCTACCACCACCCCACCATCCACCACCACTGCCACCACCACTGCCACCACCACAAACAACACCACCACCGCCCTTACCACTAACACAACAACAAACCTTCCTACCACGAAAGGGAACTTCACCTCCCGCGGCGGCTCCACAATCGTCTCCCCCTTCGGAGACGTCCTCGCCGGACCCCAGTGGGAAGACGATCAAGGGATTGTCTATGCCGACGTGGACTTTAACGACTGCATCAGGGGCCGGCTGGACTTGGATACGGCGGGGAGCTATTCGCGGAATGATTCGTTTAGGTTTGAGGTGAGGGGGTTGGAGTTGAGGGTGTTGCCTTATTAACTCCGGTCTTGGATATTTGGGGCTATGGGGAGTGGGTTGTTGTGACGATTTGGGTTTGGAGTTGGAGTTCGTTTCGTAGGCTAGGTTGGATCGGGTTGGGTTGGCGTAGGAGATTGAATAAGGTAGGGAAGGCAGATAGGCCGCAAAAGGTTGCGCTGTGTACTCGATTCGCTGTAAATGAGATTGTATGGAGGTGCAGCTCGGTTGTGCCAGAACCAGTGGTATGTACTTGGACCAGACCCGTGATTTGTTCACCATAAACGCCATAAAGGAGATTGCAAAGCCTCCGGCCCATCATAGCCCCAATATCCGTAGGTATCTCCCCTAATAACTCCCAAAGCAACCCTCCCTCCCTTCCCAACACCCCCCTTTAAACCGTCTTCTTCCCCTTCATCTTCTCTTTCATCTTCTCCTTCCCCTTCCACTTCTTCTTCTCCCTCTCCTCCGCCACCTTCTCCTCCTCTTCATCCTCCTCCTCTTCCCCCTCCTTTTCAACCTCCCTCGGACTCGCCAAAGGACTAGCCCCCGTCACCTGCCCGGTAGGAGGCGCCAAGCCCACAATACTCCCATTCACGCTATCCGTCCTGCCATGCCCAAGCAGCCCACTCCTGACACTCGCCGCATCAAGGCCCTGTTTGGCGTAGAAGCTATTCCGCTCGCTGGCGGCCGCGGTACCCATAATTCCCGTGGCCGAGTAGATACTCGCGCGCTCCGCGCCACTCATCCCCGCCGCCCCGCTGCGGTGCATGCCCGGTGTGGCGGGCGAGCCGGTGCCGTCGAGGTTTGCTGAGAGGACGCTAAGGGGGAGCGACTCGCGGCTGCCGCCCCAGAGGGAGGAGGGCGCCACGCCGCGGATCGAGGCGTCTGTGTCGAGGGAGCGGCGGCGGCGCCGACGGGAGGAAGACGCGAGGGTTAGGATGGAAGCGTCGTCGGTTAGGAGGTTGTTGGCGGTGGCTGTGGCGTAGGTTGAGGGGTGACCGGTGGATGCTGCGAGGTACGGGGGGATGGCGGATGCCGGAGAGGCCGTTGGGAATGGCTGGCTGAAGTGTATGGCTTGCGACGAGTGGAGGGACGAGTGATGGTGGTGGTGTGCTGTGTGATTGTGGCTGGCGCCGTTGGGGTTCGGGGTCGCCGTCTGTATGGTTGTGAGGGTGGTCGTGAGAGACCGGATGGACGGGGCCGGGGATGAGAAGGTGCTGTCGCCACCCCTTCTGCCAGCGGTCCGGCTTGTGCCAGCGAGCGATTCCATGTGGGATGGGGCCGCTATTGAGCGGCAGGTCTCGTGCTCGGTCGATATGGTAGGCGCCATGGACCGGGCGCCGGTAGTTGGAGGCGGATGGCCATCGCTAGATCCCCTGACCGAGCCGTTCCGTTCTAGAGACGATATGCTTGTTAATCGGCGGCTTGGACCCGAGGATACCGAGTAGTTGCTCTGGCGGGGAGAGGTGCTGAATCCAATACGGCCAGACTGGGGATAAGGGTTGTTCTGACGCTTCTTTGTGCTGTTCCACTTCGAGCTCGCATGCCGGCCTCCATCACCGGAAGTGCCGGCCTTTAGACTTGCGAACTTTTTCATCAGCGCGGAGAAGGGCCCTCGACGGCCATGACGCCCTGTCATCGTGTTAGCCGTGACGATGTTGGTGCGTGGGGTTTTGTGCGGTGTATGGCGTGGGAATGTCAGACACATGGCGTGGAGTTTAATTGAAACGCAGCAAAGGGGCCATGCTCGGATCGGAGAAGCGGGTTTTATTACCGTGCGGTTGGGCTGCCACTTCCGTCAAGGCCATTAATGCGCTCTGACGTGGGGAAACGACTGGGAGCTCGGAACTGATGGCGAGCGACTGTCGGAGGCTTATCGGAATGTGCGAGTGTTGCGCTGCGCTTCGATGTTGGCGTGGTCGGCAGTTGGAGGCTTCAGAAAAGAGGAGATGCTCGCGGAAGCCCCTTTAGGCGTCGTGTCGAATGGGCAGAATGATGGCTCGCGAAAGCTGATGGCAGGCAGCGGCGGCACCTGTTCGCAATGGTCGGGTTGATGTGAGGCCGATGGTCCGTACGATAGATTCGAGCGGGAGGTGGTCTGGATTTCGCCGACGGTGATGGTACGGGAACGGCAGAACGAAGGGCCTGGTGAGGTCGACGTGATGAAGTCTGAGGGTCGCCAGTGGAGGTTTGGTTTGGTTGGGGGTTGCCAGTGTGACAATGGCCAGCGATCACTGAGAGATCAGTGGGGAGCATGCAGCGGGTGGAATGGTGGGTCCAGACCTTCGGGCCACGCAGGGCTGGGTGGAGCCGGGGAAGTGGATATGAGCCCCTGCTTGGCACGCTTCACGTGCTTTGGCGTCCTGTGGCACCCCACTTTGATCTCCAGGCTCCACCTTTGACCACGATCGATCCCCGAACTTGATTCTGCCACCATCGTTCCAGAAGCCAACCTTGAGAGTTCTCTTCGGGTATTCTCGTCTCAATGGATACGGTGATTTTGTTCTCCTAAGTTGGTTCTGTTTCACATTATAGCGTGCCTTCTTTTTGCTCCTTTTTCTCTTCTTTTCTCTACTTCTTCCTTTCCACCACTGGCGCATTCGCGCCGGGACGGGTTGGAGTCTTGAATCACTGGCCTCACTGCTGTGGTCTCGCTCCATTGATGGGTTGTTTTTGTTGCTCGCCTAAGAAGGACTAGTTCTTGGCCTACACCTGCACCCAAGCGGCCAACATCGACTGGATGAGCCATGTCCGAGACACCAGCAACATGTCGATACAGCCGCTTCCTGGGGATGTTGTTGCACAAATCAAGTCTTCGGCCGTCATAACATCGCTGAACGGCGTGGTATGCGGTCTGCTCCAAAACTCGCTGGATGCTGGCGCGTCCAAGATCAACATCTCGGTTGACTACAGCCGCGGGAATTGCTCCGTAGAAGACAATGGCCATGGAATTGCACCGGCCGCCTTTCAGGAGGACGGGGCCCTCGGCAAACTCCATTGTGAGTCTTTTGCCAGCAATAATTGGACTCAGCCTGACATGCCATAGGTACTTCCAAATATCCTCCTCGGCCTGACTGCCACGGAAGACACGGGGAATTCCTGGCGTCACTGGCGGCCCTTTCCCTTCTGTCCGTCACATCCCATCACCGCGATTATCGCTCTCACAATTCCCTGACCATCTACAACTCGAGAGTGCTTGTCCGCAACATTCCCGCGCTGCCAGAGCAACGAGTCTTGGCCTTCACGAACGGAACTCGAGTCCTTGTGCGGGATCTGTTCGGGTCCATACCCGTCCGCGTGAAGCAGAGGGCCATAGAGGTGGAACGAGCTGGGACATCCAGGGAATTTGAGCTGCTCATTTCCAGCATCGTCGCCCTTCTTCTTTCCTGGCCCGGGCAGGTTACTGTCGCTCTCCAGGACTCGTACGCCCGTCGGACGGTCTCTCTTTCGACATCGCGTGCTGTTGACTGGGGCCAGAGCTATCGAACCATGGCACCGGATATCGTCTCAAAAACCACTACACTCCTGACGCAAGCCTCTCTCCTCGACCATGCTGACTCGACGTCCTGGGTACCGATTGGGGCCACTGCTTCGGGCATCTCGGTAAGGGGCTGCGTCTCCATCCAGCCGGTTGCCACAAAGCGCGTGCAGTTTATCGCTCTTGGCATCCAACCCCTGGTGAACGAGCATCAGTCAAACTTCCTCTATGAGGAAGTCAATCGCGTGTTTGGGGACTCCAGCTTCGGTGTGATTGAAGAAGCCACCATTGGCGAAGACGGCCTTCCGACCAAAACTGCAGGGTTCACGGGAAAAGAGCTGAAGCCAAAGAAGGGAGTTGACCGATGGCCCATGTTCTTCCTTCAGATTGTGTTGGATATCGGGGCAGACTCTGTCGACATTGACGACTTCCTCGATGAAAGACAGCAGAACCTAGCGGTCATCACGGACCTGCTTCAGGTGATGGTGTACGAGTTCCTGAAGAAGCACCATTTCCGGCCCAGGTGCGTCAGCACACTTGAGAGACTCAAGCGACCAAAGACACAGTCGCCTCTCCCGCCATCTCAGCCAGCCAGAGCAGCTCCAGGACGGTCAAGCGGTCAGACAACGTCAAAGTCCAGGCGTCCCCAATCTAAGCGCTCGGGTTCCGGACTCGGCCCCTTACCGCACCCAAAGAGGCACGCCTCTGAACAGCGCCGCACCTCACCCTTCGCCTCCTGGTCTAGGTTGAAGTCAAACACATCGAGCGCTCGGGGAGATAAGGACGAAACGATCCCTCATCGACCAGCCCCAAGTCCTCTCAGTGAAGAGAGGACTGAGCAGGTCCCAACGATTCCTGAAACTGAGACGAACGCCAGCCCGCAGAACCCATTGTTTGACAGGTCTGGTAGTCTCGTGCGGAAACCGTTCGATGATGCGGATGAGGTGTCGACAGCTCCTGTGGTTGATAAAGCGACGGAGCAAGCAGATGCACCCAATGTTGATGCTCATCCCGAAGCCGAAACGGAGCGGGAGACTGTCGTTTGGATCGACCCAGCCACGAAGATCAGGTCGCTTATTGATCCGCGTACCGGCTTTGCGGTCAGATCTCGCACCAACGTCAATACCGAATCAATATCCAGGCCCATAAGTCGAACGGAGATTGGCCATGCTTCCCGGATACGTACCTTTGCCGCGGCGTCTGGCGAGCGCAATCGTATTTTCCAACCAACCGAGGCACCGGTTCCCCAGGTCCTTCAAGCTTCTGAGACACTTTGCTGCAATCATGCAGGCAGAAACATGGAGCGCGAAGACCTTCTTTTAGACGGCACAGGTAGCGGCATACCAACTACTCTTGAGGGCCGGATATCGAAGGCTGCTCTGCAAGATGCCGACATCATAAGCCAAGTTGACCAGAAATTTATCTTGGCCAAGGTCACAGCTCCGCTGCCCGCCACCTCGACAAGGCAAACCGCAGAAGCGGACCTCATGCTCGTCCTGATCGATCAACATGCCGCGGATGAACGATGCAAGGTTGAGCGGCTCCTCAGCGGGTATTTTATCTCGGACCCAGCCGGTAGTGATGATCTCGTTGCGCAGACCCAACGCCTGGACAAGCCCCTCCGCTTTGAACTGTCGGGACAAGATGGCGATCTTCTGTCCCGGTTCTCACGACACTTCGCGAGTTGGGGGATCACCTATGACGTGTCACGCCAAGAACAAGCGCCAACCCACAAAGGAGTGACCGTCGAGGTCCAGGGTCTCCCGCCTAGCATCCTGGAGAGGTGCCGCCTCGAGCCACGAATTCTCATCGACCTACTTCGGAAGCAGATATGGAAGCTTCACAGCATGGGTAGCATACCCCCTAACCTCCGCGTTGGGCCTGATTGGGTTACGAGGTTCCAAAGTTGCCCTCAAGGTATCCTGGATCTGATCAACTCAAGAGCTTGCAGGAGTAAGTGTCCCGTCAGTCTTCTCAGTGATAGAGAAAACAGAACTAACGTGCCTCAGGTGCTATCATGTTCAACGATGTCTTAACACAGGAACAGTGTCGTGACCTCGTTCAGCGCCTGGCATCATGCGCCTTTCCGTTTCAGTGTGCTCATGGACGACCTTCCATGGTCCCGTTGGTCCACCTCGGGAAGAACAGTATGCTTGGAGCTTGGGATGCGGAGACTGATGGGGGAGAAGCTGGGGAGCTAGCAGGCGCTTTGAGGAAGTGGAAACGGAGTTTTCGCGGGTAGCTCAGCGTCGGTAGTCCACAAATTAAACTCTACTATCATTGTCGAACCCAAGCCGAAGCTGATGTGAGCAGACTTTTGACAGCCACAAGACAGAGCCAATTCCCCAGGCCGACGATATCGTCATCAAACGCAATTTGATGCCATTGGATTGTGGGGCTGCCGGAAGCCTCGTCAACCCACGAGCTCAACACTGACGAGATGGTCCGTGCTGTCAGACTGGATGTTTGCTGACGAGATAGTCTGGGTGATCGGTTTGGAGGTTGATCTCTTTCCAGAGGCACAATCTGCAGCGCTCCTCCAGACGCTTCGAGACCTGTGCCAGGGCTCTAGCATCGCTAAGGGTGCAGTGGGTGGTGATCATGTCCTGAATTTCCGTCGCGTGGGGTCACAACAAAACACGCGGGAGGAGGACGGCTCGTGGCCCTGCCAGCGCTGCCAGGGCCGGGCTACGAGACTGGCAGCTGGGCTAGGACGACGACCCCTCTTCCAGCCGGGAGCTGGATGCCTTCGTCGCCCTCCTGGAGGATCCGGATTGCGACGCGGTCGAGGCCACCTGGCCGGAAGAGAAAGAACCCCTGCCATTTGGAGCCCGCTGCCGCACCAGCCAGGGCGGGAGCGACCAAGGGTAAACAACCCAGGCTACCAGGAGCGGACAGCGGCGCTCTCGGCGATGAGCTGTACGACAAGGCAGACATCATCCTTAAACAGGCAGACAACCCGTCTAACGACATCGCCTTCCTGGCGGCAAGCGCCGCCTTCGTAATGGCGACAACGGGAGACACATCTGTCAAGGAGGCAAAACACGAGGAGAAGACGAGAAGGAATTTGAAAGGTCTCTTAACCCGGGGGGGAGGGGGGCGGCGGCCTAAAGTCTGTTGAGTTGTAGCTGGCAGCAAGAAAGTGTCGGACTTGGCATTTTTTACACAGCAGTTAAATACCATGTGTGTCAATGTTGCACAATACATGTTGCACAATGATATCGTTCCATACGGTTTCGTAAGGTCGGGATTTCTCATTGTCTCCTTTTGTTCTTGCTGTCTTCTCATGTCCCTGTCGTCTTCTCATACCCCTGTCGTCTTCTCATGTCCCTGCCGTTTTCTGATGTCCCTTCTGCGTCCTCGTCACTTCGACCTTCTCATATCCCTTGCCCTCACATGTGACTGGTGAGCTTGAAACCCCCTAACTCCATGCCATGCAGTCGGCCAGCGGTCAGCCAGCTGGCAGCACCCTGCTCACTCTATTTCTTCTCTATTTCAGTTGCTCAAGAGCTTATACCCCAACGCAATCGTCACTTACCCTGCCTCCATCGTGTTCCCAACCTGCGTCCTGCCGGTGCCCATTGTGGGCCACGAAAGCTGGTTCTGGCTGTTAGGATCTGCTGACTTAACTTTCGAGATGGCCGATATATTGTGAACCCCTGGCTTTCCCTGAGTTGGCTCATTTCTCGATTACCTTCCTTCACCTTGCAAGACCAAGATTCAAGATATACCAGAACTTCAAATTGTTCTATCACCCTAACACTCGACACTTACTTATTACCAAGCACCACCCACGTGCCCCTCCCCCTCAAAATTCTCATCCCAATCCCTCTCCAACCGCCACGCGTCCTCCGCCTTCCGCCCCGCCGCCACCAGATCACACCCGCGATGGCCCCATTTCTCCGCAAACACATTCCTCCCCGCATCAATCCACATCTGGATACCCGCCTCAAACCCATCCCCATCCCGATAAAACGGCTCCCCCTGCCCACCCCTCTGCTTCGCCTGCCACGTATTCCTCAAGGCATTCCCATCCCGGTACTTGTCCCTCTCCATACGAAACGCCACATCCACCAACCTCTCCCACGACTCCCCATGCCGATCCACCCACCTCTGATGCTCCCTCTCCCTGTCCTTCCGCTTTGCCCTCTCCTCCGCCGTCTCCTCCTTCCTCTTCTTACCACCATTCTCCCCCGCAATCCCACCACCCCAAAAGTTCGAACTCCCCCTCCACCGGGCCCTGGCTCCGGGAATCCGCAGCAGCGCTCCAACATCCTCCATCACGGATCCCACGTCGGTGATGATCCCGATCTCGCTCTCGCCCTGCCAGTACCCAGCCCACATTAGTCGGAGGTAGGTGTCGCAGTCGGAGGAGTAGTAGGGGATTTGCGTATCCCATCCGCCAATGGAGAGGACGGCGTCGCGGTTGACGAGGGTTAGGTGGTCGTAGTCAAAGAAATGGTGCGCCCATTTTACGGCGGGGGAGGAGGATGAGGAGCGGTGGGAGAAGGTGGAGGAGGAGTGAGAGGGGGTGTTGAGACGCCGGAGCGTTTGGACGGCGTTGGTGTAGAGCGAGGAAGGTGGGGTGGCCGTCTCGTTGGAGAAGACGACGAGGTCTTGGTGGGACCAGAAGAAGTAGGGGTGGGAGTTGGTGAGTGCTGTCCTGGGAGGGGGTTAGTGATCTGGAGGGGAGGGATCTTGGAGCGGGGGCGTACCAGAGGTAGAAGTTTTGGAGCTGGGAGAAGGTGAGGAGGGTTGGTGTCTAGTGGTGTTCATTGTCAGCAACGTTCAGGGGTACATCGGGGAGCAAGCCACGGCATGTACGTACGGTAATGACATTCACGCCCAACAACCCCAACTGCGTGTGGTTAAGGTAGGACGGGTTCTGCAATGACAGCTTCCTCTCCTTGTTTGCCAACATCACTCCCGTGTTCTCCACGACGTAGATATCCTCCGCGGGCCATCCCGCCGCAATGTAGCTCACAACGCACTGCAGCAGCTGCGGCCAGTTGCGGGTGAAGCCCACAAACAGTGGTGTCTGCTCCGGGTAGTGGTGTCTCGGAGGGCGGTTGATCTCTGGAGCGCGAAGGAGGCTCTTCTTCGGCGGTGGGTTCTGGGAGAGGAGCGGAAACGGGTCCCGAATGGGGGGCGACGACTCGGGGGGCGACTTGTACGTTTTCTTTTTCTGGCTGACGTTCGGGTCACCCCAAACGTATGGGAAGAGCGGCTCAGGCTGCTGCGTTCCGCCCCCATTCTTGCCTTTGTCGGGAAGGAAGTGGCGATACCTGCTAGTCCATGTGTTCAGAGAAAGCAACGAGCCCCCAGACCGGTTCGAATGCAACAGGCAGCCGTAGATGAAGATGGCGGCAAGGGAAAGAAATAGCGTCCGGTGCCGGGCCCGGGGGGACATGCGAAACCTTTGAGGCATGGTGAAGTATCAGATTGAGTTGTGCCTTTCGTGGTCTGGAAGATGAGACAAGATAGGAATACGTCCAGTCTCTGAGATCTTGTTAGCGACAGAGTCGAAGTTCTGGAGGAGCTGGTCACAACCATGGAGAATCCGCTGGATTGGAAATGACCTTGTGGGATCTGCTTGATGTCTCCCGGACCTGCATGAGTGACGCAGTTCCGCTCCAGTCCTCATGATGGATACACACGGAGCACTGTGAGAAATGAGGCCTTATCATCAGCTGTAGTTGGAACGTCATGCCCGAGCACACCGTGTGACTCTCGATTCCCATTTTCTCCCCTATTTTCCGGCCCCCACTCAACGCTGTACCGACAACTCTATCCACCCATCCAGCCGAAGGCCCAAGCATAGTATCACCCGGCACAAAACAAGTATACAGAAGAAGGATATTAACAAAACCGTACAGGCAAGGAAAATTAGTTGGCCAGGGAATAAGAACAGAAGAAAATGAAAAGAAACGGAACGAGAGGAACCCAGGTCCGGCAGCTCGCTCGGCTGCCCACGGACCTGTCCATCCAAGCCCAGAGCCAGCCAAGGGGTATGTAACAAAAAATAACAAAAGGACAGAGTCAACGAAACGAAGTGATGACAAAAGAGCCCCTCCACGGACTCCCGATGACCGCAACTTGAACAGACAGCAGCCATCCAGCTTTGCGCCCTCGACAAAGCAGCATGAGCCCAACGAGTATACTGTGAAACAAAAAGAGAAAAGCAGCACGCAAAGAAAGAAAAAAAGAAAGTAGACCCTCCTGGTATCTTGTCCACCACTAAAACCAAACCGTGCCACAACTCAAAAAAAGACCAACTGTACTCCCGATCGAAACTCTCCAACACCAAGTTCCCATCACGATCCCCAAACCCTCAACCCCCCACCACCATCACCAACCAACTCACTCCTCATCAACCCCACCCAACCCCCCCGGGCCCCGATCCCGACTACTCTTCTTCCCCAACCTCAAAATACTCGTACTCAACCTCTTCCTCACACTCCCCACCCCATGCCCCATGATCGAATGCCCATGCTGTCCCTGCTGTCCTCTCTGCCCCTGCACATTCCCAGACAAACCGCCATTCGCATGCTCATAATAAATCCTCACCTCCTTCTCCGACCCGCCCCCACCCCCACCAGGGCCACCAAAACCCTCCACTGACTGCCTACCAGCAAGCTGTGGACTACTCCTATTCCCACCACCGACCATCGCACTCGCCGAGCGCGAGTGAGCATTACTGTTGTTCATCCCGCGCTCAACACTACCAGAGCGCGCCCCATTGTTGTGGTTGTTACTCTCGCTCTGGACACGCTGCAAGGGATTTCCGTTCAGCGGGGACACGTGCGGGGCAGACGGGATGGCCGGCATGACGCGGAAGAAACTGCGTCTGTTGGTTGAGTCCTTTGATGCTCCACCACCGCCAGTACCGTTGATGGGGGGGTTGCCCTTGGCTGCTGCAGATGATGGAACTTCACTGCCGTGGACTGGGCAGCTAGGGTTGTGCTGGTGGTGGGGATGGTCGCCGTTTGTGGTGTGCGCGTCCTTCTGGTCCTTGTTCTTGCGGCCGCCGAGGAAGCTGAGGCGGGCGCCGCGGCCTTGACGGAGGGCAACGGGCTGGACGATGCCGGTTGTTGCGTCGTCTGTCGGGGTGCCGTTGGGGGCAGGGTTGGGGGTGGAGTGCGGGAGGGTGTTGGTTGGGGAGGAGCGCGGCCAGGTTGGCGAGGGTGTGTTGGTCAAGTGATCGCGGACGGGTTGGGCAGGTGTGAAAATGGCGATTTCGGGGGCGTAACTTGATTCGAAGACTGTGGCTTTCATGTCAGCGGTTATGCTTTGAGCAAGTCCTTCAAGGATAGACGTACACCTCTGAAGATCGTCCACATGCCTCAAGAGAAACTCGTTCCCGCTCTTGGCAAACGTCGCCAGACACCGCTTGAGCATGATAGCATGATCCACGAGCGCCATCTTAATGGCATTCTCCTGGGCATCCAGCTCAGGCGCCTCGGCCTCCTCCGCGTCAAAGTCACTTTCCCTCGCCGAATCCGTTCCCTCCCTCCACATGCCCGGAACTAGATCCCGATACGCCACCACGCTATTCTCCGAAATAGGATTTACGCTGATAGCCACCGCATCAACTAGCAACTGCGCGTTCTCCTCCCCGCCCTCACCCTCAGCCACCTTCTTCTCCAGCGCGGACATCTCCATCGTCTTGCGCACAATCCTCTCCAGCGCCGTCTCCTTCGCCCCCAAATGCACCTCATGCACATCCACAATCTCGCTCCTCCTCAAAATCGTCGGAAACGGCTCCGCGGTCGTAAACACCAACTTCTCCGCATAATGCTCCTGCACCGGGCCCGTGGTATTCCTCCTCGAAGTAACTGAAAACATCTGCGGATGCGCCGACACCAGGTAATCCCTAATAACCTGTGGCACCCTCGCGCGCTGGTAGACATGATGAGCGAGGTCGCGGTGGGGGCTGAGCATGGAGATGACGAGGAACTGGCCCTCGACGTCGTCGATGGCGTCGCTGGTGACGATGCGCGCGGCCGGGTACATCTCCTGCATGCGGTCGGTGAAGCTGCTGGTGCGCTCGGCGGGGGAGCCCTCGAAGACGAATTCCTTGTCGCGGACAGAGGCTGGGAAGCCCAGGCCTTTGAAGACGACTTTGAAGTACTTGGGGACCAGCTTGTCGCTCTTGGCGACGGTTTCGTAGATGGAGGCGATGGCGCGCTCGGTGCGCGCGAGCTTGGAGAAGTCGAAGATGTTGTTCTCGTACTGCGCCTGGAGTTCCTTGTAGGCGGCCAGGGCGCTGCTCCAGGCCTCGCCGTCCTCGAAGTGCTTGATCATGGCGAAGTAGATGCGCTCCTTGCGTTCGAAATGGGTCTGGGCGGGGAAGTCCGGGTCCTGGAGGGCGGGCGTGCTGCGCAGCGGGTCCCAGTCGTAGAGATCGGCGTGCAGGCGTAGGGCGAGGCCGGCCTCGGCGTGGTTGCGGGCTTCGGCTTGGAGGTTGGCGAGCTGGTGGACGTAGCGGATGAAGATGTCCTCCTTTTGCATGTCGCGGAGGAACTCCATAAGCCGCAGGCGGTGGATGAGATGAGATGCCTCACCAGACCCATCACCGCTACGCACCGCGACCAGCAAATCCAAGAACTCGTCCACCGTATCAGTGAGCTCTCTGATGGCCGCATACAGGGGCTCCCCTTGACCCGTCGCCAGCGGCTTGAACCTCTCAAGTAGCTCGCTGACAAACAGCTTCTGCAGTATGCTCTCCGTCAGCGGCTTCGACTTGAAGTAGACATCCAAACAGTCAATCATCTCCGTCTGAATGACCGACAAATCCTCACTCAGCGTCCACTCGCTGACAATCATGGTCTGCAGCACCTCAACCGCCATCCCCCTCAACCCCTGATGCACACTTAGGCACAGCTCAACAATCGGCCCGACCAGCGTCGGGACGTACTGCACCTGGTACCCGCCCATCTTCGACAAGCCATACCTCGCCCTCTCCTCAAGCGTCGTCTCCCACCCAATAGCCTCCCACGTCTTCCTCAGCAAATCCGCCCCCGACTCCCTCACATCCCCCGCGATCTTCCACGCCGCCCTGCGCTTCTGCTCTGGAAACGTCTCGAGAGCCAGGCGCGGGCTACCAACCAGCTTGAGCAGCGTCATGAAGAACAGCTTCCACAGCTCCGTGTTGAACGTCTCGGCGTCGTCCGGGTCGGGCAGGAAGCTGTCCAGCAAGATGCCAGCGAGGTACTGCAGCGTGCGCATGGTGGATTTATGGTGGAAGATGTGCATGGAGAGCCAGTCGGCGGGGAAGGCCTCGCCCTGCTGAAGGATAGTCATGTGCACGCGCAGGCACGAGTCGACGATGACGTGGAGGTCGTCTTCTGCGAGCTCGAGTTGCATGCCTGCGGGGGAGTTGGAGAGGGCGGAGAGGATCGCGGAGAGCTCGACGAGAGCTTCTTCGAAGATGGGTTTTGCGGCGGTGACGGGTTTGCTGGGGAAGGGGTAGGCGGTGGGGAAGAGGAGGGAGAGGCGGTCTTTGGGTTTCTTAGGGACGGCCTGCAGGGCGAGGTAAGATTGGATGATCTTTGGGATGTAGTCTGGGATTTCGGGGCCGAGGTGGTCGATCTGACTGGCAAGCACGGAGCAGCAGAGGCGAACTTGATCCTTCCACTGGTCGGTGACCTCGTCGATGTGACCCCAATGCGGTGCGATCCAGCGGACGGTGTTGGCGCTCAGCGCAGACCGCTGTTCGGGCTGGGAGAAGATGTCGAGTTTGGCGTAGTTGATGATCAGGACCAGCTTGTAGAGCACGAGCTTTCCTTTGACGGCGGCGCACGAATCCATGAAGTCGATGGCAATATGCAGGATCTCCTCCGTGTTCAACAGCCCGGCGAGCTCCGGAAGCCAGGTGTGGAAGTGCTGGACGGCCAGTGTCTGACTGCCCACCAGGACTGGAGCGCTGCTGCGCATCATCTTATCGAGCGCCTTGAAGATAACCCTCAGATGGCGCGTGAAGCCCGGGTTTGAGCTGGTGATGCCGATGCCCGCCTCCTTTGCCTTCTGCTGTCCCCGGGCATGTGTAATGAACTTGAGGATGTGCCGGGCAACCTTGAAGGTAGCACGCAACTTTCGCGCAGTTTCAGGTTCGGTAGGCTTCGACAAGAGTCTGGTAAAGGACCGCACCAAGCAGACGGTTGCAAACGGGTAGTTGAACCTGCTCTCGGCGTACTGGTCGACCAGCGGGGCCAGGTTGAAGCGCCTGTCGTGGACGATGTCGAGCACGCGCACCAGCGCTGTGAAGACGAGGTCCTCGTAGTCGTCATTGCCGGAATAGTCAACCAGGATACCAAACAGCGCATCCAGAACGTCGTTCAGCAGCTTGACAACCTCGATCTCGGGGACGAAGATGAACTGCTTCAACAGAACCGGGATGCCTTCTCGAGACGAGTCCTTCCAGGCGAGCAGGCCCAGTATGATCCTATCCTGGGAGAACCTGGTGCTACAAAGGTATGTCTCGACGCGGACCATGGCGAGCTGCGCGTTGGCGTCGTTCTGGTCGCCCTTGCCCCGATGAGTAAAGGGCAGACTGAGGTATCCGCCCTTGGTCGGCGAGGTGGACTGGGCAGTAGACGTGTTTTCGTCGAGCCTGTAAAGCATCAAGGCATGCGGCCCGTCGCGGATGAAGGCCTGGTGGTCCCACAACGGCATGTATGCAACGGCAAACGGCGGGTTCGGCGCATCGGCGAGATACACAACGACATGCCCTTGGTGGACGTCCTGCGGTGCGAGGGCAAGCTTGATGGATTGTCGCCATGGCTCCCCGCGCTCTGCGACCACCGTCTTCCAGATGCTGACCGGTTCAGCGTTGGATGACGGGCAGATGCAGTTTTCTACAGGCTCGCCGTTCGGCCTGCGCACCTCGAGGGTGAGCTGGAGATTGTTGCCATGGATGCTGGCTGGAACTGGGTTCGGGCTGCCGCCGTACCGCGACAAAAGGGCCTGCCTGCCCAAAACAGCCTCGTCGATTGTGAGGTAGATGTCAGACCTCGTCTTTGTTGGCGCACCGGCGAAACCCATCTTGTTTGTTTTGCAAATGTTCGACAGCACTGTCGGTGTCGCCTTGATGAGGGCATCCGCATCCGGATTGTTGAACGCCCGCAAGTGAACCTGGAGGCGCTCTGTCCTCTTCGACTTTTCATAAGCGCCCGTCTTGCTGTCCAGAATCTCCCTGATCACTGGGTCCCAGTCGTCGCCCGGCTCTGTGGTATGCCTGGTGGAAGGCGACCAGATGCCAATAATGTGCTCCACCTCTTCGTCCTGCTTCATGATGTTATTTAGCTTCAAGACCCCGACACCCACGGTCCTCTCAGCAGTCTGGGTAACGTGGCCGTCCACAGAAGCGCGGCCGGCCTTGGAGTTTGCGGTGCTCGGGGGCGCGCCATCCCTGCTCTCGGCGCCTGCTGTGGACGGTGATACGGTCTCTTCGGGCTGTTCCGACAGCGAATCGAGGCGGGCGTTGCCCCTGGAAAAGGTAGATCTTGAGCCCTTTCCCGGCCACATCCGGCTCCTGCGCATTGATTTGTTGCCCATGGACATTGGCGGTTTTGAGTGTTCCTTTGAGAACTGCGGCAAGGCCTGCGACATGGTCCCGGACCGCGAGCTGGGCTTAGCAGCGACGACCTGATGGGCAGTGCGGATCTTGACGACGAGGAAGAGTTCCGAATCTATGGAGGGGACATCGCCAATCTCTGCAGCAGTCAGGTCGGCAAAGAGGGTGCCCATTTGGGTGTTCCTGGCCACGTGGACCATCTGCCCGCCGGCGGGCATCACAGCCGTGTAGGTCTCGGAGAGGGGCGTCAGCAGCCCTCCGGAGGATTTGGCGGCCAGGTAAAGGACGAGAGTGGTGGCTTCTGTGGAAGCGCCAGCAAAGCTGCCGATGTTGACCAGCAAGTGGTGGAGTGCCGTCAGTTCGATCGGCTGTGTCGGGGTCTCGTCCAGCAGGCTCATGACGGACTGCAGTTTTGTGATCTCGACAACGGAGTCGTCCCCGGTGAGCACCCGGCCGCGGGTTTGCGGGTCTCGCACAATCACCTCTCCTCCACACAGCTTGTTGACGCGCACCAGGTCCCAGACGGTCTTCTCGCGCAGGGCATCGTACTCCCGGGTGGTCAGCACATCGTGCAGAAATTGCTGCCTGGCCAGGTTGAGCGTAGTGACGAGCTTTGACATGGTGTCTAATTTGGCGTACTGTCGCGACAGCAGCAGCTCGTGGAGGTTCGTGGAGTGCCATTCTCGGAGGCAGGAGGCAATCTCGTCGATAAGGGGTTCGGAGGCTGATGTCGAGGTCTCGTCGCCAATCTTCAGCATCGGCACTGGGGCCTGTGGTCGTGGCACATTCGGATCGCGTATGATAGGGACTGAGAGTGGTCCTTGGGTACCGTTTGGCCAGTCTGAGTGTTCCCTCCAGCCTTTGGAAGGTGGGACCTTTGGCCTGTCTTTCCTTCCCCTCTTCTCGGCATTGTTCCCCTCTATCCCACTCTTTGCCGAATCCCCTTCTCCTGACTGTACAGGTGACGAAGCTAGTGCCAAAGCGCCTCCATCTTCGGTCCCAATCTCGTTCTCGTGGGTCTCGTCGGCCTCTCCCAGCACTTCACGGACCTCGACGCAACTTCGCGGGAAGATGCCGCTGAAGACGCGCGCTTCCAGAGTTTGGCCCTTGACACTCGTCAGGCCGGCCAGCAGACTTGGGGGCTGGACCAGGTATCCACGCAGCCAATTGCCCTCGGGGGTCTCTTCGATGATGTACAGCTCGTCGCCCAGTTCGAGGGGGAGGTCGAGTGGGCTCACGGCGGCAAAGGGGTATGTCGCTACAGCGAAGGCGATGCGAGGCAGCGGTTGCCAAGGCATGTTGGCTGGCTGGACGGCATCTATGATCTATGTGGGAGGTAATCGCGTCGTCGTGGATGTCTCGGGAGAATTTCGTGGAGGTTGAATTTCAGCACAATGCGCACGCGTGCGCGTTCTGAAGCTTCAGGGTTCCGGAACCGCTGGGTCGGGTGGTCAAGCGTTGTTTGTCTGGTTGGGTTGTGGTCGTCGGGCGAGGGTCTCGAGCAGGTCTCGGCGCACGGAGGTTGCGACAGGCGGGAAGGTTGGGGAGGTGTTTTGGAATTGCAATGGTGGTGATTTCGGGCGTTCTCATCAGGGGCAGCACCGGTCTGCGTTGACTTGGCGTGGGCCGTGGCTCCTCGGCCAGCAGGGGTAAGGATCAGCTCCCGATCGTCTAATCGGGTGAATTCATGTGTCGAACAGAAGGGGAGGCGGAGTGCAGGGAGGCGGCCAGTTTCCGCTGCCGATTAATTTAGCAATCGGGGAGCAAATGCAGTCATCAAAATGGCCCCTTGACTTTGCCAGGGGGGAGCTTGAGAAAGATGAAGATTACGGTTAGATGGATGTGCTTCGTCCGTGGCTGGTTGACATGCACGGTTTCAGGACAACCTGGAACCTGGAAGATAGAAACGAACAGCACGGTGGGAGCAATCCCAAGAATGAACCCGCTGGAAGCGAAAGAGAGCCCTTCCAAAAAGAAGGTCCGAACTGCGCAAGCAACCTGAGCAGCAGCAAGGGGAAGAAATGGTTGAGCACGAGTGGATCCTGGAAGGGGACGACCCGGCGCGATTGTGGGACCGAAAAAGTTGGGTGGGTCCTGGCCCCAGGAACGCGCATGGACCTCGCGTGGCTTCACCAATTGCAGCGATCCAATGCACCCAATCATCCAATGCGGGGCCCAGTCATCCAATTGCTCGGTTCTTCACAAGTCGAGCCCACGCCAAAGAAGCATCTCATCCATGGAACATCACTCGCGGCCCAAGGTGCGGATTGCTTCCTTCTTGACACTCAGCAAACTGAATGCCCGTTTCAGCCTTTTTTTTTATTTTATTTTTCTTCTGGCAAACTTGTGTTGGTTTGTCTTCGCACCAGGAAGCCTCAAGTTTCATGTGCCACATCCCATTCTTTTCCGCAGAAGCGTCCATCTTTCAGGGGAAACTCAGACCCACTCCACCACAACCACACCTCCTGCATGATGCCCAATTCGGCAATTTGTAAACAAATGCCCCTGGCCGCCAACAAACTGCACCACAAGACCAAATGAGTCGCAACCAGAACACGAATCTTGAAGAAGACAAAAGAGGTACGGAAAATCGAGAATAAAGAAAACCCGGTTGTTTAAGGGATAATTTTATATGGACGGCATCTTCGAAGACAACCCGACAAAGTTTACATCCTCCATTGATTCATGTGTCATGAGACATCCAACTATCGCTATGCATAGGCTAGACTCAAGGAAATAAACAAAAGAAATATCAACCGCATACATCCATCTCATATCTATCGTCAGAAGTTATTCATCCGACATCTTAGCATACCTCATTCAGTCCTCACCACCACCGTTCTAGAGCAACCCCCCACAGCTCTTGCCCCTCTTCCCTTTCAATGCCCCAGTCGCCTTTGCCTTCTTCTTCCCCGTGTCCTGCTCCTCAACAGGCACCGAGACCGTGATCTTAACGGTCTCGGTCTCGTACACCGTCTCCTCCACGGTCTGCGGGATAGCAGTCACCACCGTCGACACCGTCTCCGTCTCGGTCACCACGCTGACACGCACTGTCTCGGTGACCGTCTCGAACACCCGCACCGTCTTGTGCTGCGTCACAAACGGGCCGGGGACAAAGACGGCGGATGTTGAGGCCGAGGAAGAGGGCGTGGCGTGGTTGTTGCATTGCTCCTCTTCGTCCGATTCGAGTTCTGAGTCGACATCGTCGGCATCAGACTGGTTGTCTTCCGCGAGTTCGGTGGAGGCGGCTGTGTTGAGTTCGGCTTGAAGAGCTTCAACTGGGGCGTCAAACTCGGGTCCGGTAACGGTCTCCTCGGCAGAGCTAGGACCATCCACGGGAGGGCTCAAAAATGCCTCGTCCGTGTCCAAGGGTGCTTCTGGAGCAGCCGCCAGTCCGTCCTCGACGACGTCCCGGGGATCAACTCTCTCACCAGTCTCCGTTGTCGTGTCTTCCACAGCCTCGATCCCCTCGGCAGGCGGCGCTTCACCAACCAGGCTCACAGGGAACTGAGGCCCCAAGAGTGCGATAATATCCGCCCAGGGTGTGAAGTCGAGAGTCACTTCCTCAATCAGGACCTCAACCTCTGCGGCTTCCCCAGCAATCTCCTCAGTAACCTCCTCGGCAGTGGGCACGGTCTCAGAGTCCGAGATCACTGAAGTCGGTTGCTGTTCTGACTGCTCAACCACAGAGACCGAAGCCTCCTCTGCTGCACTCTCCACCGGCACCGACACCTCAACCACAGTGTCAGCAGCGGTACCCGACCAACTCTCCTCCACAACTCCAGAAACCACCTCCTCCACTCTGGCAGAAACAAAACTCTCCACTCCCATCTCCACCTCCTTCTGCACCGGCGCCTCATACTTCACCACCACCGCCGGCTCCCTCACAACAGGCTGCAGCCCCGTCTCCCCCATCCCCGGCCGCCGCACCATGACAACCACAAACACGCACAACACAATAATCGCCACGTTCTTCGGATCCCGCAGCAGCACCTTGAACGCCTCCATCAGCAGCTCGACAAAGCCCGAGTTTTCGTCAAACGTCCTTGGGGGCTGCTTGACGGCGTTCTGTCGGCGGTCTTGCGAGTAGGTGTCGTGGGAGGCGTAGGAATCGTGAGGGTGCCGGCCGTCGGTGAGCAGCATTGGCATTGGCGGGGGCGCTGGTGTGTGGGCTTGAGAGTAGGGATAATTTTGCTGTTGGGGATGGTGCTGTTCGGCGGGCATGGGAGGGGCAGGGGTAGGAGCTTGCTGCTGCTGGGGAGGCATGTCGCCGTAGATCTCGCGCATGCGCTCCTCGTCGCGGCGTTGACGTTCGTCGGAGTCGTCGATGGTATCGCTCTGTCGGAGAGGGGTGCCCGGGCGGGTGTGGTGCATGAGCGTCGGGGTGCCCGCGCGGATGAGCGAGTTGGAGGAGGATGACTGGGGACGGGCAAGCTGCATGGCCAGCGGTTGCGGAGAAGAGAGCCGCGCTGCTTGGGCCTCCAGCTCCCGCTCAACAGCCGCATCGATCTGCTGCTGCCGGCTCTCTGCCCGCATCTCCTGCTCCAGTGCCATCTCCCGTTTCACCTCAGCCTCCAGCTCCGCCTCGCGCGCCCTCTCATCCTCCTGCCGTCCCTGTTCCTCCATCTCCATCTGCAGCGCCGCCAGCTTCTCCAACTCCCCATGCACCCCAGCCTCCACAATCGGCTCAACCTCCACATCCACCCGCTCCATCTCCTTCCAGCAGGCCTCCCACGCACCAGCCTTCATCAGCCCATTACTCGCATACACCTTGACGCGAAACACCCTCCCCGCCCCCAACGCCTCCATCCTAATCTCCTCCCTGCACGTCCTACACCAATGCCTCTTCCCCTCCTCCTCATCCTCACTCTCCTCCTCCTCCTCATCCAAATCATCCACCATCACATTCGCCGGCCCCAAATAATGCCCACACTCCAATATCCTCGCCCTCTTCCTCGCCGGCAACTCCAGCGCCTCCAACAACCTCTCCTCCAACACCTCATAATCATCCCTCGGATGTGGCAGCAACACCCCCCTCTCCAGCACCGTATCCCCCACGCGGTCCTGCAGCTCGCGCCACGCGTCCCGCAGCGCCATCAGCCCCTCCCCATCCACCCTCCCCTTCCCAATCCCACTCTTACTCTCAAGCACCCCATCCAACCCATCCACCACCTCCCCCCACCCCCACCTCAACGGCAGCAGAGTAACATGCAACAACACCAACGGCGCTTCCTCCCTTCTCCCCCCAACACCACCACTAAACCTCGGCGGTGTTCCCCGCCCTTTAGGCGAGTACTGCTGCCCAGTCGGACTGCCCATCATTCTCCCCAACCCCGAACCGGTCGACCCAGGCCGCTGCTTTCCTGCTCCCGACCCCGGCCGCTTAGCATGATGCACAGGTGATTTTGGTTCAGCGCCGCCAAAAACGCTTGGCGTCGGACTCGCCATCATCTGCACCGCTCTCATCTCAGAGGGGGTGCGGAAGGGGACGCGGCGGGTGGTGGGGACGAAGGGGGTGTTGCTGTCTGTGTCATACTGCGACAGGCCGGAGATGGCGGAGAAGTTGGAGATGTTGCGCGGGGAGGGGTATTTGTTGGCGCCGCGGCCTGTGGTAGTTGAGGTGGTGGTGGTGGTGGAGGCGTAGGAGTCCCGGCGGGAGTGGGCGAGGGTGGGTGAGGAGGAGGGTTGGGGGAGTTTGGATTGTTTGGCTTGCGCTTGGGGGGTTTTGGACATGGTCGAGTCTTCTTCCTCCTCGTCGTTGGAATCGAAGCTGGGGGAGCAGAGGGAGCTGCGCGCGCTGTGGCTGCTGAAGATTTCTTCTTCGGAGTCGCCGGGGGAGGTGTGGGAGTCGGTGCTGGAGATGGAGCGGGAGGGAGCGTGGCGGGTTTGGGAAGGGGAGGTTAGGGAGGGGGAGGTTGGGGTGCCGTCGGGGAGGTAGGTGTCTTGAGAGTGATTGCTGAGCAGGGAGTTGTCGAACGCGGCTTCTTCGTGCTCCTCGATGACATGGCCGCTCTTGCGCTTCTCGATCTTGGCGACGACGGCGCGCGCGGCGGCTTGAATGAGGGCTTCGGTGTGGAGCGAGGTCTTTCGGTCGCCGATGGTATGATGCGGGGAGCCGTCGTTCAGGGTGTTGTCAAGCGTCAAGGTGCGGGCCTCGTCTTCAGAGGGGGCTTCGGCACTTGAAAACTCCTCAGCTGCCGCGGGGTTGTCGACATCATGCATCTCAGTTGCAGCATGTGCTTCGGCAGTGGGCTCGCTTTCCTGTTGCTCGGCGCCTGATGCGACGTCTGGCGTGACCTGTGGGGCTAAGTCTGCCTCATCATGCACTGGGGGATCCAGATCCTCGACGATGGAAACCGGGTCCTCAGCGACAGATGTGTCAACCAGCGCAACATCATCAGGTTCTGAAGGTGCCTCGAATTTCTGGGTCAGATTTGTGACAGGCTCGGCTTCGGCGGGCGAGGCATCCTCTTCTGTTGGGACGGCTACCTGCGCCGCACCCTCGAGGTCGGCAGCCGATGCCTCCTCGGAAGCAGTGTCGACCGTTGAAACATCATGCTGTGCCTTAACCACCCGCTCTGGCTCGGCGATCTCCGTCGCTAGTTGTTCTTCTGTCGCGGCGATCGTCTCTGCCACCGAAGCGGCAAGCTCCTCTTCCGAAACGCCGCCGGTGTTGTCTTCCATCGATTGCTGTGTTTCGTTCATTTCGTCGTTCGTAACCATCTCCTCAAGAACATCAGAGACAGCAATAGTCTCCTGCGGCTCCGTTGAAGGCGGCATCTCGTGGATGGGTGTCTCGTCCATTGGTGTACTCAAACAGGAGGAGTCGACATAAATGCTAAAGTCCAGATCTGATTCTGGAGTTGTCGGTTGCATCTTGAGAAAACAAAGTTTAACAAAAGGGCACGAGACGCAATTATTGTTTATACAAACGGCATGCGTGTCTCAGGGGCTCCGGGCAACGAGGAATGCCAATGGGAGTGCTGGGACGGGTGGGGAGTGATGAGTTGGCAGGCGACGAAACGTCGAGGCGATGTCAATGTTTTGGTGGCAGACGTTCCCGACTGGTCTGGAGCGTGGTCGAGGGCCAGGGGGAACGGCGGTGACAGGCTCTGGATGGACCATGAGGGGCCGCGATGCGCAGGGCGATGCGATCCGGGCCAATGTGCGCCGAGTAAACAAAGCGTTGCCGGGGTGATGCGCGACAATCTGCCCCGCATTGTGCCTTGGCATGCCATGATGCTGTTCACGCTGCTGTCACTTGTGCCACAGCAGCCGCCCTGGAATTTGGATGCAGATAGCCGTTTGACGTCGTGGTTGGAGAGACATTGTTTGGGCCGTTGGGCAGCAATTTCGAGTCGAGACCCTTGGGAGTTCGTCTAAAGGGTTAGAGTTGGGTCCAAGGCTGTTCCTTGCCCGCGATCCGAGCTGCAGAAGGTTGTTCCTGGCTTGACGTCACCCAAAAACAGACGACCCACTGCTTGTCTCATTCATGCATCGAGGAGCATGGATTCCCGCGGGCATCTTGATCTCTTCTCCATGCCCGTTCTGAGCCCTTGTTTGAATCATGGTTGAAAGACTGAATAACGCCAATTACAATTACTTTCTGAGACGGAAACCATTTGCGACTGCTGTCCTCCGCCTTCTGACCCCTAACGCCACAGGTTCCCCAGCTAACGTCGCCAAGAACGACCGGAAACACCGCCGCTGCCGACCGCGATTATCTCCTTCTCCGGCGATCTCGATTTCGTCAACCGTGGAGAAATTCTCGACCAAATCGACGAGCGATGTTCCGAGCCCGCCGGCCGTGTAGCCCTCGTGGGCCTCGGCGGTGTCGGCAAGTCGCAGCTAGCCATCGAGTTTGCGCACCGGATAGCCGCGGGGCAGCCTGACACGTGGGTGTTCTGGGTCCACGCCGGCACGCAGGCGCGTGTCGAAGAGGGCTTCAGGACGATTGCCGACGCCGTCAAGCTGTCTGGCCGGTACCAGCCTAAAGCCGACATCCCGCAGCTTGTATACAACTGGCTGTCTAACGAACGAAACGGCAAATGGATCATGATCTTCGACAGCGCCGACGACCCCGACGTATTCTACACCCCGACGGGCCGGTAGGAGGAGGCCGAGAAGCTGTTTGTGCAGGTGATGGAGATAAGCAAGACCAAGCTCGGGGCCGACCACCCTTCTACTCCGTACGCTAGCAAGCATAGCCAAGTGGAGTCGCTAGAATGTGCTTCTCATCACTTCAGGAAAGAAGTTGTTTTGTTTGGCGATATTTGCACCAACAATGCAAGTGCATAACTATATGACTATCGTGTTGTCCTCTCTTAACCAGCGCTATGTATATAACCACAAACTTAGTCATCCGTCAGCGCCGTTGCCTGTCCCTGGGGCCGAAAACGGCTAGAGTACTTTGTGCCACGATATCTCAGCTGCAGCCATTTTCGCTGCGCGCTGGTCGCTCTACAAAGTTAGTTGCCGGTGTAACGGGCCCCGCGTTGGCTAGAATGAATGTGTAACGGTCTCAGGAGTGTATTGCAACTATCTGATGACGACTCTACGAGTACAACTAAGCTTGAAGAAGGAAAAGGAAAACGGGGAAACAGGCCAACGCGTTGCGGAGGTCTCCCTCTGACCAGAGGGGGACACTAAGTGTGAAAGGGTTTAAGGGTAATGGAGTCGTTGATGGGGTCGTTGATGGGGTCGTCGGCCGAGAGATGTTCAGGGGTTGGCTGAGGGTCACCGATGTAACGGGCTGAGCCCTGCAGAGGCCTCGGTGACCCTCGGCCAACCCCTGAATATCTCCTGGCCAACGACTCCATCAACAACCCCATCACACTTACCCCTTTCACGCTTATCTAGTCAGAGGAAGACCTTTGCAACGCGTTGGCGCTTTTCTCCGTTTTCCTTTTCTTTCTTCAAGCTTAGTTATACTCGTAGAGTCGTCATCAGATAGTTGCAATATACTCCTGAGACCGTTACATTACAACTAAGCTTCCTTCTTCTATTGTCGATTGCAGAGAAGGTCTACGTCGTCATCCAGGCGACAAGACATACACGGTTTGGCCACACCAGCGCGAAGCGACCGGATAAGCCAAGAGCAAGACCTCGGCAACGGACCGAACGAACGACGAAAAGCCCTCCACCAAGCGAGGCACACGACGACACCGTAAGAGGACGCGATGTCGGACGACGTAACGATAGAACCTGAGGGCAGGACCCAGGACCTGAACCAGATGCTTACGCGGGTGCTGAGCCAGATAAACGAGATACGAACGGAACAGGCCAGCGAAAGGGAAGCCACCCAGGTACAGATTCGGGCCCTTCAGGAGAGTTTCGCATTGATACAAACACACCCAGGCGGGAACACCCCACGACTACCTCCGGAGAAAAGCACCAACGCGTTGCAAAGGTCTTCCTCTGACCAGAGGGAGATGCTAAGCGTGAAAGGGGTAAGTGTGATGGGGTTGTTGATGAAGTCGTTGGCCAGGAGATATTCAGGGGTTGGTCGAGGGTCACCGAGGCCTCTGCAGGGCTCAGCCCGTTACAATATCCCCCTCCTCTCCCGGCGTTGCCTCCTCTTCCGTGATCTTCCCATGGGCGGCTTCGTACCGGTCTAGGGCCTCCGTCTCCAAGAAGGCGCTCAGCGGTTCCCAGGTAGGCCGTACGTGACCAATCCACTTAACGAATACCTCTGTTTCTCCTCCCGTCCTCTTGAACTTAAGGATCTCCTCGATATACCACTCTTCTTCGCCGTCTGGGTCGTCTGCTGACACTATGGCTGGGGGCTGGGTATCGTCTTAGGCTTGTGATGGTAGTGGATCGTCGCCGGCCTGCTTTAGCAGTATAACGTGGAACATATTGTAGATGCCTGGTGCTGTGTCCAGACGATAGGCGTACGAACCGACCAGTTCTGTGACGGTATATTTGGCGTTTCTCCAATCGAGTTTTCTTGAGGGCCGGTCGGTTTTGATATTGCTTAGTCGTAGCCAGACCTTGTCTCCTATATAGAACTATTCAGCAACCTGTAACGGTCTCAACAAGTGTATTGCAACTAGCTGATGACGACTCTACGAGTACACTAAACTTGAAGAAAGAAGAGAAAGGAAAGTAACTGTTCTTACGAGGTGGCCTTGTTCTTATGACCAGAGGGGGAGCACGTGCCATGGTATGTCATCCGCATCAGGGAATGCGTAATGGTGATGGAGGTCGTATGGGCACTGACGGGTTATGGCGTTGATGGACCAAGGCGCTGGGCCCTGACGGTGCCTGCTGCCGATCATAGCCGAGAGTGACTGATAGTCCACCAGCAGGCCATACCTACCCTGACACCAGTTGGACTATGGCGCCGATAGACCAGTGTGCTGGGTCATGATCGAGAATGGTCGTTGGCCGAGAGTCTCCGAGGCTGTCAACGGGGCTCAGCCCGTTCCAGAAATAACCTAAGAACCTCAGGAGACTCGCCGATCGCTCGAGGAGAGGCTTTTGTAGCTCGACTAAAAGAAGCAACCGAGTTTGCCTAAGTAGCAATAGTAGTAGTATAAGAGCGGCAGGAACAGTATACGAACAACGCTTATCAACCCATAGAGCAGTTCTATATTGGAGATAAGGTCTAGTTCCGTTTGAAGAACGTTAAAACCGATAGACCCTCAAAGAAGCTCGACTAGCTCAACGCTAAGTACACCATTACGCAGGTTATTAGCTCTTACATGTATCGTTTGGATACCCCGCCTGGAATTCGAAACGTTTTCTACGTCAGTTTGCTGAAGAGGGCAGGTAACGACCCCTTGCTAACATAGCAGCAAGACGATACCCAACCCCCTACAGTAATTTCGGAGGACACTAGAGACGAAGAACACTTTGTCGAAGATATCTTGCAAGCAAAGGACACGCGCCGAGGAAAGGAACTATTGGTCAAATAGACTAGATAGGCAAGACCGAGTTGGGAACTACTGGACGCATTCTTGGAGACAGAGGCTTTGGACCGCTTTGAAGCTACATATAGGAAAATCACCCCCTGAAGAAGGAGGAGGAGGGTATTATAACGGGCTGAGCCCGTCGATAGCCTCGGAGACCCTCGGCCAAGACTGATCTACCAACGCCGACATCTCCGCCAACGCCGACGACGGCGGCCAAGATGGACCCAACAGACCCGCCATCGCGTCTTGGCATGGCTGCACCTGAAACGTTGAGACACAAAACGCACTAGCCGTTTTTGTCAACATACAGGTGACATAGAATGCTGTTACATGGGGTACATAAATGCAATAGTGGTCAAAGATGACAGTCCGATAATTACAATACATCATTATGCACTTGTATAGCCCATGTCGTCCCAAAACAAGAAAGAAAAAAAAAAGAAGAAAAAAAGAAAAAAAGAAAAAGAAAATAGAGAGAGAAACATCTAGTTACTCCAGTTGACCACGGTGGCCAAGGATGAGGGTGTATCTGGATGCTTTGCGCCAAGAACTCGCTGCTGAGCGCGAGCACAGTCCTCCATCAACGCCAAAGCATCTGTGTGTCGACCTTGACGTTTCCAAGTAAACGCAAGGTTGGCCATGCTCGTCAGCGTGTCTGGGTGGTCGGCCCCGAGCTTGGTCTTGCTCATCTCCATCACCTGCACCTCCAGCTTCTCGGCCTCCTCCCACCGGCCCTGGTGCCAAAATGTCGACGCCAGGTTGGCCATGCTCGTCAGCGTGTCTGGGTGGTCGGCCCCGAGCTTGGTCTTGCTCATCTCCATCACCTGCACCTCCAGCTTCTCGGCCTCCTCCCACCGGCCCTGGTTCCAAAATGTCGACGCCAGGTTGGCTATGCTCGTCAGGGTGTCTGGGTGGTCGGCCCCGAGCTTGGTCTTGCTCATCTCTATCACCTGCACCTCCAGCTTCTCGGCCTCCTCCCACCGGCCCTGGTTCCTATATGTCGACGCCAGGTTGCCCATGCTCGTCAGCGTGTCTGGGTGGTCGGCCCCGAGCTTGGTCTTACGAGTCTCCATCACCTGCACCTCCAGCTTCTCGGCCTCCTCCCACCGGCCCTGGTTCCAAAATGTCGACGCCAGGTTGCCCATGCTCGTCAGCGTAGAAGGGTGGTCGGCCCCGAGCTTGGTCTTGCTCATCTCCATCACCTGCACCTCCAGCTTCTCGGCCTCCTCCCACCGGCCCTGGTTCCTGTATGTCGACGCCAGGTTGGCCATACTTATCAGCGTATCTGGGTGGTCGGCCCCGAGCTTGGTCTTGCGAGTCTCTATCACCTGTATATCCAGCTTCTCGGCCTCCTCCCACCGGCCCTGGTGCCAAAATGTCGACGCCAGGTTGGCCATGCTCGTCAGCGTATCTGGGTGGTCGGCCCCGAGCTTGGTCTTGCGAGTCTCTATCACCTGTATATCCAGCTTCTCGGCCTCCTCCCACCGGCCCTGGTGCCAAAATGTCGACGCCAGGTTGCCCATGCTCGTCAGCGTGTCTGGGTGGTCGGCCCCGAGCTTGGTCTTGCTCATCTCCATCACCTGCACATCCAGCTTCTCGGCCTCCTCCCACCGGCCCTGGTTCCTGTATGTCGACGCCAGGTTGGCCATGCTTGTTAGCGTGTCTGGGTGGTCGGCCCCGAGCTTGGTCTTACGAGTCTCCATCACCTGCATATCCAGCTTCTCGGCCTCCTCCCACCGGCCCTGGTTCCAAAATGTCGACGCTAGGTTGGCTATGCTCATCAGCGTAGAAGGGTGGTCGGCCCCGAGCTTGGTCTTACGAGTCTCCATCACCTGCATATCTAGCTTCTCAGCCTCCTCCCACCGGCCCTGGTGCCAAAATGTCGACGCCAGGTTGGCCATGCTCGTCAGCATGTCTGGGTGGTCGGCCCCGAGCTTGGTCTTGCGAGTCTCTATCACCTGCACCTCCAGCTTCTCGGCCTCCTCCCACCGGCCCTGGTTCCTGTATGTCGACGCCAGGTTGGCCATACTCATCAGCGTATCTGGGTGGTCGGCCCCGAGCTTGGTCTTACGAGTCTCCATCACCTGCATATCCAGCTTCTCAGCCTCCTCCCACCGGCCCTGGTTCCAAAATGTCGACGCCAGGTTGGCCATACTCGTCAGCGTAGAAGGGTGGTCGGCCCCGAGCTTGGTCTTGCGAGTCTCCATCACCTGCACCTCCAGCTTCTCGGCCTCCTCCCACCGGCCCTGGTTCCTGTATGTCGACGCCAGGTTGCCCATGCTCGTCAGCGTGTCTGGGTGGTCGGCCCCGAGCTTGGTCTTGCACATCTCCATCACCTGCACCTCTAGCTTCTCGGCCTCCTCCCACCGGCCGCGGGCCTTTTGGACCATAGCAAACATAGATATACTTGCTAGAGTCGCCACATCCTCCCTACCCAGCTTCTTCTCGCGGACCTTCCTCGCCTTGCCCAGCATCTCCTGCGCAACCACGTATCTCCCTTGCGACCATGCATACCATCCCCCGTTATGCAAAAGCCTCGCCCATTTTTCGACCGTATCCTCACTAGGCTGGTAGTCAAGCGCTACTTGAACGTGCGCGAAGAGGCCCCGGCATGTCCCCCAGTTCTCAAACTCCCCTGTTGGGAATGACTCTGCCATTCGCTCGATGCACTGCTGCTTGAACGTCTCCTGTTGCCCAAACGCCTCTAGCCACCTCCTCGTCGACAGCTGCACGAGCCCGTGCATCTCGAACTGGTCCCCTGCCTCGTCCGCGATAATGAGACAGTAGTCCCTTAGCATCGTTATATCGTCTTCAAATCTACTATCTACGTCGTCGCTTCCTCTACCACCTGTGTCGCCATCCGCGGCAGCGCGCCTCTCAGTCAACTCCAGATCCCCGGCCTCGTCCTCGACGACGGAACTGTACCGCACAGAGCGATGTGACGGTGCTAGACTCCTTGCTCGCATCGCATCCTGGGTAATTCGGGAAGCGTTCACGACCCCCCCAGAGATGCCTTGTCGGTCGAAAAAGCTCATAAGCGACAAGAGATCCGCCGCAGAGGGCCGCTTGGACCGGATATAGTCGAAAGATATCTGCCACGTCGTGAAAATCGCGTTCGACGCGCCTCCGTCCCGCCGCAGGTCTCCGGCATCATGCTCTAAAAGCTTGCTCCTTTTGCGCTCACTCTCCCGGAACTCGGCCAGGTACTTCTCGGGCGAGCTCCGTGGCGCCCTTGCCTGTATGTACGCGGCGGCTTGGCTGATGGCGAGCGGAACGAGGTCGAGTGCGCGTACGAGGTCGGCCGCTACATCGGTATCCGGGAGCGATCCCAGCTTCTTCTCAAGGAGCGCGAGGGCGTCCGTCTGCGCCATCGGTCCGACATCGATCATGTTTTGACGGCGTCCGGTCAGCCGGAAAGCCAGGTCCTTGTTTCGTGTTGTGATGACAACCGATCCGTTTTGACTCTGTGGTAGGTACGTTGCAAATGGCCGCCCGGTACGCGTATAGCTGCCCGTAGGGGTATAGAATACGTCGGGGTCGTCGGCGCTGTCGAGGATCATAACCCATCTGCCGTTCCGTTCGTTGGACAGCCAGCTATATACAAGCTGCGGGATGTCGGCTTTAGGCTGGTGCCGGCCAGACAGCTTGGCGGCGTCGGCAATCGTCCTGAAGCCCTCTTCGACACGCGCCTGCGTGCCAGCGTAGACCCAGAACACCCACGTATCAGGTTGCCCCGCAGCCATCCGGTGCGCAAACTCGATGGCCAGCTGCGACTTGCCGACACCGCCGAGGCCTACGAGGGCTACGCGAGCGGCGGGTTCGGAACATCGCTGCTTGATTTGGTCGAGAATTTCTCCGCGGTTGACGAAATCGGGATCGCGGGAGAAGGGGATGGACGCGAAGGGGGAAGGCGGCGTTTCCGGTCGCTCTGAGGTCGGAACGTTAGCGGGGCATCCTATCGGCCCTGCACGGTGCTACAGAAACCTTACCCGGCGGCAGGTGGAACTTCGCACTGATCGGCCCATAATTCTGCCCCACCTGGAGGCCATAGTTCTGCGGTCCGAAAGACGTAGACATCCGTTCTATCGTTGGCGATCGAGTCGATTGACTATAACCGTATAGTTCTGTCCCAACGGCTGGCTGTTGGTAAGGTGTTCACCGTAAAGGCGACGGTTGTGCGGCTGAACACCTGCTGCCCAACGACAGCAGCTCGCCGCAGGGGATTGCTTCAGCCTCAGTTCATGCGTTCCAGCCACAACCAATGTGGCGTTACTGATGACAAAAACATGGACGACAACGCTTGGCTCGACTTGCTGACGACCTCCAGAGAACCGTCAGATCACTGCAGCATATCGATGGCTCCGCAACTCGCTCTCTCCCAACGTGAACAGATTCATGCGATGATAATTAGCGAGTTGCCCAATAACGAGATCGCCGAAATCGTTGGTTGCAGCGTGCGCGCGGTCCGTAGGATCCGATTGAGACTGCGACGATTCGGAACAACGACAAGCCCCCCGAACCGTGTCGGCCGCGAGCGGAAGATCACCCCGCTTATGCGAGATACTGTTGGATGTAATGTGGCTTTAATGCATACTGGCTCACGCAGGGCACGGATGATTGATTGGGCTCAAATTGGTGATATTCTCTGTGTTCGTTGCTTGTCGACTTCCTGGTTGAAGGCTTGCGTGTGTCTTCAGGGCGCTCTTCTCCGCACCTCATTTAGGTGCGCAGGGTAGCTTGCACCTGACGCAGGCGGCCTAAGGCATCTGGCTTACTCATCATTTCCAACAGATACCCTGTTCGAACAACTAGCGAAACAGCCCGACATGTTCCGAGACGAGATGATTCGTTTCCTTAATGAACGTTTCGACATCGAGGTGTCCCCCACCACGGTTTCCCGAATGCTGAAGACCGAGGGATGGTCAAGGAAGACCAACCCCCGTGTTGCCAAACAACGGAACCCAGACCTACGAGAATTATACCTCTACAAACTCTCTGACTGCCGATCGTATCAGTTGGTCTTCATCGACGAGTCTAGCTGTGACAAACGGAGTGGGCATCGACGTCAGGGATGGGCCCCAAGCGGAGCAACGCCCGTGCAGGTTGACGAGTTCAATCGCGAGCAGAGGTTTCAGATTCTTGCCGCGTATACGCAGAGAGGCGTTAAGCTGGCGCGTATCTACCCTGGATATACTGACGCTGTCATATTTGACGATTTTATCGAGCAGCTGCTGCACCACTGCGGCAAGTGGCCGGAGCCAAACTCCGTCCTTGTGATGGACAATGCCTCCATCCATCGCTCGGAGAGGCTGGAGCAGATGTGTATCGAGGCCGGAGTAAGGCTGCTTAAGCTCGCACCCTACTCGCCGGACATGAATCCAATCGAGGAGCTCTTTGCAGAGATCAAGACATACATCAGACAACAACGGCACAACTACGCCGACGTCTTTAAGAAGGATTTCAGGACGTTCTTGGAAATGTGCGTCGATATTGTAGGCTCTCGAGCGGCGAGTGCTGAGGGTCATCCAAGCTTTGACCTTGCTAACAAACTGGATTGCAATCCCCCGCTTCACCCCCTTGTCAGCAAGAGACTTGGCTTCTATATCCTGGGCGGAGAAAAGCCGTTCAAGATCAAGACCCTCTTCTAATGCAATCCTACAGGTGTCTTGATATAACCGCTTTTCCATACCGGATCGGTTACCCGCGTGCAGAGCCACTTACAATACCGGCGCAGAGATTGATCGGTTGGCTGCGGGATGTCAAGCTGAGCGCTAGCCGCTTGAGTCCCTAGAGTTGACACCGTAGAACAGCCAGCCGAGTCCTGGTAGTAATTCGCAGGCAAGACATTCGTGATATAGATCGGAGGCAAGCTTTCCGAGATAGAGGCTTGTCGCTTCCGCTTCCTACGCTCCGAGTCTTGCTGGTCCTTGGCATAGATCAACTCGCGGATCCATGGTGGCACGTCCCCGTGAGTCCTTAGCGTATTGCCCTCCTCAGCAAAGTCGATAAGCTTTGTCAAGATACTGGTATCGAGTTTGTAATGCTTCCGGTTGTCTGGGTCCCGCCAGCAGTATGGTCCTTGGCATGGAGGCCCGGTGCACCGCATGAGGCTGTACACTTCCTTCCAGACAGTGGTCAAACCCGAGGCTTCCTGTTCTTCGAGCAGTTCGGCTCTTTCCGCAAGTTGTAGAGCCGTAACGCCTCCTCGTCTTGTAGTCTGTTGCGTCCTTACGGCGATTGGTTGTGTTCCCTCTTTGTAAATGAACGAGATATCGATCCTTAATCTCTTCCCGTCACGGAGGAGATGGCTCCACGCCATCAGCTGGTCCTCGACCACTTCCCAATCGATGTCCAACTCGTCAAAACGCTTTGTGAGGTCTCGCTGGGAGCGGTCGGTAATGGACACGACAACGTTCGTCTCGTCTGGTTCGTAGGATTTATTCCGCGGAGCCTTTTTCGCCGCGAGCTGCTGGAGCTTCGGCTTCAAAGTCCGGTCCCAAAAAGCGCCAGGCGCTAGCACAAGGTTCTGTTCTGTATCGTTCGTAAGCTTTGAGAGTCTTTCTTTCTTCAACAGAAGCTTCCACTCGATAGAGTAATGAATGCATGTGGGTGGAAACTCGTCGTATGGCAGGTTGGGGTCCCAGTCGGCCAACTGGAGGAGTGGCAATGCCTGCCTGGCTGTCTGCGACTGATTCGCGGGGGCTGGACTCGTGCCGCGGTTGTCAAACACGGGCAGGTCAGGGGTCCGATAGTCGAGATCATTCTCGTTTTCTGTGTACCAATGGCTTAGATCAGGTTCCAGGTTATTCATCATGGCAACTCCTCGAGCGGTTTATTCCAGTGGAGGGATGAACCTGGCCTGAGATGGCCGCGCCAGCGCCCTGAAACACGAACCCCGCAATGTTTCAGCCGAAAAACAGCAGTAACGGGCCTACTATCAACCCCGCATTCGAACTCTATCGCGAAATTCGTCCTAGACTGACCTTATCACGGTGTTACTAGTTAGCTCCAAAAACAATGCTTATATGCAGATGCCTTTAAGTGGTTTCTAATTTGCTATATATATATATATTAAACCGTTTTAGTAAATGAATTTTCAACTTGGAAATGGGGAATGCGAGACACAAGAGATGGAGCTTGAAGCTAAGAAGCACGGTGGTACACCGATCTTCGGGGGTCGGGCTGATCTTAAACAAGACGAAGTGTCACCCGAGCCCGAACTCGCTTACAGAAGCCACTAGTGTCAGAAAGAGAGCATCTGTATCGTGCGGAAGCAATAACTATCGAGCCAACTACTTTTTACCAAACGTAATGCCACTAAACGCTCCATGATTGACGCCGATCTGCATGCCTTCATTCTGTCTTCCAAAGCTGATGGCAACCCGAGTTTCGTCTTTTCGGGCATTCGTAGCTGCGGTATGGATACCGGAGAGCAGTTCTTCGAGCAACGTACGCGAGTCCTTCAAGACAGCCTGCTCAACTGCTGCCTGTCTAATCGCACTAGCTCGGTCGGCTTCCGTCTCGTCCTGCTCGGTTTTGGCGAGGCAAAGTGCTCCAAGCTTGGCATTCGCCTCAGCCAGCTGCTTGTCTGTCGCTGCAATGGACTCCGCAATGTCGGCCTCCTTCTGTGATATCGTCGTCATCATCCCTTCAGTTGCTTTGGTTTGTTGAAGGGAGCTATATCTATCTATATTCAGAGCCTGGCTATGACGAGTTCGGGGGTTATACTTACAAGGTCGCGATGCTGACAACCGATGTGAGAGTGATCTGGCAGTGCTGGAGCTGCTCCGACATGGACTTTACGTAGCCTTGTTTGAAGAAGCCAACCATTGCTCGATCCCGCAAAGAGAGTTTCCCGTCCTCGCTGTGCCGGGTCCAGCGACTAAGGGCGGTCCTGAACCTATCGCATGACTCCCCGCATGAAGTAGTCGCAGCTTTCGACTGGGTGACCACGGTCTCACCAAGTGACTTCCACTGCGCGTCGGATATAGCCTGAAGAGAATCAAGGGCCTGGTCCACAAAGAGCAGATCTTTCCTGAGCGAATCGAGGGTTTCGGGTGCGTCGACGATGTTCTTGATGTCCTCTGATAGACGGTGTATGGAGTGTACCACCGGAGCGGTGATACCCACGACGGCAGCTGTAACGCTCAACGGGTCCATTGTGAACGTTGTAGCAGTCAGGGAGGCCATAAGCGTTCGTCGTCTCCCAGACTGCCGATTGCTGCCAGATCGAGTTGCTGAGGCTGAGCCATCAGACCACGTGCAGTTGGGTGCAACCACTGGGGCGCAACCGTTGGGCCGCAACCGTTGGGCCGCTTCGAGCAAGCCGTGGGCGACCGCCTATGATTTTCTGTTAATCCGACAGCCGAACACGTGGTGAGAATCAGCCGTCGTGCAAGACGGATCGCCGGTGATGGCTCGAACAATGTCTGCGTCTTTCGGACTTGGGAACCAGGGTCTCCAGGTAGGTCAGAATTATAGGTCGATCAACACGGAGTTCCACCTGCCACCAGGTAAGGTTCCCGTGGCGCGGTGCGAGCCCACCACTCCTGCTCCTGGCACCCCAATCTGCCATGAAGCTCAGCGACCCGCAATGCTCTTGTTTGTTCTGCCGTACTGACGCATCCAGCATAGGCTCAACGCTGACATGACCACCGCGAGCGCCCACCGATCTCCCACCTGGCCTGTTGCACCCTCCCCCTTCAGCTCCAGCTTGAACACATGTTTCTTCGACCACACGCTCTCAAACACCAGCTCCGCGAGCACCTCTCTGCCGCCAGTATTGCCATCGTCGGTCTTTGACTTGGCAGAGCTCGAAAACCCTGCCTCACCCCTCCCTATCGTGCCCCCAACACCAACCAAGCGATACTCCCGACTCCCCTTCCCCTTCCTCCCTCCCTTCCGCCACTCAAACTCCCCCCTCCCTACGCCCATCCCACCATCCACCCCCACAACCCCATCAGCCCCAAACCTCCACCCCACCCCCTCCTCTCCCCCCTCCCTCCACCTCACAGCCCTAACCTCCTCCATCACCACCCCCCTTTCACCATCTCCCCCCACAACCGACGGCAACATAATCACCGCCCTCGGCACAAAAAACACCTTCAACATCGACAGCCGCACCCGATCCCCGGCTGCCGCCAGGATGGGGTCTGTCGCATTCGGCCCACTGCGCAGGTAGTATCCGCGCCCGCCCGAGCCGAGGGGGCCCCGCGCCGTGTGTCCGAAGTGCAGCTCGATGAGGTGGAGGAGGTTGGAGGGGGTGGCCCCGCAGAGGTGGAGGGTTTTGAGGGAGGAGGGGGTGTAGGCTAGGTGGAGGTTCATGATGGGTGGGAACTTGAGGGGGCGGTGGGGTAGGTTGAGAGGGGGGTTGAAGGAGGGGGGGTTGGTGTTGGTCGAGGGTTTAGGGGGAGGGGCCATCTTGGACGGTTGGACCCCGGGTGAAGGTGAGGTCATCTTTGTGAGGAGATGGGTATTTTTGCTGGAGTGATGGACTGGGTGATTGGTGGTTCGTGAGGCTTTGGGGAACTAGTGCAACTGATCTTGGCCCGAAACGAGAAGCTGGCCAGAAAAGAGACTGGGGCTGCCAACAACGGCGAGGGAAACGACGGCTATTAATCCGCGTCGGCTCGTCGAGGTGAGTTTGGAAGGATTCATGGCTCATGTGAACTGGTGGTGATCACGATCTGTGATCATCCTTACGCGGGAATATCAGTGGAACCGCTTTGCCGTGTTTCCGTCTCAACTCGCGCCAACAACCTCACCACGTCTTGTCGCAGATTTGGACTCACCGGGAACTTCGACTTCACAAGTTGCGTTCCTGTGGTCTGCTCCGACGAAGAAGCCTCGACCGATCTACTGTTGCCCAGTTCCATCGACACTTTCGACTTCCAATCACATACCCCCACCAACCCTCTCTCCCCTCCCTCTCTCTCCTTTCAGTCTCAACCCCAATCAAGCGTCCCATTTCTCCGTGGTTTCCTGCTTTCAGATCGTATTCAGGACTATTTCGTAAATTGCAGTATCTGGCGCGTACGCCCTCAGAGGCTCCCAAACTCGCCTTGTTTGTTGAAATCGCAGGATTCTGACAAGTTTCGGCGAGTTCCAAACACTGCCCCGAGACTTGACCGAGTCGAGACCTTCAAATGCTGGGTGCCGGGTGCCAGCGTGCCCTCAGAGCCAGGTGAGGAACCTCAAGGCATCATGTCTGGTGTGTGTGCCCTCAAACGACGCACTGAGGCCCACCACCATGCTTGAGGCCGTTTGTTTGCCGTCTTGCCCACTGGTTGTGATATGCTGGTCAACCTACTGCTGTCGAGGCTCGCCGGAAACTGCACACAGCAAACAGATACGACACACCGGTGCGGGAAGGCCTCGGACAAGGCCAGAGATGCATCCCAACCACAGACCAGTAATGACAGATGTCGGGTTCTGGGCTCAAGTATTTGAACCCCTTTTTGTCCACTTCCGACACGTCTTTCCCCTAATCCCCAACCCTCACACTTGCCCACCCCTCCCTCACCTCCAAGAACACTTCCAACAACGCACTAGCAATCACCATGTCTGCCCCAACCACCACCACCACCACCACCACCACCACTTCCCCCTCCCCCTCCCCCTCCACCCTCATCGACACCCCCCACGCCCTATCCACCCTCCTCCCCCTCCTCACCTCCCTCCCCACCTCCCCGCCCTCCCTCTACCTCGACCTGGAGGGCATCAACCTCTCCCGCCATGGCACCATCTCGATCCTGCAGATCTACGTCCTCCCCCTGGACCACACCTACCTCATCGACATCTACGTCCTCGGCTCCCACGCCTTTTCCACACCCTCCTCGACCGGAGACGGCACCACGCTCAAACTCCTCCTTGAGTCCGACACGGTCCTCAAAGTCTTCTTCGACGTGCGCAACGACTCCGACGCGCTGTTCGCCCACTTCGGGGTGCGCCTCTCCGGCGTCCGTGACCTGCAGCTCATGGAACTCGCGGCCCGTTCCGCGGCGGACTCGCGCAGGCTAGTGTGCGGGCTGGCCAAGTGCATCGATCGACATGCCGGGCTGGGATGGGCAGAGCGGAGGGAGTGGATGGCGGGGAAGGAGGCTGGGGTGAGGCTTTTCGCGCCCGAGAAGGGGGGCAGGTACAAGGTTTTTGAGGAGAGGCCGCTGCGGGAGGAGGTGAGAGCGTATTGTGTGCAGGATGTCAAGGTGCTGCCGAGGTTGTGGAGGAGATATGAGGCGGGGATGATGAAGGGGGGGTGGGAGGGGAGGGTGAGGGAGGCGGAGAGGGAGAGGGTGAGGATGTCGCAGGCGCCGGGGTTCAATGGAAAGGGACGGCATATGGCGCTGGCGCCGGCTGGTTGGGACGTTTTGTGAGCTTTTTGGCTGCTGGTTGTTAGATGATTTGAGATAGGCAGGTACTGTATGTACATACATACCTGATAGGGAGACAATGTTGGTTGGTTTTCTGTCTCAAGTGAAGTTCTTCATCAGTTCATTACCAAGGGAACAAGTGGTAACTAAAGTATCCATATCAATTCTCACCGACACCCCTACCCTAATTATCCGGGGTGAGCTGAGAGGAGTGTTAAAAAAGCAATTGCTTGTTCCCAATTCGATTTCTTCACAAATGAAACACAACAAACGGACGCTCGAGGGGTACTGGTCCGAGCTCAATCCTCCACTCCGGTCCAAATCAAGTCAACATAGAGATACCAAAAAAAGGAAAATAAAATCGTTTATGCTCGGTGCCCAAAAGAGCAGGAAAGAGCAAGCAACACTGTGTGCGGTGCGCACTGTGCTAGAAACCATCGAGGATCAGGGTGCGTTTTCTGCCCTGCATCCCGCTCCAACTGTCGAGAGTTCAGAGCCCTCTAAGAGCAACCCAACGCCATTCAATCCGTCCCTGTACCCGGTGATCCCAAACGCCAACCATAATCGAAAAACAAGCGGCGCCCAGCCGAGTCCACACCCTAAAAGACGGACCCAAACTGGAGGGCCTGCGGCGACGGCTGCAGCTGCAGAGCATACGGGTTGATAGACTCATGCAGCGGCGGCTGATCCTGCTGTTCGGGGGGCACGTCGAGGGGCTGGGGCAGCTGCGAGGGTGAGAGCTGGGGGACGGCAGACTTGTCGATCTCGCGGGCGTTGGGGTCGGCTATGGAGATGGCGCGGCCGGGTTGTGAGCTGAGCTGGTTGAGCATGGGCTTGAACTCGTTCGACGAGAGCAGGAACTTGACGAGATTGGAGAGGCGCAGGTTCTCCTCGGCGAGAGCGTTGTTGCGGGCGTTGAGCTGCGCGTTGGAGCCTTCGGCTTTGTGAACGCGGTATTTCAGATCCTCCATGTAATCTCGGGTTGCAAGTTAGTTGTGGAACGTTTGGGGGGGGGCGACCACAGGGCGGGGAGACTTATCTCACCTTTCCGGCGCTCGCGGAACAAGCGTGCCGATACCTTGTTTCGCAGCTGACGCCGGGTCTTGCTGTCCATACTCTTGCCTTTTTCGCTCGCCAGGAGCTTCTCATCCTCGTCCATTTCTTCCTCGCTCTTCTTGTGGCGGGTGCCGTTCTGGGAGGGCGCGTCCGAGGCAACGGGCTCGATCTTGGGAGGCTGAGCCCGCATGGCGTTGAGGACCTGGGTGATCTTCTGCTCCGTGATGATGTCGGTTTGGAGCGACAAGGGTGCCTGTGGTTGTTGCACCGGCTGGGCTTGCTGCTGTGCCTGCTGCATCTGGGCCTGGGCGAGCTGCCTCTGCTGCTGCTCGAGGTACTCGGCCCTCTGCTGCGCCGCCTGTTGGTGCATGCCGGGCCGCAAGCGACCCACATTGTTCGTCTGCGCCCAGAGAGGCGGGGGTGATGGCGGGCTGCTGGGCTCCTGGCCGCCGATGGCACTTGGGTCGACAGTGGACAGGCCCATGTCGCTTGATCCAGAACCGAAGTCAATCAGCGGGTCGGCGAGGGACGCCGAGGCATCGAAGTCGAAGTCGTCGAGGTTGCCCATGTCGAACAGGGGGGTGCCGAAGACGGGAAAGGGCTGGAGGTAAGAGCTGGACTCGGTGAGAGCGATGGTGTCGTCAAGGGCGCCGGGGACGAGGCCTGTCTGCTGCTTGTAGAGACTGTACTCGTGGCTGGGGCCGGTATGCTGCTGGTGGGTGGGCAGCAGTGTCTGCACCCGCCGGTTCTCGGTCTTGATGGGCTGGGGGAACAGCGTCTTGATCGGAGCGGCGGGCGAGATGGCGGGCGACAGGTATGCAAAGCTGTCGAGGTCTCCTCCAAAGGTGGTGTAGTAGGATTCGGAATCCATCATCGAAGGGAGGTGGCGGTTGAGGCCGGGCGAGGGCGAGGGCGAGGTGTTTGCAGCGTTGGGTGGTTGCCCGCAGCGGCTCTGATTGGCCTGTGGGGCGGGGGAGAAGGGTCGACCGGGCGCCGAGTCTGTTGGGACGGAGCTCCTGCTCAGAGTCTCAGAAGAACAACTCTATGTCCCTTTGAATGACGTCTCTTCTTCACCTCTTGATGATGTAGAAAGCCCGACAACAAATGGAAAATATCGCGGTCGTGGGTCGAAAAGGCGAATGGGCGTAAAGCTGGGGTGCAGTTTGGTGAGGTGAGAGTGAGATGCAGTGGGAGACCGAGCGGGAAGGCACCAGACGCTGGGGGCCACAGGTTTATCGGGCTGGGTGCCTGGGGACGCAATGGGGGTGCGATTGGGCTTGGCAGCTCCATCGTCCCGACCGAGTGGGTCCCTGCGGCGCCAATGCAATGGGAGCAGGGGTCGTTTCGCTTGATGAACAGAGGGACGCGTCATCACTTTCCAGACTCGTTCTGCGGCCTTCTCCCCCCTCAACCGACGCCCTCGCGGCCAGCAATCCAGCGAATCACCATCGCTTCCGCAAAAAAAAAAAACAGAAAACACACAACACCGCCGACGGTCATCCGGCATCATCAATGATGTGCGGGCAGAGACACGGCTCGTCTTGTCGGGCTGCAACGGACGGCCTCACGGGACTCGCCGGTGACCCGAATTATTTTGACAAGAAACTGAGAGCAGCAGAAAACGAGATCAGAGATGCAAAGCCATCTATCTATCTCACCACAAGTGGGAAAGGAAGCACGGAAGTGACGGCCTGGGCGGTGCTTCAGGGCCGGAAACATCTGACACCGCTGGTTGGCTGCCGCGGCTTGCACTGCCTCACTCCCACCCGCTCCAGCAAAAACGCTCACAGTCTCAAACGTGAAACCTGGCCTGTGTCGCCAACCAGCCAATGAGTCGAGAGAGATTCATTTTTGAGTCTTCGCATCTTTGTTCTTCCATCACCATGACAGGCGATCAACATGGCAGGTGGTTCTCCGATCTCAAAACAGCGGCAGACCCGGCGCTCCACATCGCCGAGTCTCCATGACGGACGGAGCTGTGTCCGATGGGGCTCCGCTCTACGGATACTCGGGGAGAACTTCAACGCCGTCGAGTCCAGGTCTCACAGTGTGAGCGTTGGATTGAGATGCTGAACTCAACAACAGGAAGAGACCCAAGGCTCCAAGCGACCGCAACCAGCTCAACAGAGGCTCTGCTCGCATTTCGCATTCGGCGGGGCAAAAGACCAGAGCAAGTGGTCTGCTCGGACTCCGAAGTGCGAGGAGCTGCTCGCCGCTGACAAAGCGGTACAAGGACCTTGGCGGCCAGCTGTCCCGCAGCTGGCGCCTTACCCTACGAGCGTGGGAAGTGGAATCCTCGAGGAAACCTCAGGGTGTGTCCATTTCATCCCGAGTCGAGCGAGTCTGCCCTCCTCGACTTCCACCCCTGCTTCCACGCCGATCGGCCCCAGTACCTTGCGGAGTACCAGCCAAGGCCGCACTGCTCACCAAAATAGAAGCACTCGAGGCACTCCAGAAGCTTCAGCGAGGCTGTTTCATCATGCCCACTGCTTCCTCCACAGACCTTGTCGGTCATCTCGAAGTGTGACCCGGCACTTGGACGGAATCTGCCCCCTTTTGAGGCTACTCCGGCGTTACTTGTGGCTGGGGAGGGGCGAGGATACGATAATCATTTATTATCGCGAAATTCTCAGCTTTCTCACCGCGACTACTGTGAGGCTGTGCTTGGAATAACAAGATGCTGTGCTCGGACTGTTCGGTGGGAGATCCGATCTGACCACCCTCGAGCCACCCAGGCCTGCCTGTTCAAAGATCAAGAAGCTGCCAACATAACACAACGAAATGTGTTTCACAAAGCTGGGAGCTTGGGGTGGTGGTGTTTCACAGGGTCCCACACCCCCCAGCTTGACCTGCTTGAGAAATGGAGATTTATGCCGTTTGAGGAAAAGGCATGCACCTTCATGAACAGTGGCCAGCACTTTCCCTTGTCCTGTGAGCCCCAATCTGGCGGCACAACCATCCCTCATCTCAAAAGTCTCCATCACGGTCATCGATCACAGTGAGTGGTGGGAGTTTTCTTCAGAAGAACCTTGCTGGTGCCACAACCCAGCAGGGAAAGGGGCTGACAGCTGTGGCGAGGCATGTGTGGCGGGTGTGGCGCTGTGGCTTGTGTCGGCTTACACGAGACCCGTGCCCGTTGCCAACTTGCCACATTGGGCTCGAACCTCAACTTCAGGTCAGGCAGACGGAGGAGGAGACGGGGCCAATATTTGGCATTTGAGAGTGCATATGATGTCACGGTAGGTACCTATCCATGGCAGGGAGCCTGTTTACGCTTCACCATCACCATTCGGACATTTTGGACCATTCCGGCAGTCGGTTCGATTGACATTCACCTGCAACTCATCGTTTATCTTCCGTCTCTTCCAGGCTCATACTCTGCCTTTGTGGTCAAAATTCTATGCGCGGCCAATCTCTCAACGAAGTTCAAGTATCTCGTCTTCCAACGGACAAAATAGCTCGTGTTTAGTCGAACCTGAGACCTCCGAGGGGTTGAAAGTCCAGCCAGAGGCATCGAGGGTGCCCAATTGATATGAGCAGTGAAAGAAGGAGCGGGCGGTCGGCGACCGATCTCGTGGTGTTTCTTGGTATCTGGTAGGATTGTTCGGAATAGTTAAAGAGTTCGGGTTCTTATAACTAACGTATATTATCAGCGAGCGGGCCATATCAGCGAGCGGGCCATATCAGCGAGCGGGCCATATCACCGAGCGGGCCACTCTAACAATTGTTGGTTCAGCTCCATGCAAAACCGTGCTAAAGAAAAGTTAAGACCACTAACAATTTTTTAGCATTTTTTCTGCATGCACACTTACCAAAAATTGTTAGTGGCCCGCTCGCTGATATGGGTCACTCGCTGATAATGTACGTTAACGTATATTATCAGCGAGCGGGCCATATCAGCGAGTGACCCACGCCAAAATCCATATATAACCCTGAAAACACATGCTCGTTAGTATCATGAAACATTGATAGAATTCTCTGTAACTTCGGAATTAGTTTATTTAGTGCATAAAAATCAAGACAAAGCTTTATTTACTATATTCAAGCAAGTAGGTCGAGGTAAGGTCTAGTTGAACTTAATCCTAGCTATGAAAACCTGAGCAAACTAACTATTCATTAACGGCAAACTAACCTCAGGTAGCAAATATACTAATTGTTCTGTTTTAATATCGAGCATAAGAAAGCAGTCCTTCAATTAGGAGAAGTCTTATTAATATTTGGCGGTTCTAATGACCGAGTGTTTTCAGGGTTATGTATGTATTTGACGTGGGTCACTCGCTGATATGGGTCACTCGCTGTTAACATACGTTAATGGTCTTTCGGGAATCGCAACTCTCGGAATGTGCCATGAATCGGGACCGGGCAATCATCAGAACTACGGCTACAGAGGCCGAGAAAGGTGATTCTAAAGTAGATCTTTCATATGGCTTGTTAGAGAGTAACAAGGCACACACTCGTCTAATGTCTGTTCTAGTTTCAACTAACGGCATGCAAAGATCCATCGAAAGATCTCGGTCACTTCAAAATTCCCCCATGTATAGCATGACTTCCGCGCCACACATCTCGGGTCTACAGTTTCGCTCCTGCCAACTTGAAGCATGATGTAAACAGATCGTAGCAGACTAATTGCGTGACCAATATTCGAGATTGTCTAGATCGAGTCTCCCTTTTGTTTGCTCGTGCCCTCCGATAACTGAACCCTCAGTAATCACATCACTCATCCCACCATCTGCTCCGAGTCTCGAGCGGCCAAAATTCCGGACTGTCCGCTATTTTCTCAGGGTCCCCCATACAGTTGCTCTTTAATGAAAAGATTAGTTTAGATCTAGAGATGGATTTTGGTCCAAACAGATTGAAGGCAGGGACGTCATTGACACTCCGTTGTCAACTTACCACAGGCAGAGAGACTTCCCAGGGCGCAGTTCGCTGCCAAGGTATCAGGATCTTGGGGATCTCTAGCTTCGATTGCTTGGTCAACTGGCATTGCAGGCGTGGCGGTAATGACACTGATGAGAGCGAGGACGGTAGCGGTAGTGAAAACTTCATTGAGTATTGTTGTGCTTTGTGCTTGTCCGAATATGTTGCGATATTGTATTGTTAGAGTTGAAGCTTGGATGTTACTGAAAGCACGAGAGGATCCTGGAGGCTAACTTATATATACGAGAGAAGTCAAACAAAAGGTGATCGGTGACCGATCTTGCTTTCCTTCCTACCTAGTCTCGGGAATTGGCTTCTCAAAAGCAGCACTGGTTGGACGATCAAATCGCAATACTGGTTTTCCGGGAATTCCTACTCTCCGAGTGCTCTGTGGATTGTGAGCTCGTATAGACAGAGACAGCCGAGGAAGACCCCCAAAAAATTAGATCTTGTGGCAGGCGTTGTACTCGCTGGTTGTCAAGACATACCGTCTTCCTTGACTTTGTTGTCTCTTTCCCTGTTCCCAGGCTCAGGCCTTTGGGTATGGCAACAAGAGGAGTAATTGTGCTTCACCATTGTTGGTTGAAAATAAATGTCCGAATCGAACTTGTCTTACATTGTCTGGTTTCATGACCGAATATTGGCCGAGTACTATAATGAAGCAGATTGCCTAAAACCGAGCTATCTAATCAACATCAGACATTAGAGGGGAATTAGCAGAGGCGGCCTGTTCAAACTATACTTGCCTCCTTAGTAATAGTCAGGTCGGCTCGGTCTGGAAGTAGGGCTTGAACTTCGCCCGGGCAGTGAACACCGAGACAGTGGCATTCAGTTCGAGTTAGACTCGGCTCTTCTTGCCATCATTCTTGATCTTAGAGTTTGGGAGCTTGGCAGATCGCAAGTTTCGAATTACTGTCGGTTCTTGATGGCATGCGCCTCTCCGAGTTCAAATTGATTCAGTTCGGACTGTGCTAGGGTGATTGTCAAGTTGACGTTAGTGGCTGACCCAGAAACTTATAGGAAATTGAGAGCAGATGGTGATTGTTGCTGCTATGGTTAACGGGCCAAATCCCGGAAAGAGAGTCCTGTGGTAGATTCCATATAATATGTTCGTTGAAACAAGGCATATAGAGACTTGACTCGTTTCCGCCGGCGGTCTCGGGCCCCAAACCTAGCAATTGACGTCAATTTGATTTACCTCGGCTTACCTGATCTTAGTATCAATATAGAGGGCAAACAAAATCAAGACCAAAGAGCTTTAGAACTGGGCTCCAGCCTTCAAATCCTCTTTAGTAATCTTAACCCTTAGGAATAACTAACAATAAATCTTATGTTTAGTCAATGTATCCGCTTCCGAGGTGCTACTTATTAGTACCTCTGGTCATAATGGCTGCCCACACTTTCTCAATTATGTATAATTCGAACCGTTGTTTCCGCAAGGCGGCTAGTGCTCAGGTGTTGTTCATGGCCCTATTGGCCGTGTCTTTCATCCTTGAGTTGGGAAATACTCCCCAGATTTGTTTGACTTACAAAGAAAGAGCAACAGTGATAACATAATGGCAGCGAGGGTCGAAGGAATAGAGAGAGTGGTTTATATTCGAGGTTTGCTAAATCTCTATAATTTTAATTGAACCCCGTTTCTCCTGTCGCACCACTGCGTGGGGAGTGAAGCAATTGATTCAGCACCAAATATTACCACCAGGATGGAACTCAAAGGGTTGTTCAGCTGTTTCTGATGTTGTTGGTTGATTCAGGAAAGATCTCTGGCTGGGCTAGGCCACGCAGATAGAACAGGGGTAGATATGCGCCAACTCAGGGGTGGCTTGTTGCCCCCTGCGGTTCGACATCTCCTTATAACTAGCTTACGGCCGCTACTACTGCAGTAGTAAATAGTTAACCCATTAGGTTCGCTATAAGTTCCTACGTTGCTGCGATGCCGGACAAGGTGCCAACCTCTCACACCCCAAACACAATTGCTTCACCATACAAAGCAGCACGGCTTACACTCAGGAGAAGCAAAGGGGCTTGAAACAGCGGGAGGAAGCCGTTCCTGTTCAACTCACCGCAGGACTCGGCGTTGCCAGCGCGGCACTCCGCCATGGGGGTGCTATCTTGCGGGTCCCTAGCCTCAATGGCTTGGTCGACTTGGGCTCGGGCAGAGCGGTAATGCCGCTGACGAGCGCAAGGATGGCTACATTTAGGAAAAGCTTCATCGTGTAACGTAATTTATAAGCGAGTCGCGCACTTTCTCCCGCGACGCGTCCTCTTCGCACTAAACATCGATTTTTCCCACAACCCACTATGCCTCCTACTCTAAAGGAGCATAGGATAATCCTGGCCCTCGAAGCTCTCCAAAATGACAAATCTTAAAGCCTCAGAGCTGTAGCCAAGTTCTATCATATCCCTAATCAACCCTCCGTGACCGGCGCGCTGGCCGGCCTGCACGACATGACACTATACCCAATTCGAGGAAGCTCACTTTGTAACGGTCTCAACAAGTGTATTGCAAATAGCTGATGACGACTCTACGAGTACACTAAACTTGAAGAAAGAAGAGAAAGGAAAGTAACTGTTCCCACGAGGTGGCCTTGTTCTTATGACCAGAGGGGGAACGCGTGCCATGGTATGTCATCCGCATCAGGGAATGCGTAATGGTGATGGAGGTCGTATGGGCACTGACGGGTCATGGCGTTGATGGACCAAGGCGCTGGGCCCTGACGGTGCCTGCTGCCGATCATAGCCGAGAGTGACTGATAGTCCACCAGCAGGCCATACCTACCCTGACACCAGTTGGACTATGGCGCTGATAGACCAGTGTGCTGGGTCATGATCGAGAATGGTCGTTGGCCGAGAGTAATGGTCGTTGGCCGAGAGTCTCCGAGGCTGTCAACGGGGCTCAGCCCGTTACAAGAGCCACTACTCGACCAAATTCGAGCGCTACTACCAGCAGAACAACATTATTACACTCTACATACCTCCACATTCTTCGCACCTCCTCCAGCCACTCGATATTAGCTGCTTTAGGTCATTAAAGCAGGCATATAGTCACTAGATTAAGGACTTAATGCAGGCGCATATCAACCACGTAAGCAAGCTCAAGTTCCTCTGTACTTTCTGCGAGGCCTTCTTTGCCTCCATAACAAAGAAGAACATACAAGGCAGCTTTGAAGGGACTGGCCTAGCGCCATATAATTCACAGAGGGTGCTTTCCAAGCTAGATGTGAGACTTCGGACGCCAACACCCTTGACCTCGCGACCCAGCACCTCACAACCTTGGGTGTTTTAGACGCCACATAATCCCCGAGAAGCCAACTCACAGTCAACGCTCATCAAGACTCGCATTACCAACCATCAAAATAGTTTCCCAACTTTGATGTTAGCTGCTGTGGACCAGTTTACCAAGGGTACGATGGCTGTGATGTACTAGGTAACCCCCCTTCGATCAGAGAACGCTTCGCTCCGCAAGGCCAGCGAGGCTTTAAGCAAGCGCCGGAGAGCCAAAAGAACGCGTATGCAGCTTGGAGGGTCACTTGCTGTACAGGATGCACAGGATGTACTGGGTCAGAGGGCTGTAGGTGGGGAGGGAGCTCAAGAAACGCAGCCGGATGGTGGTGGTGCAGGGGAGGGTTCGTACGAAGGTTTGGTGCTGTGGTGTGTGCGGCAAGCCTGGCCATAATGCCCGCACTTCCCGGGAGGCTGCAGAACCGTCTAACTCAGTTATTTCTGATGTAATTGTAGTGAGTTCCTAGCGTTGATGCGTTGCAGTTGAGAATGGTTGTAATAGGGTATTCGAAAGTGCGCGACTCGCTTATAAATTACGTTATTGCGGTGTTCTTGTTCTTGTCAAAGGTTTGTAAGCGCTGGATGGACTCGATCAAGCCAAATGCACTGGGGGCTCTTGAGACTAATATACACGGAGACTAGGGAACAAAAGGTTCGGTGACCGACCTCGTGGTCCATCAAATTGTGAACTCCCTGTCTCGGTCTATCCAGGTTGCCTCGCATCACGCACTCATAGTCCACAGCGCATTCTCGCGATCAACACCGACCAGACAACCACAGCGACCTACCTTGAACGCAGTATGCACCAGTATCAACTCGGATATGTGCAATGGGCCGATAGCCATTGATAATTTAGGTAACTTGCACAACTATGCCATGCCGGAAAAGCCGGGCCCGCGATAGAAAGTCTTGCGGCAGACAGATCTTCTGTTGCTCAGAATCAAGGCAAGCCGTCTTTTCAGATTCCCTTTCCTTGTTCCCTGGTCCCGAAGCTCAGACTGCGGCAGAACCTGAAGAGGGCAGCATGTGTGATGGTCGTTGGTGGGTAACGACGGGATTCTCCGAGGTGAACCTGAGCCACTTTCTCTGTCATACGGTTTACCTGCCAGTAACAGTTTAGCGCCAAGCAGATCGTTCCCAGGACATTGAGAGACTCGGAGAGTTGTAGATTGCCTCGTGTTTGTCCTCTCAAAAACCGACTAGGTCCCTACCGCGGTAAGACCGGCACGGAGTCTGCGAGAAATGTGGTGACAGACCTGACATCACGACGGAAGGCCCCCAGTTGCCATTGTTACATTAGGCTCGGGTCCAGAAAGACTGGGGGAGAGATCTATGTTCAACTCTGGATATCCCTTTCTCTTTTCTTCCAACCGTACCGTCCTTCTTCTGTGCCGAAGACCGGGCAGCGGCGGTGAAGAGCTTCATTGTGTTGTTGTGTTTGTGTTAAATAGGTACGTTGCAAGCGTGTTACGGTTAAGGTTGGGATGGGAGGATCGGAGAGACTGAATGTCACCGGAAACGCAGGATACTATCGACGTTAAGAATTCAAGGTACACGGGAGGACGAGGTCAGATGCGCCATTCCCAGTTTTCGGACCTAAACTTGTGGGCATGATCAAGGAGAGTTCACATCAGAATACGGTAGTTGGTGGAATGCGATTCTCCGAGTCGAACCTAATTCATCTGGCGTTGGACGATGAAATGTGTACTCGATGCAGTTGTTGATCAAAGTCTGGGTGAAATCACCACTCCCGCCGATCCGGCTGACAAGCTTCGCACTCTCGCCGTGGAGAAGGTGGGAAACTTGAATGGAAGCTGTTTCCGATGCTGAAAATGCAAGTTGATGTCGCAGACGGCTTGTATTTGGTGCAATACACATCCCGTTACAAGCATATCCGTCAAAAAATAAATAGTCCTGGCGGGGATTGAACCCGCGACCGTCGCATACCCATGACCCTAGTAAGGGGTATAAGAGCGAAATCTTAACCGCTAGACCACAGGACTATTCTCGTGATTGGTGGTTTCCGCGCCCACCGGCAATTGAAGAGGGCCCTGCCCAACGTCAGTTTGGCGGCACTGCCCCCCTGATAATCACCAAAGGCAGCACACAACACACAGGGCATCACCAACGACGTTTTGACAAAGATGACCAACAAAATTATTCCTTGCATTGCGGCGGGCCACCGCTGTTGTTTGTTGCAGTCCGCAACCGTCGATGACCGTGCGTTTGACCGCACACAATACCCAACTACGTACCGTTCTTCCTCCTCCCGCCGCTCTTGCTCCTCGCAATATGCCCCCTCAGCGTCTTCTGCGTATCAACCAAACTCCTCTTGTTCTTCGCCCTAGCCTTTCCAATCGTCATCAAAAAGTTCTTCTTCCTTGCCTTCTCCTTGTTGGTTGTGCTCTTGCCCTCGGCCTCCTTCTTGGCCTTGCGGATCGCCTGCGTCGACTTGTGCTCCTCGCGACCCGGCTTGCCCTCGCGGGCCAGCGCGGCGCGCTCCTCCTTGGTCGTCTTCTTGCCCAGCTGCCCCGGCAGCTCAATGTCGTCGGCCGTGACGCCGTCCTCGATGTGCTTCTCGATAAGCTCCATCTTGCGCTTGGACGTGCGGCCGAGCGCCTTGTCGACCTTGGCTTCGCGGCGTAGCTCCTCGAGCTTGGCGAGATCGGCGGGCGTGAGAATGGAGGTGGTGGCGAGCTTGGAGATGCGGTTGATCTCGGCGACTGCGGCGTCTTCCTCGGCGGTGTTGACGAGGTCAGGGGCTTCGTCGTCTGCCGGACCGGACTTGCGTAGGCGCTTCTTGGCCGGCTCGTCGTCTTCATCGTCGCTGACGTCGATCCAGCCGGTGGAGGAGTCGCTGTCGTCGGAGGCGACCTCCCATTCGTCCGAGTTGAAGCCGTCGTCTTCTTCATCGCCGTCCTTCTTCTCAGCGTCGCCGTCAAGTCCGAGTTCCTCAAGCCTCTTCTGCTTCTGCTCCTCCTTGTACGTTTCGAGGAGCTCAATGCCCTCAATACCGCCCTGCTCTTCCTCACCGAACTTGCGCAGCTTGACTGCTCCTGAGCGCAGGCCCATGGTGGCATCCTTGCCGCGGAACTTCTTCTGCAGCAGCTCGGGGTAGACCTCGCGGTACAGCGACTGCAGACCCTTTGCGGCCATGACCACACCCTTGTCCTTGCTCCTCTGGTACATGACCAGATCCTGCAGGAGCGTCTCCGTCATGCAGAGCGGTTGCCGCATCGCAACTTCCCTGATGGAGTTGATACCGGCAGCCGCGACCTCAGACGCAGATGCTTCCGAGACGAACTCGTTGGCGATCTTGACGACCAGAGGCTCGATGACGTCTGGTGGCACCAGGTTGTGTGTTGCCTGGGCAAGAGAGGCGAGGAACGAGGTGACGCTGAGTTGCTTCGGCGTCAGGTAGCGGACGAACCAGGAGTAGAGCGAGATGATGGTGAGCTTGTGCAGGCCCACGAGGCGAGTGACCAGCTGCAGGATGAGGAGCTTGGTGTCGAGGGTAAACCTGTTCTTGGTGTTTTGCAGGTGCTTCTGGAAGAGCTTCTCGGCGAAGCCTTGCGGGTCGTGGATGAGGTGAAGGGCGGAGAAGTTCAGGGGGTGCGGGGAGTGCTTCTTCTTTTCTTGCCTGTTGTGTGTCAGAGAAAGCCCATCATGAAGTGGTTGAATGTGCCATACTTCTTGATTTTGTCAACCGCCTTCTCATACGCCTTTTGGCGCTTCTTCGACTTCTTGTTGATGGTCCCCTGGTGCTTGACCTTCTTGATATCAATGTCCACGTCGCTGTCCTCGTCCTCTAGCTCCTCCCGCTCCTTGTCGCCGCCCAAGAAGAAGCGCACACCACCAACAACAACCTTCTCGTTGTCACTCAGACAGGCCTCCTTCATGACATCGCACGGCTTCGCGTCGGTCCAGATCTGGCGGCGCCACAGCTCGCGCGTAATGCGAGTCGCCCACATGCCCTTGGTCGAGGTGCGGTCCGAGGTAACCAGGTTGTGCAAAACAGTCTGGATCGTCCTGTTGAGCTTGTGGTTCGTCGCCTTCGAGTTCGACTCCCGGAGATCGCTGATGATCTTGGTGTACAGGAGGGATCGCAGGGTCTTGCTGGGGGTCGTGACGAGGATGGGGAACAGTGTGGTCAGGAGGCTGGTCGAGTCGATCACGTCCTTCCTCCGCAGCAGAACCAGGCTGCCCACCACCTTCTCGCGCAGTTCCTTGTCGAGGGTCGCATGGTGCTGGTTTAGGAGCTCCTTCAGATGGTCGGGGTAGGGGGCGGTAAGCTCGGGGTAGAGGTCGGCGACGTGTGCTACCAGGTCAACGAGATCGTGAAACTTCCTGGTGTCCTCGTTCGAGACTGTGGCAGGATTGGAGATGAAGATCTGGCGTTGGGCATCGTAGGCGAGCCACTGGTCGTAGAATTCCTGGGCGTAGGACCTGGGCGCTCGAGTTAGCCATTGGCCTGGATTGGCAAGGCATTAAGGCGCATTGTACCTCGGATCCCTCCTGATCTTATACTGCAGGTTGACCAGATCGGCCTCGACCTTTTCGAGCGCGGCAACCTTTCTCTTGGGCATTTTGGCGGTCCTGCTGTCGCGGTTGTTTGGCCGATTGAGCACATTCACCATCCGATTTTTTCTGTCTTCCCCCCTGCAGCAGCCAGCAGCTTATCGCTATCGCGACTTTCTAGTGGGGCATCTGCGAACAGCGCTGCGGGGCTGCAGGGGTGACCAGCCGAGCCAGCGAACCACGGCACGAACAACTGAACCTCATCTCGACTTCCAAGTTTCCAACATCTCATCGATCTACGGCATCAGTCACCTCATCCGTTTCGCCCTATGTTTGGAGATGTTTTCGCAGAAGAGGCGAATTATTTCTACCGTCTGCTTCTATCCCTACACAGAAACAGCGAAATCTTAATGAAGCTCACTTCCTTGACCTTCAGAGATGTCCACCTGCCATGCCACAGTTTGCCCATAAAGGTTGTCTGTCTGCTCAGAAGGGTTCAAAACTGGTATTTCTGAGGATAAGAAACCGCCCCCTTTGAACAACAACGAAGACAAGAAGATGTCGTTGTTGCAGGGAGGCCGAGAACGTGTTTCTGGACCTGGTAATTCACTTTTGCTTTGGGTCGAATTGCTGATTTAGTAGAGCTTGGGTCACGTGTTTAAAAACGAACAAAACGGTCGGGAACGCATATACGCTCAGTTTTCACTATTCCGTTTCCCAAACCCGTTTCCCATCTGTGCAGGGGCGTGATCATAATATATAGCCTTGTGACCACAAGTTCCACCAACGCGTTGCAAATCTTATCCTTAGCCAACGAAATGCGTTTGCGCTCCTCCTATAGACGTCTTGGCAGAGTGCGAGGTGCAGTTGCTGAGCTGCCAACTAGGTCTCCAACGGTCAGGCCGGTGGTGCTAGTGCCGCCAATCATGTTGGAGCAGTCGCAGGGTTGGGCGAGGCGTCGGATCAACAGCCAAGGGCTGGCAAGTCAACTGATTTCTGATAGTTAACCGATCCGAAAACTTTGCTGACTAATGCATCTATGGCACAGATGCAGTGGCTGTAGTGGCGTTAACAGCCAGGACAGCACAGGTGTTGCAGCTGCGGGGCTGACCGCCCACGCAGGCATCTGCCGATCAGACCACCCCACGTTGCCCACACCTTTTGGCTCTGCAAGCGGCTTAATTCCTCGCTCGCCTGCATCCAACAAAAACAACAAGATCACCAAGTTTCTTTCTGTTCTCCTGCCTCTTCCTTGCGCGCGCAACAAACTTTGCAGGCTTTGCCTGCTTGTGGGCTTATAAGCCGACTTCCACTCCCTCTCTATCAGATAGCTTAGCTTCCACCATCGGCATCATCTTCTAATGATGCCTCCATTCGCTGCACCTCTGTGAGTTATTATAGTCCTCGAGCTGACCCGAACGTCTTGTAGATTGTGGTGTTGGTGTCGTCACCTTCAACATAGAGCTCTTTGCTCACTCCTTTTTGGGCGAGTTGCGGAACTATCCTGCCATCCGATAGCCAAACAGCCGTATCACTCTTGTGGGCCACAGCATAGGAGGATTTGTAGCCAAAAAAGCATACATTCCATTTTCTTCTTGGGAACTCCACACCGTGGCTCCGACCTGGCCAAAACCCTGGATAGTATGCTGGCGGCGGCGTTCTCCCGAAAGTATTTCGTCACGGACTTGAACCCCTACTCATTGGCGCTAACCAACATCAACGGGACCTTCCGACACTATACGTCGGAGTTGCGTTTATAGTCCTTTTACGAGACCGTACCGATGCGTACTAGTACCAAGAGGCAACTCGTCGTAGAACGCCAGTCTACGACCCTAGGTTACAATAATGAGGAGACTGCCGCCATAGATACCGACCACTGTCATATAGTTATATGCATTGCATTGCAGATATAGGAGCCCAAGGTAATAAAAACAAAAGCATAGAGTTAACCAGTCACAAACCACTTCCAACCCCAGCCCCAGCCCCAGCCGTTACCACGAACTTGCCACCCTCTTGAGGAACGCGCCCATCCTTCCAACACCCGGCATCTGCATCAAACTAAAATGGTTGGCCCCCTGAACAACCTCAACCTCCACCCTGTCTTTCCCGACCAAGAAATCCCAGCCATTTGCCCCCAAATCCTCCCCCCTCCGCTTCCTCAACAACCACGTCATATTCCACGGGTCCTCCGGCCGAATCTCAATTGTCCCCTCCTCATCCACCCCGTCCGCAGCCCACACAATCCACGTCGGCAAGCTGGCCCCCCGCCACGGCCGCAGCTTCACCCCATCCAACATCCCCGAAAACCCCATAAAGTGCGACAGCAACCACGCTGGCGGCTTCCTTCCCGGCGCCGTGCCAAAGATATCCCGACTATTAAACTCATCATACAATCTCGCAGGCAACTTCTTCCTGCCCATCGGCTCCGGGCTATCAATCAGCACCAACCCCTCCACCGTCGCCCCGGCCTCATCAACCAGCCGCTGCGCGGCGCGGTACGCGCACAGCCCGCCCGCGGACCAGCCGCCTACCAGGTAGGGCCCGCGCGGCTGGCGCCGCCGCACCTCGGCCATGTAGGCGGTGATCAGGTCCTCGAGACCGCAGCGGTCCATGCCGGTGGTGTTTTTGACGAAGGGGCTGTTAAGGCCGTAGACGGCGACGTGGGCGCCGAGGTCGGGGAGGGAGAGGTAGGAGATGGCGAGGCCGGAGCCGTCGGGAAAGAGCCAGAGGGTTTTGGTTGCTGTTGAGGGGTTGCCTTGCAGGAGGACCGAGGTGGCGGGGGGGCAGGTGAACGGGAGGGGATGTGAGGCTGTTGGGCGGGGATGGGGAGTTTAGCGGTTGTTTCTGGTTATAGAGGTGGACGGATTGGGTTGAAGGACTTACGTTTGAATGTGTTGATGTCGGCGCTTCCAGCAAAATTGCCGTCACTGTCCAGGCTGTGGACCGAGGACAGCGACAGAGACGAGAGGGGCGTGTCGGTACCGCCCGTGTTGCGGATCGCTGCCTCATCATGAACCGCCTCGCCTCTGGGTGACGATATGGCCGCTGTTGAACTGGCCGAGGAGGACTCAGAGGCTGCCCTGTCGCCTCCAGCCACGATGTGAATGAGATCGTTGACTTTGATCCCGGTCATGAACAGCGTGGAATCCACCTTGACACCGAGCTCCTCCAGAAGGCGATCCGCGATGGTCAGGGAAAGAAGTGAATCAACTCCCAGGTCGGCGAGGGCAATGTCGTCCACCACTTCTGAGATCGGAGCTCCGACTTCGTCGGCGATGATAGCCCGGAGCTTGTCGGCAGTCGCGCTGTGTGACTCGTTACCAACTGGAACAGCAGGCGGCAACTGTGTTGTCGGCGCGGGCTCGGCCGACGACGAGGAAGAGCTTTCCGAAACTTTGTCGCCTCCAACGAGTTTCACGAGATCCTGGACCTTGAGACCGGTGATAAACAAGCTGGAGTCAACCTTGACGCCGAGTTCCTCGAGAATCCGATCCGCCATGGTCAAGGAGAGGAGGGAGTCGACGCCCAAGTCGGCTAGCTCGACACTGTTGACGACTTCCGCAATCGGAGCGCCCACCTCCTCGGCGATGATAGTCCGCACTTTATTCGCAATCAAGGAATTGGGAACGGCTGAGCTGTTCGTGGAAGGCGACGGTTGGACGGGAACATGGCTGGTACCCAGGCGTTGTTCAACTGCCGGGGTTTTCGTAGCGACAGGAGGAGTAGGTTGGAACGCGGTCGAAGTCGCGGCGGTGGCCGGCTTCGACAATCTCGCGCCCGGATGGGGCAGGACTTTGTCGAGGATCTTCCTGGGGACGGCAGAAAAGGTGACGCCCTCGTACACGGCGATGATGGAATGGGAAACCGGGCTGAAGATATAGACGTCTCCGATGTACGAGCGGTCGCCCTTGTCCTGCATCTTGACGTAGGTTTGATACGTGTGGTCTTGAGAGAGCGGTTCGGAGATCCTCATGTTTTCCCACCCGTGGTTGATAAACACCTGGGCTTTCGAGTCGAGGGTGTCGTTGGCATTCATGGTGAAGCCGGTGATTTGACCCAGACTGTCGAGCCAACACGGGGGCCACGCCCACCGATCGGCGGTGCCCGGGGGCGTGTTGAACTTGACCTTGGCCGTGGACTCAAAGTCAACCGATCGCATGATGAGCTCGCGGCAGCCCCTAAACGAGGACTCGTAGTCGACGAGCGAGCTAAACAGCTTGTAGAACATGCCCGTCTTGATCCGAGACACGCCCGAGTCTTCGTCGTCGACCGACTGCCGCAGGTGCGCCACCCTCGCCTTGATGAGATATTCGCGTCGGCTCCATTCTGTCTTCCAGCGGTTGATCTGCGAAAACGTTCCGTTGCACTTTGCGTGCTTATCAGTGGGCTTTCCGGTCTTTAGATCGATGCTAGTCAGAGAGAAGGTGGCCTGCTTCGTCGACCAGTGGACATGCGCCTTCATCTCAACCAGTTGCGCTGGCTCGTTGTTGAGGATGAGAGACTTGTCGGCAACCAGGTCTGAGACCTCGACGCCCAGGCCAGACTTGTCAAATGCGACGGGGGACTTTTCGAGCAGACGGCTGAACAACGTGAGCGCCATATCGGCGTACACGGCCGAGGAACACACAGGTTGGCCGTTGACCCTGTGTCCTCGGAGAACAGCCTGGAAATATGGGTGCTGCACGTCGGATCTCGCAACAATCCAAGACTCGTCCCCGGCGTACCTCTCTTCGACGAGGTCCTGGACAGAGGTCGTCAGGGGCTCCTTCTTTACCGGCGACTGCCTGTTATCGCCCGCGGACAGGGTCGACAGGTCGTGATTACACTGAATCGGGGGGTTGCCTTTGGTCAGACACCAGTCGTGGACGTAGGGGATCCAGTGGCTTTTGAGATCCCACCGGTACGCAGGGAGTCTCAGGACGCTCAGGGTCTCCTTAAACCCGCCATGATAATCATCCCAGTTGACGGCGAGGCCGGACTCGTAGAGAGAAGTCAATGTTGGGACAAGAACCGCCCAATCGTCCTCGCCGCGTCGCAGGGTGGGGAAAGTTCTGGTAGAGGAAGACCCCAGTGTGGCCTTGAGACTGTTGGAGCATGTTGGGTGCGACCCAATCTCGACCCAGACCATCTTGTCCGAGATGGCGCCCGCAGACTTAGCAGACTGCAGCGATGCGTAGAAGTTGACCGTTTCCCGGCAGTGGCGGCTCAAGTAGGCCGACGGAGTCCCCAAATCCGAGGCCGCCGTGACGACTTTGCCCAGGAGCGGCGAGAGAAACGGAATAGAAGGGTTCTTGAACGTAATACTGCCGCAGCTCTCACGGAACGCGTCAAGCATCGGCTCGACTTGAGCAGAATGAAACGCAAACTGCACCTTGAGTTGCGTTGCCTTGAGGGGAAGAGGCATACGGGCAAGAGCGGCAGCAAAGACCTCGATCTTGTCATTTGGGCCTCCGATTACCGTCTCCTCAGGGCCATTTGCGCAGCAAATCTCTAGGTCCCCATGGGACGCGATGAGGGAGGCCATGCTGGAGACAGAAGCCTTGACGGCCAGCATCGCGTGGGTTCCGACACGGCAGTGCTTTTCCAAGAGCCGAGCGCGGGTGCCGACGAGGTAGATGGTGTCGGCATCGGATAGGGCACCGGCAATGTTCATGGCAGCATAATCGCCGAGGCTGTGTCCAACAACGAGCTGGGGTGTGATACCGAGAGATCTCCAGAACTTGCCCAAGGCCATCTGCAGACAGGTCGTGGCCAATTGCACCATAGCTGGGGGAAGCTGCTCAAGTGGCGTGGTGCAGCTGCCCTCGATGATGGGAAGGATTGGGTCGAAGTGCTGCAACCGCACCAGCTCGTCGAGGTCGACGACGAAGCATCGAAACCGAGGAATCTCGAGCAGTCTCCTGCCCATTCCAAGGTACTGTGCTCCCTGACCGGTGAAGCAGAGCCCGATGGGAACACCATTCTGCACGGAATACTGCTCTCTTGTCTCCGCCAGCTCAAGACCCTTGTTGATGTCATGGATCGTCTTTCCGGCCACAGCCACACGGAAGTTGTGATGAACACGGCGGGCCGTGGTTGTGTAGGACAGAGAGCCGATGGAGGTGCCCGGGTTAGCCTTGAGATAGTCCACAAGGGCGCAGATATTGCGCTTCAGGGCCGCCTGCGACTTGGCTGACACGGCAACAATGTGCATAGGCCTTGGGTCGGCACCCAAATTCATCTGGCGCGGAGCGTCTTCGAGGAGCACCGAGGAGTTGCCTCCAGCTGCTCCGAAGTTGTTCACAAACGCCCGCCGCTTTCCACTTGGGGAGCTTTTGGTCCTGGGCCACGGTGTTGTTTGCATGGCGATGTGGACGTTCCTCTGGTCGAGATCGGTCGGGAAGTTGGTGTTGATCTTGGTCTTGATGCCGACGTGGCGGGGAATCTGGCTCTTCTCCATCATCAAGAGAACCTTGATCAGGGACGTGATGCCCGACGCCGATTCGGCATGGCCAATGTTGGCCTTGGCTGACCCGAGATGCAAAGACTGCTCCCGCCGGGAGCCCTCAGGGGCGAACACGCTAAGGACTGAGTCCATCTCGCAGGCGTCGCCATGTTGCGTGCCGGTCCCGTGCATCTCGACGTAGCTCACGTCGGCACTGTCGACGTCGGCCGAGTTTAGAATGCGGCTGAAGATGGCACGCTGCGCCCCTGAGTGCGGCCGCGTGATAGAGACGGCCTCGGCCGAGTGGTTGGTGAGAGCCCCGAGGATGACGCCGTGGATGGGATCGCCATCGAGCAGCGCGTCGTCGAGTCTCTTGAGGAGCACCGTTGCCACGCTCTCGGCTCTGCAGTAGCCGTCGGCGCCGTCGTCGAACGTCTTGCAGTTGCCCGTGCGGGACAAGAAATGGGCGCGGTCCAGACCTGCCCAGTTGTCGGGGTTGGTCAGGATGTTTGTCCCTCCGGCGATGGCGACGTCACAGTCTCCCGTCCAAAGCGAGTTGCATGCGATGTGCACCGCGGCCAGGCCTGAAGAGCAGGCCGTATCGACGTCAAACGAAGGCCCGCTGAAACGGAAATGATAGTTGATACGGGCAGGGAGAAAGGCACGACTGCCACCGGGGACGAAGTAGGTATCAATGTTTTGACCACTGTTGACCTCGCGGTAGTCGTCGCTGGCAGTGCCGTAAAAGACTCCCACCCGGTTCCGCTGTGTGGAGGGCGTTGAGTCGGGGACGAAACCTGCCATCTCCATGGCCTCGTACGCCGTCATCAGAGCGAGACGCTGGGCAGGATCTGCCTGCTCTGCCTCTCTCGGGGACATGCCGAAGAATCTGGAGTCGAACAAGTCTGGGTTCTTGACGAAACAGCCCTTCATGACGCCACTGGTGTTCTTCTTCTTCCCCGTGGGATCGCAGTAAAGGCTGGGGTCGAAGCGGTCCTTCGGAATGTCCTTGACAACGTCGAGGCCGGCCAGAAACAGGTCCCAAAACTCCTCATTGTTCTCCGCCTCTGGGAATCTACCAGAGTATCCAATGATGGCGATCTTGCTTCTGTCTCTTCGCCCTCCTGGAGCATCAGCATCAGCGCCGGACCGGCCGCCGGCGTCGACACTTCGGGACTGCCGGGCCGTGTCGATGATTGTCGCCGAGTCTCCGCCCCGAGACTCACGAATGGCGGCGGCAATGCCTTGGACGCTGCCTGCGGCAAAGGGAAATATTGCGGCGACTGATGGGTCTGATCTCCTGGACAGTTCGGCTGCCCGCTGAGCGACGAGATCCCACCGCATCTGCCGCAACAGGATTTCGGAGAGAATTGTGTGCAGGGCTTGCTCCGCCGGCCCCGGGAGTATCGTCGGGTCTCCCTCCGAGTTGGACACGATGTTCAGCCTGCCGGCTCTGTGGCGCAGCTTTGCGCCGACAGTCTCGACGAGAGCAACGACGGTGGACGGGTCGTACAGGATAGCCGAGTGGAAGAGGCCGCTCATTGCAATCTTGGCCGACTTCAGCCTTGGGTTCTGGGAAAAGAAGTCGTCCAGCCATACTGGAGGGCCCGATACGGTGACGTTGCTGCTCCCAATGGCGCTAATGTAGACGCAAGCCACAGGGGACAGAGACCGGGACCGGCAAAAGTCATTGATGAGGCTGGATGCAGTGTCTCGGTCAATGCCGGCAACCACAAAGGATACGGAAGTGACGCTGTCGAGGCCAGAAATCACCGAGGCCGTCTTTTTCTGGACGGCGAGGCCGAGCCGGAACGCGAGAAGGACTATCTCGGGACCGAGGTCAACAAGGTCGAGGATGGTCTCGCCACAACTGACGGCAAAGGCTGAGAGAAGCCCGATACAGCTCCCAACCAAGCATGTCGATGATGGCTTTGGGTACTCCTTTGCTGTTTCGTTGAAGTATCTACATGTAAGTGATAGTGTCAGCAATTTTTCCCACTGGCCACCTGCACAGAGACACAAGACAGCAACACTACTCACGAGACAAAGGACGCGATTTGGTGTAAACAGGCCAGTGCGCTGTCCAGAGCGCAATTCGGCCTGGCTGAGGAGCCATGAGCGTTCAAGAGTTCCACCAGGGTGGACGAAGCTGGGAAGTGAGTCCTCTGGCTGTAAGGAAGCCGTGCAATCTCGGCTCTCAGTTCATGGTACGTTTGAGAGAGGAGGTTTGACAGCGTGTAGTCTGCGCGTTTGGCAATGAAGCGCCGCAACTCGGCAGCATAAGGGACGGCCTGGTCGCCAAAGACAAACAGCTGGGGCGGCTCTGCCATGTTGCGTGATGAGTGTTGAACGCTGGGGTGACACAGAGGCAGGAAGATTTGGAGATGATGGTAAGACAACTTGAAGGTATCTGGGTCAAAATAGCTGTAACAAAGGGAGTCATATATGTGAGACTTGGACGATCAAGCCTTTCAAGTACTGGCTATGCCTAGTCGGTACCATCATCCAAAATCAGACGCTCTCGGAGCCAATTCTCTTGGCAGCATCAACCTTGGGTGGCGCCATCGCCGGCCTTTGCCTTTTTCCCAGGCGGCACGGTCAACTCCAGCGCGTACTCGTTCCAATGCTCCCGACGAGTTCTTGCTCGGTCAACGAATCCATCCCGGCCTGTGATGAGATGGGCTTGATCACCTCATGAGGCGATCTCTGCGTACCTGGTACTACGTAGCAGCCACCCCCGGTGTGGGACCCCAGCTGATATCTCACCGCATGGCTCGGTTATGAATTTGCATGTGTACCTAATTTGAGGGGCGCAGGGGGGGGCCGGCTTGGCCGTACTCGAGACATGGCCAACCTCCTGAGGCACTCCTCAATCCTTGGTGTTGCAGGAACGCCTGCCTACCTGGTATCTTCCCAGGCGAGCTGAGACAAGGAGCCGGTGGATCTCCTTACCAGGTACCCATGAGGATGTCATGGCACTCAAGATACAGGGCGATTGTGAGTGTGCTTCCGGGATAACTACTACACTTGCTTACTGGTAGCATTGAAGGGTCCGAGAGACGAAACCGGGACCATGTACGTGGCAGGTCGCAGTGGAAACTCACCCATAGGCAAGGCAGCAGTGCAGTGTATCACTCACTGTCTTCCGACATGATGCAAGAAGAGTTGAAATTCCGGGCCGAATTTGTCGGCGGGATTCAGACATGTATCTTGTCGGACTTGACAGGACCACGTCGTCAAGCATTTTTGTGACCAGCTCCGAGAGTGAGTGGCTCCCGTGAAGGATTCCGGTCGTGCTGCAATTGAGTTCGCTTGCATGTGTGTTGTCGATGGTTCTATCACAGGTGGGTACTTGGTTGTGTGGTAGTTCGCCTATTTGTTCCTAGTTTGGTCAATACGTGAGATTGCCAGGTAGGTGACTACATGAAGGTACCCACCTAGGTAGGTAGGTCTGTAGGTATGTAGGAAGTGATGACTCAGGTAGTGTTGTTGGGTCTCTCGAGCTTGAGCCGCAGTGGCAGGTTACCGAATGTTGTGTTACGCTGTGCTGTAACGGGTGGCCAGTGAGCAAGTGAGCAGTATTAAAGATTGGTTCAGCCGAATGCGAGCCGTGTGTGGGCCAATGTCTGCAGGACTGGCCAGGTGTTGGAAGTGATGGACAATCCGGCTGCGTCAGGCATCAGACCCACTGCACGCAAAAATTGGCTCCTACTAGACGCAGGACCCGTGTCTCTAGTGGGCGCCGCACACTACTGTGCGCTTACGTAAGTAAATTACTTACGTAAGCCCTTTAGAAATGCATCTAACGCAGCGTTGCCCCTTCACCAAGACATTCGATCATCAAAATCAACACTAAAGCAACTGTTGGATGTAATATGGCTTTAGTGCATACTGGCTCACGCAGGGCACGGAAAATTGATTGGGCTCAAATTGGTGATATTTTCTGTCCTTTTTTCTTGTGTGGACTTCCTTTGTTGAAGGCTTGCGTGTGTCTTCAGGGTGCTCTTCTCCGCGCCTAAGCCCCACCCTGTTTAAGCCAACCAATGAGCCCATTTTACCATGCCCTGCCACCATTCTAACCGCCGAGCAAAATATCCGGTAAGCAAGCTCTTGGCACAGGACAAGACATTGGCACAAAGACAAGCAATTCTTGGCTGAAGCTTGGTTTAACGACAAGTCCAACGTCTCCTGCTCGGCGAGATTTAAGATTGCGAGTTCCACTTACCCCGCCACTGATCTACCAGATAGGGACATGGAGGAATGCGATCCATCATGTACAATAATAGCCCACAGTCACATCGAGTATAGAATAGGCACCAAGTCTGTTCTGTCTCTACCTGAATCCGACAAAGATCACCAGTTCCCTCACCGCCTTGCCAGGTCTCTTCCTTGCCCGCATCTCCGCCATCTTACACGTTCATCATCATGGTAAACAGTCAAGGATGGCCCGTATCAGTCAACATGTCATGGTGAGGTACAGTCCCCAGATAGGTATAGGTACCTTCATGTTGCTTCCATGTCCCAATGTGACGCCGCCCGTGTCGCAACGGGCGCGAAAACCTGGTCGGGGTGACACGGCGGCGGGGCCAGCGGGGCTAATGTTACATAGAGCGGCTGCGACACGCCCTGGTAATTGGAATCATCCGATGCGCCCAGGAGGCTTACTGCAGGTACTGGTCTTCTGTAGATTTACAGACCGGCCCGAGAGCCGAGATGATAAGCCCTCGACAACCAGACCGCGTCGAGTTCATCGGGTTGTGGTGGGTTCCTGACATGAGACCCCCTGCTTCTGTATTCGCACCTTGACTGCACTCGCAAACCGTCGCTGCCCCTCGATAGAGTCCCTCCCATCGCTCTCACTTTCGCACTTTCCTCTGTCTTCGCCCAGAGCTTCTTGTCACCCGCCTCTTCTCCTGTTACGGCACTGCCTCAAGTTGTCCTGTATGGCGTCCGATCAGAAGCTGCTGTGCCTCCACATCCTGGGTTACAAAAAACCCGGCATCAGCTCCGAAGAGTATCAACACTACATGGTCAGCGTGCATGCGCCGCTGGTTGCCGGTCTCATGCAGAAATATGGTTTTCTGCAGTGGAGTATGGTCAGTGAACGCCGTGTTTATCAGGACTCTCGAGGCGGTTGAGAAGGAAAAAGAAAAAAGAAAAGGAGCTGACGTGTGTATTGGAAAACAGACACACATGACACCCGAGTCCCCGGCGCTCATGGCGCAGCTTTACGATGCTCAGTTTGCCAATATCGCGTCGTACGACTGCTGCGTCCAGATCGTCATCCCAAGCATCGAGTGCTTCGTGCGCATGAAGGCGGATCCGTACTTCAAGCAGACTGTTGGCCCGGACCACGAAAAGTTTGCCGACACGCGCAAGTCCCAGATGATGGTTGGGTGGTTTACCCCATTGATGAAGGACGGGCAGATCGTCCGCGAGGTGGCCGTGAATGGGGAGGGAGGCGAGGAGAACCTCGAGTAAGGCCGGGGGAGAGTCCTGGGGCCTCATGTTGCGAGACAGACAAACACATCAATGGAAGAAACTTTTGGAGACATGATATCCTACAATGGGCGTGTTGTTACGCCGATACTCAGTGTTTTTAATTGGACACGTTTGTCTATTGTGCTATATTTCTTCAGAAGAGATGAGAGTACATGCAACTACTAATACAAGTCTATGATGCCAATTATCAAGTTTGCCGCGAATACCACCTCACAGAGAAACCCCGAGCGACGGAGACCGTCGCTCAGAGAATGAGGGCCATTGTGACCCCTCAGTGCATCCGGGGTTTGTAGCCCTTGACGGACCTCCACTGCACAAATGACGCGCCAATGAAGGCAGCCCCCGCCGCTGCGACTGACACGTAGAAGATAGAGGTCAGAGCCGTATTATAGATGTTGACCAGCTTCGCGCGGTCTGCCTCGTCCTTGACCATGTCGCCAACGTGGGTTGCCCCTGAATCAAGAAGGGCAGAAATGTCAAGGCCAGGGATGGCAGCGCGGGCCGCGAGGTCGATTAATCGCTGGTTGAAGACATTCTGTGCGATACAGACGAAGATGGAACCACCAAGCTGCATGCCGAAGAAGATAAGGGAGATGCCCGAGGGAATGTCTTCATCAGCCAGAATGGTTTGGACGGCAAGCGAGGCCTGCTGCGTGCCAAAGCCAAGGCCCAGACCGACCAGAATCTGGTAGCCGATCCAGTGGCGCGAAGGTTCATCGACGGATAAGGTCGACAGCATGCCCGACCCAACAGCCGCAAAAATGCTGCCCGCCATCATGACGGGCGAAGGGTATCCGATCAGCTGCGCAGAGCCGCCGCCCATGACGGATCCAAGCGCCTGTGACAGGACGAGGGCGATGGTCCTCACCCCTGACTCAACCGGGCTGACGTCCTGGATAGCCTGGAACCAAACAGGCAGCCAGTAGGTGACGATCATCATGACTCCGCCGGTCATGGTCTGGTACCAGAGCGAGGCCACGACGGTACGCTGTGCCGCGACGTGGGGGGGGATGGTGGCAACATCTGGCCTGGTAATTTGAGCAGCGGCGAAGGCGATAGCCAGCAGCCCGCCGACCACCCAGAGGAGGATGATGCGCCAGTTGCTCCAGCTGTAGGTGGAGCCGGCCCATTGCAGCGCCAGGACGAGGCAGACCACACACGGCAGAAGGAGGGCCGCGCCTAGGGGGTCGAGGTGCTTGAGTTTATCCCCCCATGCCCTGTCGTAATCCTTGCTTGGGACTGGCTTGACGAAAAAGAAGAGGATCGACACGACGGCCAGACCAACCGGGAGGTTGATGAGAAAGCACCAGCGCCAGCTCGCATTGCTCGTCAGGGCGCCGCCAATCAAGGGCCCGATGATGGCTCCGATGTTCATGCAGGCCATCAAGACGCCGAACAAGATAGGGCGTTTTCGGAGCGGGGCGTTCTCGGTGACGAGGATAATGGAGCCGGACAGGACCCCTCCAAGACCGAGCCCCTGGACGGCGCGGCCGACGATGATGGTCGTCGAGTTCATGGCGCCCGCCCCAATCGCGGAGCCAACCATGAAGATCAGCACGAGCGTCATGTATACCCACCTCGGGGGGTAGAAGCGGTAGAAGCGGCCGAGGGGGAGCTGCATGGCGCAGCCGGTCAATTGGTAAGCGCTCGCGTACCATCCAATATCGTCGAATGAACGGAACTCGTCGGTAATGGCCGGAACGGCTGTCGAGACGATGGTTCGGTCCTGCGGAAGATGATGCCAGGCCCGGTCAGACAAGCCTTTCTCCGGCCGGGATGCTCGGGTGAGACGTGGGGTGGGTAGGTAGGGAGGGACGAAAGCGACTGGACTGAAAGAATACGAACCAGCGAAACCAGAAACATGGCTAGCGAGATGGCCACCATGATGACAGCCATGGCCGCAGAGCCAGGGTACTTGCTCTCGTCCTCAGCCTCAATTCCACCCTCTCCACCCTCCAGATTCTCCTCCGCAGCGGCGGGCTGTTCGCCCTTGTCCTCGTCGCCCTTGTGCGTCAAGGGGGTTGCGTCACTAAGGCGTGGTTCGGTGGGTTCATGATCGCGCGGCGTGGTTGGCATCCCTGAAGCAAGACTTTTGAGCTCGATCGAACTCCCCTTCTCCGGAGGAGCCCCTGTACGTGTCGAATGAGGCATTCTTTGGTAACGAAACCCATGCGAGGGTGGTCCGGTCATTGACGATGGCGGTGGGGAAACGAGGGCCACTCCTCCTTCATATGCAGTAGTGTCGGCGTATGGGTGCGGCAAAGCAGAAAACCTGTCCGCTCTTACTGGAATAAGGCTTGGCGAGGGGACTGGTTTAAGTATTGAAGCCTTGTTCTAGGTCAATTTGACGCCCCGCATCAGGAGGAGCCAGGGGGGTGGTTATGGGACGCGTACTACATAGGCCCAACAGAACGTCGAAGCCATTGGTTGAAGGCCGACTTCGGTGGTCGGGTTTCGGGCCGCACTGGTTGAGTGGTTGGCGGGAATTACTGTTAGGTACATGGACATCCGCAGAGTACGTACATACTCCCATGTACTCCTGGGGCCCCTGGGCACGGGAACTAAGAGGGTTGCATTTTGCCCCCCCTTACCCACTCGACACTTGACGGGTTGTGATCTTCCAAACTCAGTTGGCCGATTGCGCCTAATTATGACGCGCAAGTCCATGTACAGTAGTATTGCATGTACATACAGACGTCAGGCGAATTCGCCAAGCGGGCAGCGTCCCGTTCCGCATCGGGGTACCTGGTAGGGCGTCGTCGATCAGCCGATTCAACGCTAAGCGCGTTTCAGCTAGAACAAGCGGGCGATGTTAAAGTTTATTACATCGACCCGCGGGCGTGCTGTTGGTGACATTGAACATAGATGGACGCAGCCAGGATGCGAGGATGCGAGGATGTGATTACGACGATCAACGACATGGATGCAACGAATTATGGCCCGACACACTCCTCGCTGACACAGTTCGGTAAACCTATGCAAGGATCCGGTGGCAGGTAGGATTCGCAAGTTGCAGGGCCAGCTAGAATTCACCATCAGAGTCCGAGGTGCAGGACGGCGCAACGGACTTGGGAGAGACGGCAGCAGTTATGAACACCCGTACTGCCAGGCCGAGGTGAGGTGACACTTGCCCATGGGGAAAGAGATAAATTAGTAGAACAAACCGCAACTCTGCCAAGCTTCACAAACACCAGATCATCTCTTCTTCCTTCCCCCTATTCCATCGTTCTGAGGCCGAGCAATCATGTCAGAGGTCGAGGAGATTACCATTACCAAAGCCGAGCTCAAGTCCAAGGACTTTGTGCCGCGCGGGAACAAGTCGCCATCTCCTTTCAATACCTCACTTTACCTTGGCCTCAGGGCGCTTGACTGCTTCTGGCAATACTTGGTCCTTTCTCAAGCCTACGGGTCTTTCTTCATCCGACTCCTCGGATGCACTGTCATCGCAGACTCGGCAGCCGCTGTGACTGGCATCCCCCAGATCGACAGCCTTGGTCTTTCTGGGTACAGACTCGTCCTGCTTTTGATGAACGTCTTGGCCGCCTTGAAGCACTTCTGGTTCGTCCTTCGCGTCGCCGAGGAAGCCTGGACGCTGCCTGGCGCCATCATCGTGGGCCTCGACAACATCTTCTTCGACACCCTCAACAACCTCCTCTTCCTCTGCGTCGCCACCTCAGCGGGCTCTCACGCGACTGGAGAATCGTTGACAAACCCCTATCTGCTAACCGGCGTCACGCTCTTCGTCGCCGGGATTGCGTTGGAGTGCATCTGCGAAGTCGACCGCAAACTCTTCAAGGCCGACAAGAAGAACAAGGGCAAGCCGTACATCGGAGGCCTTTTCGCAGTCATCCGCCACCCCAACTACGCTTCCTTCACCATTTGGAGAGCTGGCCTTGCCGTGGCAACTAGTGGTGCGACAGCCGGGCTCGTCATCGCCGCTTTCTTCACATGGGACTTTTCGAACCGCGCTGTTCCGGCCCTGGATGAGTACTGCTCAAAGCGGGTGAGTGCTTGCCCGCCTGATTCCACCAAGTGCTTTGTCCCTCTCGGGACTCGATGCTGACTTTGTGCTAGTATGGAGAGATGTGGGCCGAGTACAAGAAGAAGACCACATATACCCTGATTCCTTACGTGCTTTGAGCCTGTATCTCGGTCTTCAATGTCAAGAGAGGCATCTAAGTTCTTCGTTTTTCTGTACTTCAGACAGGAAAAGGGCTGATCATCTGCTGGAAAACCGTCTCATTTTCCTGCAAAACGGTCAAGGTTGCGTCGTAGAATAGAAGTAACGCGGCAAACATGTTGGGCATGGTCCTTGCGCGGGAATATCGCAGGATCTAACCTCTGCTTATGTGGAGGTCAATATTATCTACAAATGTTCAGTAGTTAACTAGTTTATATCTGGAGAAAAGTGAAGATGATTTGAAGGAGGATCTTTCATGGTTTCTTTTGCTATTGATGTGATTGTGTTGGAACCAGCGGGGTTTTGATGGGTTGAACAGAGGGCCAAAACAACAACAATTGCAAGATTGATGGAACAACGTGGGTTGCGATGGGTTCAACTGAATGACTGGCCTGTTGAACTGTCGTTGTTCGCCAAGTGGCCCTGGGGCTGGATTCTGGTCAGTGACGAGAACATTCTGCTATATTTCTACCGTGAGAACAGCCGAAATCACCCAAGTAAAGACGGAAGAGAGGTGCCAGGCAGTGCATTGTGTATTTGTGTCACAGAGATCAGGTCAAGTACGTGGTATCGCCGGTGCTCAGCCGTCCTCCGTGCTCCCACCCCCCACTCCCCCTTCCCCGATTAGCGCTGGAAGCTCATCCTCCCCCCTCCGTTGCAAGACTCTCCTGGCACTCCCGATCTTTCAATCTTACGGGTGCTCTCCTCCGGTAAACTTCCGCCACCAGTCCTTGATCCACTTTAGGATGTCCTCCCATCGGGTAGCCGGCTTGGAGTCGAGCGCATACTCCCGAGGCACTTTAGGCCACGCATCAACTCCATCCAAGATGGCCATCGACATGCCTCCCATCATGTGCAGCTCAAAGTGGCAGTGGAACAGCCACGGTCCCGGATCGGTCACCTGATACCGGTAAATGGTCCAGAACCCGCCAGAAGGTTGAGTGGCAAAGACAGTCATCCAGGTGTCCCGGAGCCCCGGGTTGACCAGGTTGAAGCTCTGGGGCTCGGCGGCGATGGCCTCGGCAACGCTGCTGTACTTCCAGCGACCCTCGCCGCTGCCAATTCTCCACGTCTTGCTGCCGTGCTTGTGCATGACGTGTTGGAAGGCGAGCTCATCGCCCGGCAGTGAGGCAACTTCCAAGATCAGATCCACCCAGGAGCCGTTCTTGGTCCGGATGACGAGATTCTCGTCGTCGGTCCCCAGCGTGCTGTTGGGATAGAAAAGCATGGGCCGATCAGCTTTGAAGTCGGGAGCGTACAGCTGCTTCTTGTTCATAGTGTATTTGTTTGGCGCACCCACACGGCCCATCACCAGGAGGAATTCTTCATCCGCCACGGCTGCCGGCACAGACGCTGGCCACGGAGTCATGGTGTCAGACGAGAGGTCGTACGGGGTGTAGCTCTTGGTGTCGGTAATCTCGAGAGCGCTCATGCCGCCGTATGTCACGTAAGGCTGCGATTTTCGGGTGCTGTGCTCGCCTCCTTTGTACACCATGTTGCCAAAACCCGAGAGGACTTGGGTGGCGCCCGAGTCGGGCAGGCGGATGGTGTAGCGCGCAGGGGGCTTGTCGAGCTTTACCATGACCGAGAAGCGCTCGCCCGAGCTGATGGCGGCGGCCACGAATTCTCGGGGTTCCACGTAGGCTCCGTCGACCTCGTACAGCCACATGGGATGCTCATCGATGGAGAAGTCGATTTGCTTGTTCGGCTGCGTCGCGATAAAATTCATGCTGACCCAGCCGTCCGCCGCATTGACCTCGACAGTGGCGTTGCTTCCGCTGGACGGAATGCATCCCCACTGGATGTGATCAGGCACTTTGCTGATGTCACTCGAATTCACCACCCACGGCCCTTGAATTCCAGGCGCTGTCAAGGGGAAGCAACTATAGATTGGTTCAATTAGCACCGGCTCTTTACGCTCCACCAGCTTATGAATCAGTGGTGTTCCTTACCCTTTGTCGGTGACGTCCTGGTCAGGGAATGTGGCCTGTTTGGGCCCCGGATTTGTCTGATTGATGAGAAATGCCTGGGGTGGACAGTACGCCTCACCATGACCGTTTAACAGAATACTGTCAACACAGCTAAAGGTGAGATTGTTGTGTTAGTCCGATATGTAGTGGCGCCTGGAGACTCAAGTGACGCGAATCTCAACTCACAAGATCAACAAATTGGAGTCTTGAATCGCTTTCCACCACGCCTCGGAAGTGAAACTCGTCCACTCTGACAGAACCATGAGTTTTGGATTGCTCGCAGCTTTGTTCATGGCCTTGATATCTTTCGGGTCCTTGCTGATTTGGGACCACAGTCCCGTCATGTTTTGCTTTGGCCTGGATGGATCAAATTCGTAAGTATCCATTGCTGTCACCAAGAGCACGTCTGGCTGGCGCAACTAACTTGATGAACATGGCCCCATAGAGCCCATCCACGAGCGTCATCCGCTCGTGGGAGTGGTACCAATGCGTGCCAGGCGGTGAGGCCTTGAAGCGATAGACGAAGGATTGTCCTGGCAGGATGGGCTTCTGAGAGAGTCCGATGACTCCATCAGACCATGGAGTGCCGGCTTGGCTGTAACGAGTTTGTTTCCCTGTCAGTGACCAGAACCACGTTTGCAACACTCTGTCTGCGTGTGCGTGGGGTGCTTACGCGATCCCGTGCCAGTGAATGGTTGCATTTCGGGGCATGTCATTGTGCACGGTAATCTGTGAGGAAAACAACCGGTGAATTAATACCTGCAGATGATAAAAAGAAGCGTGCCAGTGTTGCACAGATACATACGTACTTCGACGTCGTCATCTTCGTTAAACACCAGGTTCGGTCCCGGGAACTGGCCGTTCGTGAAGATCATCTGCCTCGAGTGGCCGTTGGGAGCACCCACGCCCCATGAGAGGCGCAATGTCTCTCGGACTTTGGCAGCCCATGACAGATGGGCGAAACAGGTACATAACAGCAACAAGAGAAATGTTCGAGCCATGGTGAACTACTCTCACGGGGGGCAATACAGGTGTCAGGAGACTGATGAGACCGTCTATGCTTCTGGGGAAGTCTTCCTTCCCAGAGCTGCTTTTGATTCCGACCTCTCTGTCATCCTGGCTTGCGGCCTAATACCCCCTTTTTGGCCTGTGGATAACCCCGAGTCGTATTGTACCAGACACACCTGACAAGCTCGGAGATGAGACCTTCACTCAGTCTGGATACCTGGTATGGCGACGACAAGGTTAGCTCAGTTCGAGGAACTGTCAGCACGCAGGAGCGTTGCAGTGGAGCGGGCCTGGTAGCGAAGTCACGCCGCATGACCCTAGCACATAGGACCTGTTCACGCGAAGTACTGGTACATGACTGGAGTACATGCGTGTACATGGCGAAGGGCAAACCCCCGGTCCCCTGTGCTCTTGGCGTCGGAGCCGCTTCGCCTCATGCGAGTATTAGACGAGAACCACCTCTTCAAGTTCAACCCCATTCTTGGTCGGTATCCCCGACTCACCGGTAAAAACAAGCGAGAATTGCTGACTGCAGTCAGGGTCACGTTCGGCGAGACAAGCTTCCATATCCATCCAGTCCCCAGCTAGCGCCATGGGCCATGCCTCGCGGGCCAAACTATTACATCCGTCAACGTTACATGCATGGCCACTCTTGAGTCGCATCAAATTCAAGCGAGGCAGTTTATCGCACCTGGCACCACCCCTCGCCACAGCTTCATCGCTTGGCCCCAGAGGAGGGTGTTCGCATCCATCGAACAACGGCATCTTAATACAGTTCAGACACCTGGACTCGACCCAACACCCTGCTTGACAGCCTCGAGGGGAAGTTAGCACGCTGCATTCCACCAAAGCCAGTCCTCACACAATGACCCATTCACCGACAATCTTGAGCGAACGAAACCGGCTCTCGGCCACGGTCCTTGAAGTACTATGTAGTGCTATCTCGAGTGAAACCGGACGCAAATATGAGTTTACGAATGTCGAAACCCCTCTCGCTGACCTTTCGCTGGACCCTCTGGCGATAATGAACGTGCTCGAGATCGTAAACAACCGCACCGGGATTGAACTTCCTGCTTCCCTCTTCCGAGACTGCGCCACCATCTCTGAAGTTGCAAAGAAGTCCGGAACGACGGCCAATGGTTCGTGAACCCATTCAAACATCAACTCTCCCATCTCTTTTGAGTCTTCTCCACAACTCTTGGACGTCCCGGATGCTGAATATTCTCAAAACACAGTGCTCGGTGCTCCATCGGCGGCGCCTCGCGGACGGCTGGTGCAGACGGCATTCGCAGATGTCAACAAACTCCTGGCGCGGTTTCAAGACGAGACAGGGACCGCCGATTTCTGGACCGCTGTCTACCCTGCTCAGAGGAGGCTTGTTCTTGCCTTCATCAACGAGGCATTTGCGCGGTTGGGATCCCCACTGAGCGACATGCCACCCAACACGCCGCTGTCGTATCCGCCTGCCGTCTTGACCAAACACCATCGGGTGCTCGGCGGCGCCGTCTTTGATATTCTCAAGGACGGCGGCCTGGTAAACTACGAAGGCGGTCGCTATCTACGCACGACTACCGCGGTGGACACAACTCCAGTCGAGTTGATCTACGAGAACCTCCTCCGGGAGTACCCTTCGCATGCTAACACGCACCGTCTCCTCCATGTCACCGGCTCGCGGTTCGCAGAATGCCTTTCGGGCGAGGCGGACCCCATCAGGCTCCTGTTCGGCAAGAACAAAGACTTGCTGCAAGATTTCTACACCAATGCCCCAATGTCTGTGGCCGCCTCCAAGCTCCTTGCCTCTCTTCTCGGAGATGTCTTCTCCAAGATATCCCGCGAGGAAAACCGCTGCGTCGAGATCCTCGAGGTCGGCGCCGGCCTGGGCGGCACCACCAAGTTCATCCTCGACATGCTCGTCGAGACTGGAATCCCGTTCAAATACGTCTTCACCGACATCTCGGCGTCCTTTTTTGCCGCCGCCAAGAGCCGATACAAGGACCTCTCTGCAGGCTCCATCGAGTATCTCATTCTCGACATCGAGAAAGAGCCGCCCCGGACTCTCCAACACCGTTTTGACGCAGTGATATCGACCAACTGCATCCACGCCACCAAGAGCCTCGTCGTTTCCTGCTCCAATTCGCGGCGGCTCCTGCGTGCCGGCGGTTTCTTTGCCTTGGTCGAGTTTACCACGCGGCTCTACTGGCTGGACCTTGTGTTCGGCCTGCTGGACGGATGGTGGCTCTTCGAGGATGATAGGAAGCATTGTACGGCGGACGAAGCTGTGTGGAAGGCTAACCTGGAAGCGTCGGGCTTTTCGGAAGTTCTGTGGGTGGAGGGGCAGGGGAATGGGAAACCAAATCCTCAGTTGATAGTTGCCTGTACGGAGTGAGAGGAGCTGTAGAAGTACGGCCCGGTGCCCGAGTGATATCAGCAAGCAGAGGAATTGATTCAGCGGCGCTATGCGACCTCTCATTGTTATGATGCTCCGTGATAGAATCCCGAATCCATCACCATGACGCATTTTCTGGTGTAGTGGTACCCTCTCTCCCTCTGAACGGGAAGGGCACCTCGTTGGAATATTTCTTTCTTCCTTTTCTCTTCTTTTCAAGTTTAGTGTACTCGTCGGGTCTTCAACTCCTAGTTTTAATATACTTGTTGGGACCGTTACATCCGTGGTAGGAACCCAAACCACTTCCATTCTATCTTGCCGCCACGTCAGGCACATAGGCCACTCGTTAAGCCTCCCCTCCGGCTATACGAGGTACAGCGTACTTGAGAGCGTGCCGGCCCTATCGCTAAACTTCCCGCTATTCCAAAAGAGAATATTGATATAACGTATCTTATCAGCGAGTGCACCATATCACCGAATGCACCACTTTTTACTACCCCACAACAACTATCTTCAATTACAACGCATCAACGCTAGAAATCAACTATAATTACATCGTAAACAGCTGAATCAGATGCTTCTATAGCCTCCTGGCAAGTGCGGGCATTATGGCCAGGCTTGCCGTATATACCATAGCACCGAACCTTCGTACGCCTCCCCCCTGCACTATTACTATCCAGCTGCGTTTCTTGCACTCCCTTATTACCAACGGCTCCCTGGCCTAGTGTCTCCTGTGCACCTTGTACAGTAAGTGAACCTCCAAGCTGCAAACGTGTTCGTTTGGCTCTCCGGCGCTTGCTTAGTGCCTCGTTGGCCTTGCGGAGCGAAGAGACCTCTGACCGAAGAAGAGCTACCTCGTGCATTACAGCCATTGTACCTTTGGTAAGCTGATCCACAGCGGTCAACATTGAGGTTGGAGAGCTATTTTGATGGGTGGCAATGCGAGTCTTGATGAGCGTTGACTGCGCGTTGGCTTCTCGGGGGTTGTGTGGTGTCTGGAAGACCCAAGAGTGTGAAGTGCCGGGTCGTGAATTCGGGGGTGTTGGTGTTCGAAGCTTGACATCCGGCTTGGAAAGTACCCTTTCTGGATCGTATGGCATAAGGCCAGACCCTGCAAAGCCGCCCTGGATATTCCTCTCGGTGATAGAGGCGAAGAAGGCCTCGCGAAAGGCGTAGAGAAACTCGAGCTTGCTGATATGGTTGATATGCATCCGCATCAACTCCTCAACCTGGCGACTATACGCCTGCTTCAGCGGCCCAAAGTAGCCGACATCAAGTAGCTGGAGGAGGTAGGAGGAGTGCGGAGGCATGCACAGAGTGATGATATTGTTCTGCTGGCAGTAGCACTCGAATTCGGTCGAGTGGTGGCTTTCGTGGCCGTCGAGGATCAACAACCGGTAAAAACTGCTCTCTCTTTTGTCATCTAGTTTTCTCTCCTTGTCCTCTCTTTATTCGGAGCAACTTTGTCAATCTATATCCCACCTTATATAACATCAATGTGTAGACCGTTACACTAGCTCCAGCAATAGCAAATAATAAAGTTTACCACCCATGGCACAAGTAGCCCGAGGTTTCATTCACTGTCGGTCTAAGTATGGGCCTATGTACACAAGAAAATAGACCCTAACCTTGATACTAAGCTAGAGAGCTTCGATAATTCCTAACATGACGTCAGGGAACGAACACGTTTTAGGACGCCAAACATCGAACACCGCCATTCTGTCAAGAACCGTCGGATGTACCCTCAAACACCTGCATTATACATTGCCACAAGCCCAAGATCCCAACAAAGCGGTGCTGGCTAGGGCCGCTGACCACGATGTGGCGGTCGATCTCCTTCTCTCACACCCCGGAGGGGCAGCCGTAGGGGTCTCCTCTCGCACTCCACACTCCCTCATTTGCGCCGCCACCTCGAGGAATGTTGTTCTACTCCCTCGCCCGTGGCAAGATGCTGGCTCAGAGTCTCAGCAGGGTGGCGACCACGGCTGGACACCGATCTTCGCGGCATACGACAGGGGATCGGCCGAAACCGCGGATCTCGTTCTTCGATCATGGCCGTTTAAACTCGACCTGTTCGACAGCGGAGATTCTGCACTCGTGCTCGCAATTTATGGGAGAGGCGAGGGAACTGTTAAAGTGTCGGCCGGTACCAAGACTATCATCGTGCACCTCCAGCCTGCTTTGGGACGGCCCCTCATGGTGATCGCGCTGGAGAGGGGAAACGGCAATATCACCATCAGAAGCCTCGTGGGGAAATGCACAGATCTCACAGGACCGTGATGGGAACATAAGGTACAGCCAATTCACCCTGCATCTGCCATCTTCTATGCATCCGTTGTCGTGGTCTCCCTTCCGAGTCATCGAGTCGGTCCAACGGTCTGTCCCCAGGAAATCCGGATACAAGACGATGCTGGTAGATGATGGGGATAGCTGCCGTGGCTCGACGGTCGGGACGGGCTGCTGCATTATGGCCGCCGGCTGTATTTATCCAGCCGGCGCGACTTTAACGTGCGTGCCATTGGGGTCATACAACTCCGGCAAGCCATCTCTGCCTGTATGTACCACCTTGCCACCTCACCCCGCCCTGGCTCTCTCCTCGAGCTTACACTCTCCTTGTTCATTAGCAAAGCTAACAGCAACAACAACTCTTCTCCGCCCCCGAGATGGCCTTTGGGTGGCCGTCTGATCACCGCACCCAGGACCTATTGGCACTTGTGTCGTTGTGGGAAAAGGAAATTACCTGGCTCTTTAAAGGCAAGGCAACCGGCACCAGGATGGGGCAGAACGTATTCGAGCTGTTGGCGGGACTGGGTAGGTGCCTAACTAAGCTCCCCCGGCTCCGAACGAAGCCAAGTTTCCGCTAACCGTCCAGAATCTACTATATGGGGGCGTCGCTCGAGCGACACAGACTTTGTATCCCTCCCCCGGCCGCATTCATGGCCGGAGCACCGCTATGTCTATGGCTAGACGGCCGTCTACATCGCCTGTTCCGCGGATTCATTCTTCTCGTCGGCGTCGCCAGGTGCAACACATTCGTGTGGCCGGCCGCGTCGTTGCTTGTCTGGGAACCGACTTCATTGGGCAACCTTAAATCGACTGTCGGCCTCAATGACGTCTTCAGAGCATATCAAGTCATCGCGCTTACTGACCGGGACCTCTGGAGGTGGCACCGTGCTGAGTGGGGAGATTACATGACGGAAAGGTGGAACAGGGAGTACTTACATTGAAGGACGGGCCAGGAAACTCCTTGAACTGGGCGTAGTAGGCCCGAGCATAAAACGGACCCTCGTCGTTCGTTCGGAGGAAATGTACGGCTGTCTCGTGGCGACCGGCACCGGCAAGGCTGAATTGGAGTACAGCTTCGAGTGGCTTCCGGACACACACAACTTTGTCTTCGACCACATGGCATCCAATGACACGCAAACTAAAATCAACGCGGAACCTTGTGGGTACAACTATGCCGTTCCCGGCGCGGGGACTATGTTCGTTGGGGCACTCACCTACGGCATGGCGAAGGGGCAGCCCGCCGTGGAAGCAGCAAAGGATGCGGCCGCAGCCGCTACGCTCCGATGCAGCTGGACTTCCTCGGCCGTCGCCCATGCGGACTGCGCGGGGACCGCTGCCCGTTTAACGAGGACTAGTACCTCTTTCGAGACTCCGACGAGAACTGCTGGGCGTCAGCCCGCGACCTGCAACCGTCCTCGCCGACACTCTGCGCCGGGCTGGGCCGACACGAGAATGTTGCTGTGAGGCTGGAAGAGGCCTGTGGCGCTGACGAGAGCCAGCGCCCGCCAGGGGGATAGCATGATCATGGGCGGCGGTTGAACGGCGGCTGAGCGGCGGCGGTCCAAGAGCCGAGCAGGACTGAGACTTGATAGAATACAACGCACCACGTTGATGCGCGAGAACTGTGGCGAGGCCGAGACAGAGCAGTACCCTGCCAGTCCTTTAAGCTTTTTTCCTCTTTTTTATCTGTGTCCATTATTACGGGATAATAGACACCGCCTTCCATCGGTGCCTGCCATCTTCCTCCCCCTCCCCTCTCCTCCCTCTCCTCCCTCTTCTCCTCCTTGTCTTGTCATCTCCGCTCCTCCCCATCCCAAAGTCAAAAGTCCCTGCAAGAAACGCTGTTGTTGGGCCTAGTTGTTGGGTCTAGTTGTCGAGCCGAGTGACCGAGGAGGCCCTAGGTACCGGGGCCCCTGCACCGAACTACTGAAGCATGCATGTATGTACTCATCACAGTTTTGGGGGCCGAAAAGAAAACGACATTGGGCTTCCGCTACTGTCAGCGTTGGGCACAGTGTAAGTGAGCCTTGTGGCGCTGGCCCCGGCGCGAAAGCCTTGGCCGTCCGCCGGTGCTTGGCGCTCAGGTAATAATAGCTGAGCTGAGCTCCCAAGCGCGACTGCACAAGGCCCTGGCGGGAGACTAGGGGAGGGAGAAGCTGGAAGTAGTCAGGTGTCCCACGGAACGGGCATGGATGGGACAGGGGACGGACCGGCGAACTCGGAAATCAGGATTATTGGATTAGTTAGGCGCCTAGAATATTATTACACAGTCCTCGATCGATGCTTTCCGTCGCATCCCTGGGACAGACGCGGTCCATGTGGAAGAACAACCAAGACATGGAGAGGAGCGGAATCGAACCACCAACAGACATACCCCTAGCCACTAGCGACCCTCGCTTCCCGACTTGGAATCCCGCAACCCCCCGTGTCCTGCCATTGAGCGAGCCCGCCCCTTGCTCGCCAGGTTCCGAATGCGATGGCAGCTCGCCTGGAGATTCCTGATGCAACCCGGGCCTCCAATCCTTGTAGGTATCCGTACCTCGTCACAGTCCTGCCATCGCGCCGACCACGGAAAACAGGAATGCCAACCACGTGGACCCGGCAAGATGAGCTGCTGCCGCGGATCCTGGTCCTCGTCCTGCCGCTGCGTTGGTAGTGGGGGTGGTCGTGGCCGCCGACGTCGGCGAGGCGCACCAGAGGGAGTCGGAGGTTTTGGCGGCCATAGTCGCTGCCTCGGCGGAGCCTAGCGAGAGAGCGCAGACGTTGGCCTCCGGGGGCGGGTCTGGGGCGAGCACGTTGCACGAGTTCCGCCCGAAGTTGCGGAAGGGCGCGACGGCCCGCGTCCCGGTCACGTTGAAGGTGATGCCTTGAGAGCGGGCGCACGCCGCCGTCCCCTGCAGCAGGTCGGGCTCCTGAGCGCCCTTCTTGGTCGTGAAGGTGATGCGCCGTTGCAGGAGGGTCTGGGTGATGTCCGCGTCGTCCGTCGCGCTGCAGTTCTGCGACTGCACGTTCCAGACGAGCGTCCAGATGGCCTCGCTGGCGGTCGTGGCCGACGTGCTGGCCCCCTCGGCTGTGAAGAAGGGGTCGGTCTGGCCGAGCTTGTCGCAGCGCAGGGTGCGATAATAGGTGTCTCCCTTGGTCATGTTGCCGCTCACCTCGTAGAGGCCCCAGGTGATCTGCATGGCAAGCGGCACCGCCAGGGCCGAGTTCCGAACGGCGAAGAGGAAGGGGATGCGGCCAGGGCGGTACGTGTCGTTGCGCGGAAACACCAAATCCACCTCGACGATGCCGCTGGCGGCCTGCACGCCGACGCCGCACGACTGTAGCGCCAAGAGGCCCAGGAGGGTCTGGCCCAAGACGCGGAGTAGAGAGGAGCCCTGTGTCAGCATCGTGGACGGATGTTCGGTAGACGAGATAGTGCAAATATTGTAGTGCGTGTGTGGTGCTGCTGTGCGTGAGGGGAAGAGGAGGTTGGTCAGCAGGGGGGGGAGGACCTGTTGGTTCAACTTATAATGTCTTTGGCGTAGCGAAGGACCGCGTAATGCGCGTGCTAGACCGCGTTGAGCGTCGAGCGACGGCCCGGCCTGCTAAGCTGGTGCCTCCTGAGCCGGTGGTCCAGGCCAATCGGCAGCGGGCTATGCTCATTTTGGCTGCGCCCCCCCTTGTGCTCGTTTCCGGCCGCCGCCTTGGGACGGGACGACCCGATGTCCGCGGCTCGGGGAACAGGGCCCGGATAGATGGGCCCGGAGCAATCTATCTGTCTGGGCCTAGATCGTCCCTGGGACCTGTATAATAACGGCGTTGTAACACTCCGTCTACGGCGGAGTACAATGCACGGGATCAGGACGCTGGCTAGATGTGACGATGCATGTAGATGGACTAGGTACTTCGGTCACTCCTCGACTTACCCCTTTGGACTGTTTTGTCACTGGTTCCCACGAGCCTGTTAGGGGCAAAATCAAATAGTCCAACAGATAGTCCAACAACCTAACTACGAGCCACTTGCTTGGATCGGGATCGAAGACGATCAGATACCGTCGTAGTCTTAACCATAAACTATGCCGATTAGGGATCGGACGGCGTTCTTTTTTGACCCGTTCGGCACCTTACGATAAATCAAAATGTTTGGGCTCCTGGGGGAGTATAGTCGCAAGGCTGAAACTTAAAGAAATTGACGGAAGGGCACCACTAGGGGTGGAGCCTGCGGCTTAATTTGACTCAACACGGGGAAACTCACCAGGTCCAGACACGATGAGGATTGACAGATTGAGAGCTCTTTCTTGATTTCGTGGGTAGTGGTGCATGGCCGTTCTTAGTTGGTGGAGTGATTTGTCTACTTAATTGCGATAACGAACGAGACCTTAACCTGCTAAATAGCCCGTATTTGTAACGGTCTCAGGAGTATATTGCAACTATCTGATGACGACTCTACGAGTACAACTAAACTTGAAGAAAGAAAAGGAAAACGGGGAAACAGGCCAACGCGTTGCGGAGGCCTTCCTCTGACCAGAGGGAGACACTAAGTGTAAAAGGGGTAAGTGTGATGGAGTCGCTGATGGAGTCGTTGGCCGGGAGATGTTCAGGGGTTGGCCGAGGGTCACCGATGTAACGGTCTCAACAAGTGTATTGCAACTAGCTGATGACGACTCTACGAGTACACTAAACTTGAAGAAAGAAGAGAAAGGAAAGTAACTGTTCCCACGAGGTGACCTTGTTCTTATGACCAGAGGGGGAGCGCGTGCCATGGTATGTTATCTGCATCAGGGAATGCGTAATGGTGATGGAGGTCGTATGGGCACTGACGGGTCATGGCGTTGATGGACCAAGGCGCTGGGCCCTGACGGTGCCTGCTGCCGATCATAGCCGAGAGTGACTGATAGTCCACCAGCAGGCCATACCTACCCTTACACCAGTTGGACTATGGCGCTGATAGACCAGTGTGCTGGGTCATGATCGAGAATGGCCGAGAATGGTCGTTGGCCGATAGTTTCCGAGGCCGTCAACGGGGCTCAGCCCGTTATATAACGCATATAGAGCTCTGGCTGGCGTTTGACAAAGTTGTGAGCCTAATTGGGTCTGCGGCTAGCGAATCCCTGGTGTTGTCTGTGTAGTTTTGGAGACTAAAAGTCTCTCATTCTGACGTTTTAGCCTTCTGAGAGCTAAGCTCGGCTTTCCGGCCCTTGCAGCAGCCCAGCGGCGCAGGAGCCCCACTATGGGGGGGGGGGGGGTCATCACTCCACAGCGGCTCAGTGAGGGAGGGGTTGAAACCGTTGATGCCTGACGCTGAGATTCCAGAATCCTTCCTCGGAAACGCTGCCTCACGATGATATCCATGCTCAACCCCGCATGCTCCCTGCATTCTATGTAGTCAAGACTGTCGACACTAGCTATCTTGACTTATCATGGAGCCATTCAGCATTGCCACTGGTGTCCTCGGACTTCTCGAAACAGCCGCGACAGTGATCAAGTTCCTCGACACGGTCAAATCCACCATCCAAGATGCCCCCAAGGCAGTCACTTGGGCCCTGGCTGAAGTCAGCGATGTGAATACGACCATTGCAAGGTTACATTGCTTGTTTGAACATATCAATTCGATTCCCGAACATGCGCGAGCTTTAGTGACGGTTCAGGAAGCAGCTGTTACCGTGTCCGAGCTGGTCACGTCATTCGACGATCTCGTCGATGTGCTCAAGCCGTTTGGGTTGTCCGACCTAGCGTTGATGACGACGTGGGATAAAGCGAAGTGGGCTCGGAGGCAGGACGATGTCGCGAAGGTCATTATGAGGATTCAGACTCGTAAGACTTCTCTTACTCTTATGCTGAATATCTTTCAATGGTAGGTCCCTGTTGTTCGCTTAAAGTTGGATGAAAGCTTTCTGATTTTTCTCGCAGCGAGTCTGATATCGTGGCCATGGAATCTCGTTTGGCTCTCGAAAATGGAATCAACACTGTTATTGAAGGCAATATCGACATTCAGCAGCGGCTAGAACGAATGGAGCGTCTTTTTGAGGCCTGCGTTGACAATGCGCCTTCCAGGAAGATGCTCGGGTATGCCGGTACACACTCAGATGCAATCTCTGTTCGATCAACCACGAGTATGACACTGCGGGCGAGGCAGGCTCTGGCACCCCCTGAGGCCCAAAGACCTTCAACCGCTGCAGCATCCTCTGTGGTTGAGGCGTTAGGACCCACACAAGACGCCGGCCGTATACCTGTGATCAAGCTCGAGTTCGAAGAGACGTTGGCCGAAAGCGGTGTTTACCGACGTGTCCAGCGCCCCTTTGACGCCCTTTCGATTTATTCCAGCGATGATCGTTCCGTCACTCGGACCATCATGACTACCTATAGTCTAGCCGACAACGCTTCTGCTCTTTCTTGTTATCCTATCATTGATCGGACCGACCTCCGTCACCCCGAGTTTTATATGGCCGTCGAAAACGAACAGACTCGAGAAAGTCGTTTTCTCAGCGCATTAGTTCCTCATAGGCGAAGATCCTCGGGTACACGCGGCTCCTCTCAGAGGCCTGTTCCCCGGGAAAGGGCCCGGACGCCTCCAAATTGCGGTCCAGATGTCATGGGGGCCTGGTCCCTTTCAAAAAGGCGCATCTGGCGACCCACTGAGTTTCGCTTCGAAACGCTGTTCGAAGTTCCCCTCATTTTCGTCTGCCCCCCGACCAACAACAAGGGCCCCATCAAGGGCAAGCCCATTCACTTCGTCGATGGCACGCCCCAGAGCCTGGAGCACACCCGCGTCCTGCTGCCCCGCGAGGAGGAGGCGCAGCGCCAGTCGGTGAATCAACGCGGCGTACACACAGCCGACAACGAGAGGGCCTCGTGGGTCACGCTGCTCTCGCAGCTGCAGTCCATGGAGAAGGAGAGCCAGGAGTGGCAGCTGGAGCACTCCAAGAAGGGCCCGCCGCACAGCCTGCCGCTTGTCGACTTCAAGAGCCACACCCTCGCGGTCGCCGTACAAGCCAAGAAGCGGAGCTGGGATACCATGCCCTCCGGCGTCAAGAAGCCCTACGCCACCACCGCCCTGTGCCACTTGCTCGAGATTGCCGCTATGATGGGGATACACTGGAAGGAGTTTGACAGGGCCCGCGATATGTACCGCGCCGAGGGCAACGGGTACATTCTGACGGGCAACAACGTCGCCGAGCTTGGCGTCATGTTCACTCTCCAGATTTACGGCAAGAGCAGGTTCCAGGATAACCGTGTTATCCCGGTCGACGATGTTAAGGACCTGTGCTACGGCTTCGTCTCCACCCTGTTCCAGCACGACGCCAAGGACAGGCGCAGGATTGAGTTCCCCAACGAGGATCCCAAGGACCTGAGCTTCCTCCAGCTCGGCAGCATGGACAAAATCGCCGAGACCATGGTGCTCATCGAGTGCAACACCGACACGGCCAACTGTTTCCGGTCCAACGACACCAAACACAGTCATCTCTTTCCACGTATGTGACCCCCGCACCTCTTGGACCCAAGTGTCGGCACTGACTATAACAGTCCCGTTTGAGTTGCTGGGAATGCTCGGCAAGACGCTGCACATACGCAACAGCGCCTTCCGCATGCTGCCGAATCCCACCCCGTACCACTGGGACAAGAACTTCTTCAATATTCGAAGGCTGGTGATGGAATACCGGAAGAAAATCAGCCACTCGGACTCCGATTTCTCCCCAGTGCCGCAGATCGGGCAGCTGATGGGCGACGCCGACACCCTGGTCCGCGCCCTGAAAGCGGACAAGAAATCCAAGACGCCTGGATATTCGATGCCGCTGCTCGACACCTTGCACGACGTGCTGGATACCTGCGATGCGTTTCTCAAGGAGAGCGAGCGAGACCTCGTCCGAATGGTCATCCGAGAACACTTCCAGGAGGTCTTAAAGCTAATCAACAAAAAAGGCAGCGCGGATGGGGACAGCGACGCCCGGAGCACTCGCAGTGCCGACAAGGACAGGGCCGAGCACTTTGACGAGCTCACCGCCGTCAGCCCAGAACTGCGCCAGGAGGCCTTCATGGACCTATACTTCTTCAAGGTGCTCGGTCAGGTCAGACATCGCGCAGTCGTGTCGTACAGGCGACGCCAGACGACACACTACGCCCCTTCGATGCACTTCCGCGAGCCGTCCATCGACGGCGGCCCTGAGGGTAGGTCACTCTCGCCCTCGGCAAACCCATCCCGCCCCGCCTCCCCTGGTCCTTCGCCGCCGCAGCTGAAGAAGCACGAGAGCCACGGTTCGGTGCCGTTGCTCCACATCCAGCCCCCAGACCGTGCATCGCGACAGGATGACGGCGCCGACATCACCATAAGCCTCGAGTCGCAAGCGACGGCTATCTGGTGCACATTGGTGCTGCGCATGCTGTGCTGGCTGCTCCTGCACGACTTCGACGAGAAGGACGTGCAAATCCCGAAGAGCGAGTTGCTGGGCAGCCGACTGCCCGTGTACATTGCTTAGGTCTACGGATGCCGCACAGGTGCCACATGGGGGTGGGAGTTGGTGGTTCGGAACGACGTTTTGCGGCCGGCGGGCGAGGCCAGACACGTCAACTTGGGCGAAGCGGGCAGAACGGTCAGATTGCATTTACGATGGGCCATGACATATTATGATGATCTAGCAGGATACCGGGATACATTTTGGTTTATACTGTTGAACCGCAGGGGCCAACAAGCCATCGCTGAGTTGGCGCATATCTACCCCTCTTCTATCTGCGTGGCCCAGCCCAGCCAGAGATTTTTCTGGAGACAACCAACAACATCAGAAACAGCTGAGCAACCTTTTGAGTTCCACCCTGGTAGTTATATTTGGTGCTGAATCAATTACTTCATTCCCCGCGCAGTGGTGCGACATATATATTCTTTTACGAGCGCAGTACCGTTAGATAAAGGCGGCCACTATTCCGACCAGGGCATCCCCCTTTCCCGACTTGGGTAATCTTGTGACGAGCCGCCAACAACCCACGCCAGCTAATATTGACTGCTAGCTAAGCCCAAGACTACAACGTCTTCCACAACGGTCAACGGCAAGCGGGTACATTCGTGGCTTGAGTCGGGCGGTCGCTGTCGGGCGCATGCTGGTTAGGCAAACCCGACCCAAGGCAAGGCTGAGTGGTGAGACAAACCCAACTCCACTTCCAACTTGCAATTCCCACTCAACTCTCATCGTCGTTGATCCACCACTACCCGACAGAAACTAGAAATGCGTTTCCTCCACCACAAGCTCCTCCGCAGTACGGATGTGTCTGCTGCCGAGGGGCTGTTCATCCGGCTGCACGGGTGCAGCGCTCACCCGGCGCTTGCGTCGTGGTGGCGGGACAGCATCATCCTCGCTGTGTTCGGTGTCGTTGTCGATAACGGCCGAGGTCTCGCGGACGCTTGACGCTGACTTGGCTGGCGGGCGGCGGCATGGATGGCTCATGCTGAGCCGGCTCAGGTGCCCTGCCCCCATTGACCGGCGACCCTTTTGACATGCAGCTCTTGGTTGCGTTCTTGGTTGCCCAGGTTCTTTGACTTGGTCGCGGCAGATGCCGACCGCTCCGCCAAAGCTTCTTTAACCTGGCCGTGGCGGATGCCCAACCGCTCCGCCAATCCGCCGAAAAAAGGGGCACGGCAAGACGGCCATCCCATCTCTAACAATCGACGGTGAGATTGAAGCCGTTTTGCAGCGTTTCGGCGTTTCCCTTAGATAAACCTGCCCTTATTAGCTTATCTATCGGAGAGCGGTTGGGATCCCGAGTTTTCTAGTAGGTATGGTCGTATGTGCTTGGAGGCACTGAAAATCTGTTACATCAATTAAGCTTTTGCGACACTAAGTCAGTGTGCACGGGGACTCGGGATCCCGACAAAGTTTGCGCTCCATCCGAAGAGCAAAACATGTCCGGCTGGGACAGGAAATTTGCAGGCTCCGTCCCGTCAGCGGGACCCTGATGACTTCTTGAGATAACTGGACTGTCCTCCACCCGACCACCCCACGGCTTCGCTCGGACAACCTGCGCCGCCTCTTGTGCAATATTACCGCCCTCTGAGCCACAGGTTGGATCCAAACGCGCGTCTTTGTTGTTGTTGATGATGACTACAGTGGACTCTCTATCGTGGAGACTGGAGACATCGATACATCTAGCTAGAGCGGGATGCGAAGTTCCCGACTCACTTCCAGGACTGGTCGGGCTGGACATCGATCCAGAATTTCAAGTCTTGATCGGGATCACTGTGGTCAGAATTTTTTTTTTTTTAAGTAGAATCGTTTCTTTGTCGCGAGGAAGTATTAGTACTTGCAGCGGGATTAAGTTTACAAAATCATCACAGCCATCCTCAGGCCCCAGTCAAGCAGTGCCGTGGTGTCCACACTTTTCTGGCCCTACTGTGGGACAATTTCCTGCTCATCCCATTGTCCACCTACCACTAAGGAGCTTCGTTCCTGGGTCTTATTTACTTTGCGGCTCCAGAATACGAACATCTAAACATTGCAGACCACCGCCTCCGCCGCCTGCGTCGTCCCGCTACATCCGTGGCAAACACCTTCATGGCTGTGGTTGCCGCTGGCCCGATCACAGGGCCATAACCATCCCCCATTCCCTCATCCCCGCGTGTTTACTATCCACCCCTATGCTCAGCCCAGTTCGGCGGCCGCCGGCACCCATAATGCAGTAGACGTGATGCTTGCCCTAAGAGATGGGGACAGTGGATGCTTACCCTACGAGATAGGGACAGTGCAGACGTATTTAACCATCTCCCGAGGACTCTAAACACAGATTCAGTTCCTCCAGATCTCTCTCTTGCACAAAGCCGAATCTTAGCCACACCCTTTACCACCCATCGTCAACTTTCAAACCACCTCACAATGCATCTCGCACACCTCGTCGCCGTTGCTGCCCTCTCCGCCGCCCCAACCATTGGGGCGCCCAACCTTGGCTCACTCGTCGCCAAACGCGACTGCCAGACCGTCTTTCCCATCCCGCGCGCATCTCCGTCGGACGCCAAGCCGTCCTACCCAATCCAGTTCACCATCCCATACAACGACTCCTCAGGCTCCAGCTCATCCATCTCTTCCGGCTCTTCCTCTGGCTCTTCGGGCATCCTCGGCTCCCTTGGCTCCTCCGCGGGTTCCTCCTCCTCTCGTGGCTCTTCCGGCGCCGGCAGGACCCCCAGCCGCCGCCAAGCATCCTCCAGCTCCGCCCCCGTGGCGGACCCCCTCGAGATCGGCTTCGCCATTCCCTCCGGCACCGCCAACTCCGGCAAGGGCCCCTGCAGTCTGGTCCTGGACCTTACGTCGCCCGACGCAAAGGTCACTGGGGCGTCGTTGCCGGCGACCGTCAACGTGGTTGCCTTGGATGGGCCATCGTCGGGATCGGTGATTGGGACGGTGCAGTTTGCTGCTGGGGCTAAGGCCACGGTCAACAGCTTTTCGTGCCGGGATGGGGAGATGTGCTACCGGCTTGAGGTGGCTGGTGGTGCGAATGGGACTTCTGGTGGGAGTGGTAGCGGGGGTGATGATGAGAAGAAGAGCAGTGGGAGCAATGGGGGGACAGGTGCGGTTGAGTATTTGCAGGGAAATGTGGTAGGGATGGGATTGTCGATGAATTTTGGGTGTTAGGGGGAAACAGGACGGGTTTTATGGTTGGCTTAGGGTACACTTTTGTCTTTTGATAAGTTGATGTGTTGACACAAGAGAAGTTACATCTTGTCCAAGCAAGCGGATTGGGTAAGTGGCAGAGTACGGAAGGACAAGCAAGCGGTCAGGAAAAAAGACAAAAGCTCACCGGCCAGCCCGTAGGGTGACCGGCTACGAAAAGCCTTTTAGTGCTCTTGCTTCGACTCGAACGCGGTGACTCCCTCTGGTTAATGCCACCGGGCAGCTAGGCTGAAACTGAGTTTCTGCTTCGCTGCACCCCCCCGCTAGGCCAAACATTGGTTCAGAGCCTTTTCTGCGGGGGGCTGGGAGAGTGCAGACTGAAGCCTGCTTATGAAGGACTGCCCGTGAGATGTTGCGGGAAGGAGCTCGAGATCTGGGAGGGGGAGCTTGGGCCATCTCAACCTCGGATCTCGGATGGAAAGACGATGTCGTCCGTGCCCTCAATCCTGATACTAGCCAAAACCAGGCTGTCAGGGGAGATGGGGACTCTTCAAGGAACCGGAATAATTAACCTTACTTCGTATGTATATCAGGCCGTTTTCAACCACATGTGGTGCCATGCTACACTGACTTAACCGTAGAAAAAGCCACAAAGGGAGGAAGTCATGTCCATTACTCCGCATGCCGCAGCCAAGGCCTCTCTCTTGGTGTTTGGTTCTGGGCTGTCGAAGGGTTACATCGATAAACTTCCACAAGTACAGCCCCCCAATCGCATCAACCCGTCCCAATGTTACATTCAGGGGCATTTGCCGAATGGCAGATGGAGCTGCCGAGGGTAGATGCCGACTGTACATCGCTTCCCCAGATTTTCTCGCAAGCTTAATCTGAATCCCTCCCGTCTGGGTCGGCAGACAGCTCCGCGTTGTTTTGGGGTGCATACCCCACGTTTCCCACGTTTCACCTGCCTTGACAACGAACATCACACCTCGCAAGAGAAACCTGGATTTGGAAGAAAACGATATAGGGTCCGCTAAACGGGTGATGGTTCTGCTCTGTCGACTTGCCGATTCCCATTGCCATGGCCTGGGGGAAGATGTTTATCATGCTCGGCGTGAGGGGGTAAAGAGGGGACAGAGACGACGACGATGTTGTCTCTTGGGTATAAAGATCGATATTTCTCCTTTAGGTTGGCAATCATGAAGATGAGGAACCAGACCAACACTTGCCTTCTACCTTTTGAACACTGCCTAAAATAGCATCATCATGTTGTTCCGCTCTCTTCTCACCCTCGCTGCGACGGCAACAACCTGCCTCAGTGCGTCTCTGCAACGGGTCAGGACTTTTGGTAACAACCCTACCAGAATCGACATGTATATCTACGTGCCCGATAATCTTGCCCCGAACCCAGCCATCATCGTCGCGGTATGCCCCCCTTTTTTTCACCCTTACTCCTTGCCTTGACTGACATTATACTCCCAGATCCACCCCTGCGGCGGCTCCGCCTCGCAATGGTTCTCCGGGACGGAGCTGCCCTCCTACGCCGATAGCAACGGCTTCATCCTGATCTACCCTGAGACGCCTAACCAGAGCAACTGCTGGGACGTGCACAACACGGCCAGCCTCACACACAACGCGGGCGGCGACGCGGCGGGCATCGTCAGCATGGTCAACTACGCGCTCGACACGTACCAGGGCAACCGGGCGCGCGTCTACGCCATGGGCTTCTCGTCGGGCGGCATGATGACCAACGTGCTGGCGGGCTCGTACCCGGAGGTGTTTGAGGCCGGCGCGGCGTACTCGGGCACAGCGCATGCGTGCTTTTTTGGTATGTTTGGTTTTGGTTTTGCTTTCTATTCCGGGGGGTCGGAAGCGAGATGAAAGGAGGCGATGACCCAAGACGCGGCTGTAATGTTGATTTAAGGAAGCGGTTTTTGTTGAACCGTTGCCCCTCAACCCCTGAACACAGGCAACATATTAGGCAGCACTAATAAGCCTCCCCCGCAACAGGAGCTCGCTCGTCCACGCCATTGAGCCTCAACCAGACTTGTGCCCGCGGCCTGCAGAAGACTGCACAGCAGTGGGGCAACTTCGTCAAGAACTCGTACCCAGGATACACGGGGCGCCGCCCCCGTATGCAGATCACGCATGGTCTGGCCGACAGACTCGTGAGGCCGCAGTGCGCCGTTGAGGCTCTTAAGCAGTGGTCCAATGTGCTCGGTGTCGAGTTCAACAGGAATGTGACAGGCGTGCCCTCGGCGGGGTGGACGCAACAGATCTACGGTGACGGGACGAAGCTGCTCGGGTTCTTTGGGGAGGGCGTTGGCCATGCGTCGTCGGTGGACGAGCAGCAGCTTCTCAAGTTCTTTGGTTTGATTAACTGATCTGGGCTGCCGGGATGGGGGCGATTTGTGACGGTGGCGGGTGGCGTGGTGTGTGTCGAGGCGTATGTGACAACGCTTGGCTGGCTTCGACTGGTGAGGGAAGAGTCTCGTGTAAGCGCCTGAAAAGCTGAACTGGGAAGAAGCCGGCTTCGGAGAAGACAGCGGTCTCGTTTGATAGGACAAAAGAAGTGACCAAGTTCAAGAATAGGTCTAGACGGTGTTCTGGAATGGGTCACTCGGCCCGGGGTGCATGTCCGCGTGGGAGGGCCGAACGCTAGTCGACGGGATTCCGCTGTCTCGGGATATGTAACGGTCAGTACGAAGCATGGGGCCAAAAGAAACTGAACTGCTCGATGTGATGTGGCTTGCCAAGCACAGTGTTCACATCGAAGCGAGAGTCCTTCATACATTATTTTCATCTCGCCAGAGCAACGCCACTCAGCAGGAGAACCACTAACTTTCAGCAGCGGCATCACTAGCGTTTGGTGAATCAACCGCCAAATATTCAGAAGACAAGGAAGTGTGTGTTTGTCGGCGAGAACTGTATGCAAGGATCCGGAGGACTTCAGTTTCTTTTCGCCCCATGCTTCGTAGCTCATGCGGGTCGGCTGCTTCGTCGCCTGGCATCCCGATCACACACATGGCGACGTATGAGGCTATCGGTCCCGAAGGTCTGGGTGGCGTTTCTAGACACACGAGAGAGCGGAAAGACGCCGAAGGCCCCGGTCAGCCATCCAGCGCCACACCAGCTCTCAACGTACTGCTTGGTCTTGGCTTTCGAGGCCGAGAATATGATGAGACGAATCGGGCGATGTGTGGTTAAGATGTGAACAGTTTCAGCGATCTTGGCTTCGAGTTGGCGTCCAATGAACCACAAGAGGCTTGTGGTTTCCAGTTGTTTGTCGAAAGCTCGGTAACCGAAAGACCGAACTCGCCAAGATGTTTCTAAGTGCTCGACGTGGATGGCCGAAACCAGACGTCTAGATTGCAGCTTGGTGTTTTGATGTTCTAAGCATCCGACGCCCACGTTGACTGGGAACCTTTGTCGAGTTGAAGATCAGTGAGAAAGAGAGAATGTGAAGGCAGTACAGCAGTTGCGTCATCTCATGCAAGGGAGCGAGCTCGAGCCTTTCTGGTAATCTGCCGGTCCAGATGGAAGTCACGTTGGAGTCTCCCCAGGTTTGAGTGCATCATCGGACAGGCAGCAGCCACTCCAGGGATTTTCGCACCCCAGCTTCTTTCCAAATTTGGGTTCTGGGTTGGGTGTTCTCTGTCCTCCAAGCCACTTCCACACCGCTTTCTTCTTTTGTCATTTTTGCCCAAAACAAATTCAGACTCGGCAAAAAAACCGAGACATGATTTGTCGAAGCAGCACAGTGCAATCAAACACCAGAGGTCCTGGGTAAAGAAACCGCTGAAGAAGCACTCCCCCAGACAAAGCAACGTTCAAGCGAAAAGGGATGGGGAAATACTCTGGATCGCGATATTTCTTCAGATCGTCTGTGAAGCCCGAAGATCCCCGGCCCGGATTCCCAAAGCCAAGCCGTAAAACGTTATGTTGGTCGAAGTTGATGTCGGCCATGCCGCACTGGCAGCTTGGTCCGTTAGCAAACGCGGGGGCACCTTAACCAACACTCAACTCGAGGGCCGCCACAAACAATCTCACCACAGATCAGATGCCGCCACGGTTCATCGCTTCCGGCAGGTAATATCTTACCGTTTTCGTGGATTCCTTTGCGAAGGGAGTCATTTCTACACGCCGGATTGGCCCAAGAGTCCGAGACCGCTTGCGTCCGCCCCCTCGTTACCGACTTACCGTCAGTTGGGTGAGCGTCCCGGCCTCGCCCCCAGGACTACCGAGCCAGGTCTCAAGTCTCCGACTTACACCCCAATCGGCATTCAACCACGGCGCAGAGCTTAAATCAACTTGAGGCTGAGAGCTGGGTGCACTGTGCTTGTGCCGTCATCAAGATGAAGAAAGCGGGACGGGAAGCCTTGCCCTGATCATGCTGCATGTATGAGAAGCAGAGCCTCCCTGCCGTCGGCCGCATGGTGTTCGGCGACCACGAAACATTTTTATTGGCCCCAAATCCCTGCCCCCATCAATGTGTCACCCGAGGGCTTGTCTCCCTGCGGCTTTGATGTGCTCAATGGAGAGGCCAACTGTGTTGGGCGGCACTGTGGGAGGGCTGACGCAGCCTGGCCATGCAAGGGCGCCGCTGACACCAGGCCGAAGAAGCAGTGGAAGCTGCTCAAAAGCCTCGCCATTGGCCTTGACTTTTTATACATATCGAGGTATTGGCGCCGCCGGCAAAACATCCACGGACGTCCTGGTATCTCGCCATCAAGCTCTCGCCCCCATCGCCATGATGCTCACTTCCCCCATTGCCAAGCCAGTCTTTGAGTGCCATGTGCGGATCGCCCCTGAGCCCGAGGGCTCGAGTATTGCCCCCAAGTCAGCCATGGCAATGTGTGTCTGGGGCTGGACCAGGGTGGCGCACGGCGGTACATATGCTACGAGTCCTCGGGCTTCGTGCACATTCCACGGTGGAAGATACTTGCGGGACTGCCCGTTAACAAACACGGCAGAGGGGCCTTTTGCCATTGAGCTTTCATATCATGCCAGTCGACGTTACCACTCGGGTCCGGTCAAAACCATCGCAACTTCTGTCCCGCGACGATTTATTATATGGAGCCCATGGTGGCAACAACGACTTCCGTGAGGCCTCACCGCCATATGCTTGCCCGTCATCCAGTGCTACTTTTTCAACACCGAACTCCACCGAGATGGCTTCGTCGCCGTCATCAGCCACCGCCGGGCGGACGTCGTCCGGTTCCAGGATAGGACGACCACCACAGTGGACGGTATCTCGGTCTCGGAAGCTGGCTCGACTCTATCTCTACTCCACACTGTCCATCGAGAAGATTATCAGGGTCCTCGAGGATGATGGCTTCAGCCCAAGGTGCGCAGAGGAACTGGGAACAGATAATATCCAAGCAACTGACTAGCAACCAGAAAGAATTCGGCGCAAAAGACGATCCACAAGATGCTCGACAATGACCCCCGCTATCTCCGACCCGAGTCGCGGACGGAGATGGGCAAACGCATCAACAGCCTCACCATGTCCCCCACTAGAAGAAGACGGAGGAGGGTGAGGAGCCGGCACCACACACCCCTGCGACATGGGTCGCGAGAAGTAAATCATCCTTCGAAAGAAGCCAATACATTACTAACCCCCAGTGACAGAGAGAGTCTACCCTCCTAGGCTCCGAGGTTACATCTCCTTTGGCTGAAAGCATCAAGATCGAAGACGACCCAGCATTTGATTTCTCTGCGTCTCCAGTGGTCTTCAGCGGGGGCTATTTTCAGTTTCCACCCAGAAATCGACGACAAGACAGTACCGACACCCCTGACCCAGGCAGCCCAACGTACCCAACGATGATTCAGGACGTCAAGAGGAGATTATCTGACTGCTCTTCTCGTTACGCATTTCAGTTATGCACTCTAATCAAAGAGTTCACTATCGAGGACTGTTCTGAAGACGGGCGGTCTGTAGGCCGTCGTGCATCAACGCTAAGCGAAGTAACCGATCATGGAGGATTTCAAGACTTCGAAACAAGGACCGATACCTACGAAGCATTTCCGGACCCTGGCTTCGCCCTTCCGGGAGACTTTCTCACCGCACACACTAGAAGTTGTGCTGATTTTCCGGGTCAGCAACATGGGAAGAATTGTTGGTGCTTAATAGCCAAGGAGACCTCAGCCGTCGAGAATTCATGGCTGTTGCCGACAGGGGAACTGAGCGGCCGAGCACGACATGCGCTCGAACATACCAATCTACCAGGGGTTACAAGCCTCCGCGACGGCTTCGGCAACACACCGCTTCATCTCTTCGCTGCTTTGGAGGGATATCAAGACGCCCTTCTTTGGTTGGTTACCAAACAGGGACGGCGGAAATCTGAGGGCTGTGAACACTGGCGGGCAAACCTTTCTGCACCTTCTCAACCTGGAGTGGTTCAAGGATACAACAAGCCCATCCTCAGCACTCAGGCATCTCATGGCGTTTGTCAGAGACTCTTGTCCAGAAATTGTCTATCAAACCGACATTTACGGCCGAACTTTTTTTCATCGAGCACACTCCCTCGTCCGGAATCCAACAGCCCTTTCCGGCCTCATCTCCTTGTTCAACCCCCAGATGGCCGTACGACGTGATGCATTCGGTTTCAAGCCAACTCCCGACGCCGACACAACAAGCCATAGTCCATACACCCCCCCCAGGCGTGTCGCAGTTTCTCACCCCCGGCCGAGCGTCTCTCCCGCGGCACCAGCCCCAGCTCGCGGACCCGGCCCTCCACCACCGAAGAAGGATTCTTTCTTGCCTACCACGCCCGTCTCGTCCAAACCATCCACTTCGCCTACATCAACCCGTCAGTCGAGGACACCGAAGGCCGCAACGGCCTGCACTGCCTCGCCGAAGCAATCCTCAACCAGCAAGCCATGGACCGCCACGTCCATGGCCGGACACCCCAACGCACCTCATCCACCTCCAACACCACCACCACCCCCTCCTCCACACCCCGCCCCCCACTTAAACGCAAACTCTCCTCCTCCAAATCCCTCATCCGCTCCATGCCCCCAACCCCACCCACCGCCACCACTACCAACACCCCAGCCCCCGCCCCTCAAATAATAGAAGAAACCCTCCCCACCCGCCTCCGCCACCTCACCTCCCTCCTCTCCCCCTCCATCTCCGTCCCTCTGTCCACCTACTCCCTCGCCGGCCTCACGCCGCTCATGTCCTTCATCACCCACATTCCCGACAACCAGGACAACAAGGCCAAGACCCTCCAAACCCTACTCGAGACTATCATCCGGCACCACCCCCACCACCCCATCCCCAACAACCACAACCAGAACCACAGCACAACTGCCGTCGTCGAAGCGCGCAACCGCCGCGGCGAAACACCCCTGCTAATAGCCGCGCGCCTGGGGCGCAAAGTGGCGCTGGCAACGCTGTTGGAGGTGGGCAGGGCGAATGTTGCAGCGAGGGATTGTGAGGGGAGGGGGGTGTTGGAGGTGTTGGATTGGGAGGTTGGGGAGGCGCGGGCGAGGGGGGAGGTGAGTTTGTATGCGCGGCTGGAGGCGTGTCGGGTGTTGTTGACGGGGAGGAGGGAGTGGGGGGTTAGGTATGTTGATGGGGGTGGTGGGGGTGGGAGGAGGGGGAGTAGCGTGATGGGAAGAGGGGGACTGGGGGTGTGGAGGGGGGAGGTGGCGGCGGTGGTGAGGGAGTGGAAGTTGAAAGGGGGGCTCCTGAATTAGGGGGATTTGTGATGGAGGAGGCGGAGAGAAAAGAAAGGCGCTGGTGCTGCGGGCTGGAACCTGCTTAAGGGGGTTTTGAGGAAATAGGGGTAGTTGGGATAAGGAGATGGTTCAAACCGGCCGTACTTTTACTGCCACTCGTGAAATATGGGAAGGGTGGAAATCAAAGCCTTGCAACAAAATAGACTCGTTCATATTGTGGAAAGAAAAAATTGTGGATAGTTATTGGTAACTATGGATGATACGGAGCAGCGTTCAACCTCTCCAGTTGCGATTCCCTGTGCGCGACGGTTTACGTTTGTATCTTTGATATTTCCTCTAACCAATACTGGCCATCTGACGACCGGAACACCGCGAATCTCTTGCTGTGACACCCAATGATTTGCCTTCCATTCTGTTTTCAAAATTCCAAACTGTGCCATTTTTTGCCAAGACAGCTCCAACTTTCCCAGAAAGAAAACTGAAATCCTTAAATCAAGTGGGAGAACCTAAAGAGAATTTGTGTAACTATGTGTTGCGTGATTGCTAAGCCTCTTAATTAGTTAATGGTTTCTTCCTAAATGCCAAAGATAACTAAATCAAACTTAAAATTAGTCTTGAATGGGAAAGACATATTGCGGTAGATCATAACAATTCAGGGGCACTAGTAATGTGCGAGTCCTTGAGGACCCGATCCGAGAGGATTCTGTAAATGGTGTTTTTCTAAAAGTGTCACTTCTTCGCATTGCACTCCGAATTCCACGAAGACTGGACTCTCTAACAACGAATCAAGTTCGTATCCAAGCAACTACTGGTTTGGGATATCCCCGCACTTGTACGAAATCCAAGAAATCCTTAGTCATACCCCCTGAGGTCTCCATTTCCTCCGGCTTTCTCGGCACCTCATCTGACAACCTGCAGGCCAAGACGTTGATCCTACGAATGCCCTCCACCTCCAAGCTTTTTTCTTCTTGGCAAGACACGCGAACACCTGTCTCTCACAAGGTTCCAAGTAAACTCAGCCACACTGTGCCAGCTGCCAGACTGAGGTCAATACAAACATAGGGTTGTTCAGGGGCCCCCCTCGGGTTGGTGTGGCGGAGGCTATTGGCAACTTGGCAAACAAGCCTTCGTCAGCAGTCTTGGCCCCCCTTTGTCCAGAACAAAAAGCCCCCAGCCAGTCCTTGACTTTGCTCTTCTGCATTCCAAGTCTACCTTCACCGGTCAATCTAATGCTCACCCTTCCCATATTCAACCATGCGCAGACTGGGATGGAATAACGTCCTCTCAAATATCGACCCCGTCGTCCTTTCCACCGGGGCAGCTCTGCTTTGTGCGGCATGGAGCCAATCCCTGCCAAGGACACAGGCCGGCGAGATTGCCTCGGAGGTGTTGGGCTGGGCGCTTCTTCCGGGCCTCATTGTCATAGCCAAACGATGGCATCCACGTCAGCCGGATGGGGTGTTGGAAACGGCACTCTTGAACTCGACTCGCAGCAGGCCTGCGGCGCCCACCTCCTTGTGGATGGCTTCGACAGCTCTTGCTGGGATTTGCTGTTATAGGGCAGAGTTTGGAGTTATATGGGCATTCGTGAGTGCCTCTACCACTAACTCACCGAAGCTCCCTTACCCCTGAGATTGTAAACTGACTAAGAGTGATTCCTAGCCTGCTTTGACTCCCCTTCTCCTAATAGCTGACAAAAGGCTTCGGGGCGAGCAGCAAGTCCCACTATCTCAGTTATCCCTGTTCACTTCTCTTGCTCATATCACCTGGGGAATGATCCTGACTGCCTCGTTTGCGATACTTGCGCTTTCAGACTGGAGTGGTCTGCAGCTGGTTCTGTCAACAATTCCGGTCGCTTTGCTGCTCGCCGTTTACGCTGCGCTGTCACTGAAAAGAGGCGACGGACCTCTTTTCAACTCTCTTCAGCCACTTGACCTCGAGCAAGATGTTCGCCCCTTTTCCTTGCGGGTTGTGGGTGTGTTGGTCGCCGCGCTGGTAGCACAAGCTCTAATCTTTGGGATCCCAACCATACCCCTTCTCTCAACTACGATCCTGAGTCTAGCCAAGGCTGCTTGTTGTTTTTTTATGATTCAAACAGTCTGTCATCTCCCCAACCTTTCCCCCGAAAGCAAAATGCTTACTAGTTCCAGATCGAGCGGACTTCATGGCTCAATGCTACGGCGATATGGACATTCGGCATGGTGGCCAGCCGTGACCCCTTTACCCAGCTCACGGAGGTGCATGCTCTCTTGCCACTCATAGCGTCCTTCTTGATCATCGCCCAGCTCATCGCCATGCTTCCAAGACAGGCAAGCGGCAGAGCAGCTTTGTGGGCACTCGCTCTCCTGTATCTCGTTCCGTATCTGGCCAATATCATCGCCATCCGCAACTTACATTCTACCGCCATACACACGCAAGAGCATCCAATCGAGTTTCTCATTCGAGACGCAAAGGTCAACTTTGAGAGCATGTTGCAGCGTCAGTCCAAGACTTATGATGAAGCGGTGGAAAAGTACCAGTCTCGATACGGAGCTAAGCCGCCGCCGGGCTTTGAAGCCTGGTACAAGTTTGCTGTGGCAAACAAATCTCCCATTGTTGATGAATTCGATTCCATCTACGAGGCCGTCTCGCCGTTTTGGAAACTGACCGGCAAAGAGGTGGAATCGATTATGACGGCAGCATACAACACGGAGGATATTGATCTCTGGGAGTGCAGCTTCTCTGGAAAGACTGGCCAGACACGATGCACTCACTCTTTCCGGAAGTTCGACAGACATATCAGCCAAATGTTCAACCGTTTATTGGGAGACATTCATGGGTACACTATCCCTGACGTTACATTTCTCGTCAACCACCTCGATGAGCCGCGGGTGCTATTTCCGCCAATATCGATCAAAGGACAATTCACCGTCACCGATTTGTCACACCGGCCTACCTGGGAGGCGATCACCGGGCCCTGCTCGTTTTCAGAATACCAGAAGGACACGACCCGCAAGTACGACTTCCCCATGAAGACCTACGGCCTCCCGCTCGTCACCAACCTTAGCTCCGCCCTCAATCTCTGCCAACACCCCGAATACGTCACCATGCATGGCCTCTTCCAGTCACCCGCCTCCTTTCCGCTCATCAAAGGCCTCGTCCCCGTCCTGTCAACTGGCACCGTCTCCACAATGTCCGACATTCTCATTCCCTCCCCGGCCTATTTCGAATCCGAGTTCCTCTATAACGCCACAGACGACATCCCATGGGACAGCAAATCCAACACCCTCTACTGGGCAGGCTCTAACACAGGCGGCGTCAGCACCGCCGCCTCCCCCTCCCAATGGCAACACTTCCATCGCCAACGTTTCCTATCCCTCACCCAAAACCTCGACCCCTACAACCACCACCCCCGCACCTACCTCACCTCCTCTTCCTCAGGCACCATCACCCCCACCACGTCCCCCTTCCTCAACCCCCGCCTTTACAACACCCACCCGACTCGCCTCTTCCAATGTCTCTCCCCCCAACCCTGTCGCGTCCAAACCTCTCACTTCCGCACCCGCCCCTGGCAACCCCCCTCGACCGCCTTCCACTCCAAACTCGCCTTCGACCTCGACGGCAACGGCATCTCAGGCCGGTTCCTCAAACTCCTCGCCTCCAACTCGCTCGTGCTAAAGCAGACTGTGCTGCGCGAGTGGCATGATGAGAGGCTGGTTCCGTGGCTGCATTATGTGCCGGTTAGTATGGACATGGGGGAGTTGCCGGAGGTGGTGAAGTGGTTTTTGGAAACTGAGAGGGGGAGGGGGAAGGCGGAGGAGTTGGCGATGGAGGGGGGGGAGTGGGTAAGAAAAGGGGTGAGGGAGATGGATGTGAGGGTTTGGGTTTGGAGGTTGGTGCTGGAGTTGGGGAGGGTGGGGGATGCGGGGAGGGGGGTTATTGGGGGTGGAGAAGGAAAGGGGGAAAGGGTGCAAAAGGGGTAGGGGTGGTTTGACTTTTACCCAACAGGCACAGCGAGTGAGGTTGTAATTTTTGTTGCATTGCTGCGAGATTCCATTTATCTATACCTTTTCTCCCGATGGCCGTTCCCTCCTCGCAAATTTACTTGCCCCTCTCATCCTCGGCCCAAAATACCACACAATCAGCGGCGCCGGGATGCCAATGACGACGGCCACAATGCCCAGAACGCTACCGCCCCAACCGTATCCTAGAGAGCCAAAAAGGACTGGAACAAATAACGGAAACACAAACGCGAGCGTGGAGCGGAGAAAGGCACACGCGGCCGAGGCAGACGCAGAGTGGACTTCGTAGGCATCTGCAATATACGCCGATATGCACTGGTATGTAATCATCGAGCTGCCAGCAAAAAGCGCCGCGCCAATCTGATGTTATCTTGTCAGTTTCCATGGTCTTGAACTCTGTATCAGGAGGAAAAGCTCACATTGGGAACGATAAAGTGCATCTTTGCCTCAGACGCCCACCCGAACAGGAAGATACCGCACGGGGTCAGGATAGACGCGGGCACCATCAACGGCACGCGGAACTCAGGCAAGCCGGACTCGCCGTCTTTGAGGCCACTGCGTCGCTTCAAACGACCATAAACACGGTCCATCGAAGGGCCGCAGATGTGGACACCAATGAGGGAGCCAACTGCGAGCGAGATGTAGTTGAGACTGGCGTCGCCACGGGGCATGCCGTAACGCCCCTCGAATAAGGCCGGGAAGCTGGAGATGAGGAGGTACAAGGTACCGAAGTTGAAGGCCTGGTACAGAGCAAAAAGCTGGACGATGGGCTGGGTGCCCAACATGACCCACGGTCGCGAGAGAGCCACCCGTAATAACCCAAGTAGCGTTCTGTCGGCGTCTGACTGTTCCCACTGGGTCTGAAGTTTTGGGTTGCTGGTCGACTCGCGAAGGCGGCGGGCCTTGAGCTGGAGGAGGCGCGGCGCATACGTTTCGCGGAGGAAGAAGAAGGCGATGATCTGGACAAGGACGTTGACGAGGACGATGATCCAGAAACACCACCGCCAGCTCGTGTACTGGGACACGTAACCGCCAACTAATTGCTGTTAGTCAAAGTTTGTCTCCAGGATTCTAAGCAATGTAAATGAACGCACCAATAGGCCCGATGGCCGGTCCCAAGACAGGAGCAAGCTGATAAACAGCGAACCCCTTTCCTCGCTCCTCTGGTTTCCAGCAGTCGTTCAACACACCACTGCCCATCTGTGCTACGGTCAGCGTGCTGTCCACATTTTTCCTGACCTCTAGACGTACCCCAACACTAGCACTCCCACCCAGCCCCGCCAGAAAACGAAAGGCCGTGATCTGGGACTGCGACGTGGAGAATCCACACAAGGTTGTAAACAAGATGAAGAGCAGGTTCCCCAGCCGAATAACGGGCATGCGGCCCCAGACCTCGGAGCAGGGTGAGAGGACAAAGGGACCGATGGCGTAGGCGAGGAGAAAGATTGAGAGGACAAGCTGTTGCTGGAAGCCGATGGGGATGTGTAGTTCTGCTCCAATCGAAGTGAGGGCTGGGGCTGTGATCGACGAGCAGAGCGGGGAGAGGAAGGCAAAGGTTGAGATGATAAGGGATGTCTGCAGAAAAAGTCTTGGTCAGTAACATGAATGGAAATTGTGTGTGCTTATGGGGTAGAAGGGGTGGGGTGAAAGGGGCTCAACTTACTGCCCACTTCTGCCCGGTGCTCCAGTTTTTGGGGTTCTCGGGGTCATCTGGCCCATCCCAAGTGACCTGTACCAGGATTTCTCGTCAGTCTCAGTAGCCAAGTGAGAATTGCCTGCCGCTGTTGCTTACCGTAAAACTTCCCTCTCGCTCTTGCGTGGGCTTGTCCTCGGCCAAGGTCACAACAGATGGGGATGTGCTGAATTCTGATCTAGCAGGGGAGATTGGGCCCGCTACAAGGAGACCTTGGGCGGTTCTTCCATCGCCGCAGATCTCTAGGTCAACAGAGACCAGAGTCTGGGTAGATTCCCTGGCCGACAACGAACCGACTGTTTGAAGGGTTGCCATGACGCAAGATCGAAGAGCAAAGGGATAAAGTAAACAAGTGTTTAAGAACAAGAAGTCCAACTGCAACAGCGAATCTATGGCATTACACGCCACAAGTCAAACTAAAGCAGTTCAAATGTCGATACAGAAGAAAAATGAATGTCTCAACGAGAGTCGAACGAGCGTGGACTAAAGAGCGAGAGGAAAGAGAGCGGGAAAGAGGGGAACAGCGGACACAACGGAGAAGAAGAGACACTTCCCTCTGGGCCCAGGCTTATGATATTATACATTTCGATGTTGACGTCCAAGCTCCCCGTCGTGTAGCTTCAAATGAACATTGATGGGTTGCAGTTCAAGGGATCCGTCTCAGCCAGCCCAGCAACCGGGAACCGACATCGACGAAACCCACAGAGTCATCAAGCAGCGGCCATTTCTAGCAATCATGTTACCTGAATATTGACAAACCCCCTGTTTGTGTCAACATTATGAAAGAACGCCCCACATGGCAACGAGGGATAGCGAGCTGAAAGACCCAGAAAATTCCAGACCCCTGGGCTGCCCAGGTCGATAGTTGGTGGGTATTTTCTCTTCAAACCGATAGGGTAAGCCTTCACGCGACCTCCCGCTCCTTTCGGCAGCTGAGAGGCAGGGCTGAAGCATTCCACCGGGCTGGGTCGGGGACAGGGCACCCTGGCGGGCCAGTCAGCCGCACCGCGACAGCATTTTGGCTGGGTTCCCCTTTGTGCGAGCTCACCACCGAAGCACAAGATGAGGCAAAGATCCACCTTCAAGATTGTTTATTCAATTTCAACATACTCTCTGCCAGGACCGGTTGCTGAAACAGACACACTCTCCAACACCATCGCACCTGCCTAGACTCTATCTTTGACTTGCACAAAGTTCCCTTTTTCCTTTACATTTCACAACAGAAATAACAAAAAACAGCAGAAAGAAAAAAAGAAAAAAAGAAAAAAAGAAAAGAGCACAAAGAAAGAAGGCAGGCGGCAAGAACAGACGGAAAAAAGGGATCAAAAAAACCGCAAGTCTTTCGCTCCACGAAACACAGCACAATTAATATTTTCTAGAATCGTTTGAAGGAGCCCATGCGTGCCATTCGCCTCCATCTTAAAACAAATGACTCGGAGGTGATGTTCTAACGGTTGCGACTGGACATGATCGGGATCTGACAGTCCCGAGCCCCGCCAGACCGACACCGTTTTCCCACCCCCCAAGTTCTTCCGTTTCAACCCGACCCAACCAAAGAAAAAGCCCAGGACCGGACCGATGTCGCAGCGTTCCCGATGGGCGCCAGGGCGTCAATGGTCGGCGCACATTGACAAATCGGGTTGTTGAGTGTGCATGAGCGGGATTAGAATGCTTGACGTGTGTTTTGTTTGGGATTCCAGGTTACCGACTGACTGGTCAGATCTCGCGAGGCCCGATCTGGCGCCCTGGTGCGTGGCCGGCGATCGAGTGCCATCTCGCCGTTGGTTGTGGCGGGGGCGGGCCGCAGGGGGGTTGCTGTGGCAAGCCGCAAAAGGAAGCAGGGTGTGAGAGGATAAATACAACAGAATGCTGGCTTTTCCCAACTAGTACAGACAAGGTATGTCAGGCTTGGGGACGAGGCGGGGCGGCGGCAGCGTGGAAGGCGGTGTCAAAAGCGGTAACGGCATTGGCTGCCCTGGCCTTGTAGAACGGGAGATGGGCTTCGGGGTGTGGGTGCAACACTGTCTCCTGCACTCGGTTGTAAAGCGTGGCACCGCCGCACATGCCTTGGTGGCAGAAGCGATCGAAGTTGTATGTGTAAGTGGTTATTGGGTGCGACTCGGAGCTAGGGGGTGATGCATTCGCGGAAGAGGTTGCGATGCCAGGACCTGTCTTGATTCTTTAACAAAGGAAGAAGATAATTAATTAGCCTGGGCCTGAAGATATAGAGTTTTTAATGGCATGAGAAGCAGGTGACCTTCCGTCTTCGGCAGCCAAGTTGACTTACACAGCAACAGACGGCCCTGAGAGCGCGAGGGAAGCAGAAGGGTTAGGGTTTGACATGGTGAATGATGCGCGTCTCTAGGAGAGTGAAATAAAAAGATGGAGGCTGTTTGAGAAGGAGCTGTTGGAACACTGAAAGAGTATACCATGACCCAGGTCGGAACATCAAATTATACGTTGCCAGGAGCGTCGAATTCTCGTCATCTTTGAGCAACATGGTATCTGCCAGCATTCCGATATGGGCCACTTGCCATCTCGGCCTTGCTGTGCGGCGCATGTGCCAGCCGCGAGGTCCCCTCGTTTTTTCCTGTCATTCTTGACCCCCCTCGTTTTTCCCTGTCGTTCTTGGACCCCCTCGTTTTTTCCTGTCATTCTTGACCCCCCTCGTTTATTTCTGTCGTTCTTCAACCCCCTCATTTTTTCTTACTGTCAACCCTTTTCATATTTCCTGTTGCCTAACGTATCTTATCAGCGAGTGCACCATATCACCGAATGCACCACTTTGTTAGCGCAACACACCCTCTCACACTCAACATCAATTTTCTCTCCACAACACGATGCCTCCCACTTTAAAGGAAGGCAGGATAATCCTAGCCCTCGAAGCTCTTGAAAAAGACGAGAATCTAAGCCTCCGAGCCGCAGCCAAGATCTACAACGTTGACCTGAAGAGGATCGTCATCCCAGGGGGCAGCCCCATGGATCGGTCCAGACTCAGAGTGGGTCCAGAACTCAAACACCTAACCCACGCATGGGGGTGGGGTTGGGGAAACAAGGGTTCTTGCAGGGGTCTGGCCCTTCGTCCTCATCCCGCACTTCCAGATTTCTTGCAACAAATGCGTTGTGTCTCACAAGGCAACACAGAAACAAAAGGAATGTTTCCAATTCCAAGCCATCGCAATACTATGCGGAGATTTGCTTCATCAATCAAGAAAGCAGCTTCCGATGCATGCTCTGCGGGAACTACGCGGCCTTTGTTGCTCTCCAACGGAGCAAAGTTGGGCGCCAAAACAACTGGAAAGCCCGAGTCAAAACCTACGGGCGCGGTCTATTTCCGTTATCCAGTTCATTGAACGCATCAAAAGACCATAACTCGGCTTTCGGCGCCGCGCCGAAGTTCTAGGCCCAACACAGCCAGCCTTGGCAGCCCTTGAAACCATCACCGCATTTCGTCCATCCTCAATCGCGGTGCAAGGGTCTGACATCGTCATCAAAGTACAGCTGAGCCATGCGGCGGTCTCGTCACGGCGCATACGTTGTGCGACCCGGTAGGGCTAAATGAAGGGTTACCTGCATACCGAACCAAAACCGTCCGGCACCAGACCCTGAGGTCCAAACCTTCATGGACGCTTCCTTCTTTGACAACAGATCTCGAGAAGGGCAGGTACGTACGTACCTGAAAGTCGGCCATCCAGCTTTTGCGCGGGAACATGTAGAGGAGGCTGATGACATTTGACCATTAATCTAACTTGGCCATCACAAGCACATGGCTCGTTTTCGCTTTCGCGTTACAAAGTTCGCACGGCCCAGGCCTCAGGGCTCGGGATGCATGCGGCCTCAATCGTGCCCTTGAGAAATGGGAGAGAGGCAGAGACGGATGAGAGAAGAAGTCTGAAAATATCGGCGCCCTCCGATACGCTCTCATGGCGGGGCCGGCAGCTCAGGGGCTGAGCTGGGAGCTCGGGGCGACGTGAGAGGCGGGGCATGGCAGCATCGTTGTGCAGCAACAGACCGCCAAAAGAAAGGAAACCCGTTGCGACATATCAGCCAACCGCAGGATCTGGAGCAATTCGGACAAAACATGAAAAAGACAAAAGTTGAGGTCCTGCCCGGACTCGAACCGGGGTTGCCGGAATCAGAATCCGGAGTGATAACCGCTACACTACAGAACCTTTCCAGGTTCGTTATCCGATGGCGGATAGCGGGTTAGAACGCCCCACATAAATAATTCTCCGCCTCCGATCAGATTCGATCAGTTTCCCCGAATCGCAACACTTCCTTGGAAGACGAATGTTGTTCTTAGGGAATACCATTTACTCTCAGTCTTTTCCATCTGTGAATTAAGTATTCTGCATTCAAACAATTTGTTCTTCCACCAGCGCCAAACATGCCACCCGGGCCATCTCTCGCCTTTTCTCCCATCTCCCATGCGCAGATTGCCAAATGTTCAACGGCCAGCCAGAGCCTCTTGGTGTCTGTCCTGTGAGGAATTTGGAGAGCCTTTGAGCGAGACAGCAGAAAGCCAAGCAACTCCCCCGCTCGTCTGTGGGAGAGCCATCATAATAATTTGTGCCCCATACATACAGCACCGTTCCGCTCACTGCATCCTAACAGCCCCCGACCCTAGGCTGTCGGCCCGGAATTGTGCCCGTAATCTTGGGCGATGCCTGCCGGGCAAGGTAATTGTATTAGAAGTTGCTTCAAAACCAATCCGCTGTTTCAGTCACTCAAGGTCGAAATTCTGCCGCCACAGAACAAGCGTTGGGTTGAAAGCCTTTGGCAGCGTGGGCCAAACGAGTAAATCGAGGCATGTCAGCACCCAACCCGAAAGAAGTTTCATGATGTTGTGGGTAGCAAAAGCGCTCGGGAAAATGGGTGAGTTGAAGAGGAGAGACAAAGAGGAAACGAGAACCGGATTCTGAGGGAGGGGGTTTATACTGTTTCGTACCTGCCCAATCTGGAGCCTTGGGTGATATTGTTCTTTCCCGTGTCGCTCGACATGATCGACATGATCAGCCCACAGTTGAGAGTCCAACCCTCTTTCCCCAGGCTGTTGATGTTGAGAGTTCGAAGAAGGCTTGAAGCGAGTGGGCGGTGGTGCCCGACAGCAGGCTCAAAGCCGCACTGTGACCGATAGCAGTGCAGAAGCACCAGGAGCAACTCCAAGCCGGCCAATTCAGGCAACTTTGACTTTAGGGTGATGGACACCGTCCTCTTAGGTTGTACTCGTCTGCCGAGAAGGCTCGTTCTGACTTCCAGGTTCTCGAGCCATCATCCATGGTCTCGCCCAATCTAGGAAAGAACTCCATACCTCCGGCAAAAGCAGCGGCCGTCGTCTAGTCAAGCTACTCCTCACATGAGCAACAACTGCCGCTTCCATTCCCACATCATCAACATCCACCGCTTTTTATTCCCCAAAATCGACAGCTTGGCCCTGCACATCATACATGTTCTGAAGGCATCTCAGCCGACCAGCACCATCGTCGCTCCGAGGTTGTCGTTGCGAGGTTGTTATGTACTCGTATGAGTGGCCATAGTGAGAGAAACGGAGATTGGTTGTCTCTTGGGAAATTGTTTGAACATTTTGGCAGTTTGTCCTTCAGGCTTGGGACCACCGAGTGTCCTATGGGTGAGGTGTGGTTAGAGTTAACGAGAAGATCCGCAGCTGGCAGCACCTGTGCAGCATAATCCACGTGACTCTCCAAAGTGCCGATGCTATGCGACATCACTCGGCAACAGCTGTGATCCCTGGCAGGCGCGGCTAACAAGAGCCGACGGCTGCTTGCCGCCCCCTCTCCTCTTGCCGATTGATGGCCTGAACAACACACAGCACACACAATGGCGAGGATCGCGCTGCTCTCACGACGGTTTCTGGCCCGCGGGCCATCTATGCGCACTGCTCGGACGTTTGCGACAGCGTCCGACACGCAGCAGCAGCGCCCGCCGGGCGACTACCGCGTGAAGCTCGTCGAAGTTGGCCCGCGCGATGGTCTCCAGAACGAGAAGAGGGCCATCCCGCTGGCTACCAAGCTCGAGCTGATTGACCGGTTGGCGAAGACCGGGTTGACCACCATTGAGGCGGGATCATTTGTCTCGCCGAAATGGGTGCCCCAGGTGCGCCGCCCTCCCTAACCCTCACCCCCATACTTCCGCAACGACTAACTTGCCGTCTAACTAGATGGACAACTCCTCCGAAATCCTCTCCCACCTCCTCACGCACCCAACCGCCGCCCCTCACCCCCTCACCTTCTCCTTCCTCGCCCCCAACATCAAAGGCCTTAACAACGCCTTCGACATCCTCTCCCAACACCCCACCTCCTTCGCAACCTCCACCGTCACCCCGACAAAGGAAAAACCCGCCCTCGAAATCGCCGTCTTTGCCTCCGCCACCGAGTCCTTCTCCCAAAAGAACCTCAACTGCGACATCGCCACCTCGCTCGCCCGCTTCAAGGAGGTCATCCAGGCCGCGAAAGACACCCACTCGCTGCGCGTGCGCGCCTACATCTCGGTCGTGCTCGGGTGTCCCTTCGAGGGGTACGACACCGACCCGCACAAGGTGGCGGAGATCGCGACGGCGCTGATGGAGATGGGCGCGGACGAGATCGCGCTGGGGGATACCACGGGTATGGGCACCGCGCCGCGGACCAAGGAGCTGCTGACGTGTTTGAGTGCGGCCGGGGTGAGGAATGAGGATGTGGCGATGCATTTCCATGATACGTACGGCCAGGCGCTGGTGAATACGGCGGTGGCGCTGGAGCATGGGATTAGGACGTTTGATTGCAGTGTTGGGGGGTTGGGTGGGTGTCCATATAGTCCTGGGGCGACGGGGAATGTGGCGACGGAGGATGTGGTGTATTTTATGGAGACGTTGGGGATGGATACGGGGGTCGATTTGGATGCGGTGGTGGATATTGGGGAGTGGATTACCAAGGAGATTGGGAAGGAGAATGGGAGTACTGTTGGGAAGGCTGTGTTGGGCGCAAGGAAGAGGGCTGAGGCTCCAGGGCAGGCGAAGGCCTGAAGGACAGAGGATGTGCCAGATATGATAATGAACTGTTTGACTTCCACCTTTTGCTCAAGCCTGGGCCATGTGTCCGTGGATGGTGTAGGATGACATTAAACTATGTCAGTAGGAGAGAAGAGCTGCTCAGGCTGGGGAAGCTGCCGTCTTCGTTTGATGAAAGTTGAACGAAAGTTGCGTTAACCTATCACAAGTATCAGGTTCAGGCGTTGGCGAAACCGAGAACATAAACACGAAGAGCAATGTTTGGTTACGTGCCGTTTATTGATCCTCCTTTGCGAATGTGTTGGCTACAATGAACGGGAAGCAAGTCGTTGCTTCGCAATACACCTGATGACCTGTCAGCAGCTATCCACGATTTGCTGGCGCGAGGACCTACCTTGACAGCATCCGCCCCAATCTTGATCTTGCCCCACGAGACAGCCTCGTCCGGCCTGGCGCCGGCATCACTGCCGTCAAACTCCTGCGCTGTGTTGATGTACACAGCCGACTCGGCGCCGTTCCGCATCAAGCAGGCATTCGCGATGTGGTGCTTGACAATACCGCCGCCCAGGATGATCATGCCGGCGCGCTTCGCCCTTACAGACATGGTGTTGATCTTGCGGATGTCCTCAACAATGTCAATGCGCAGCTGCTTCGGCGACGACTTGAAGGTGTGGAAGTACAACATGTCGCCGAGACTGCCGTCGGTGAGGGCGGGACAGAACACGGGAATGTTGTTCTTGTACGCCCAATAGTAGACGGACCGCTCGTCGTTGATCTCCTTGCCGAGGCGGTGGATCACCTTGGACGGCGTCCAGTTGATCTCTTCCTCGGTGGCCTTGCTCGCTTCCTGCTCTTCCAGCATCTTGTCGAGAATGGGCACGACCCAGTCCTCGAAGGCGCAGTAGTTGGAGTTGGGGACGACCAGGTTGCCTATCCGGTTGAGGCCCTGGGACCGCAGCTCAGAACCGACGGCGCTGAAGGACGACATGTAGGTGTCGCCCAGGCACTTGATGAAGTCCTCCTCAATGCCGCCGGCCGTGGTGACGATGGCAGACACATGGTTGTGCTCAACCAGGTACCGGAACACACCCCTGAGGCCGGAAGATATCATGTTGGAGGTGTAGCCTAAGAAGATGGTCGTCTTGTCCCCCGTCTCTGGGTCTTTCCATGCTCGCTGGACTCGGTTAGTGTGTGGGCTGTGCCGTTGCCGTGGTGCCCGGCTCCAATATCTCTGCAAGCAAGCTAACCGGTTCGTACCATTTCGTTGATGATGCGGACAGCCTCGCACATGGACGAGGCCTGGAAGCCCATGTGCTTCATGCCCTGGAAGAGGTCGTCGACGGTAATGGGCCGGCCCTTAAACTTGTTGAAGTCGAGCTCCTCCACCTTCTGTGAGCCCTCGGGCATCTCGACCGACTTGACCAGCACCGCCTCGGTTGCGGCACTGGGAGGCTGGTTGGAGGTCATCTTGGCGGGGTGAGAGGTGAGAGGGGCTGGGAGGAGTACTGGTATCACAACGTTGGCCGTTGAATGGAGACGAGGTAGTGTTATGATGTAGTTTCCCGCGTGGGCGTGTTCCCGTGTATCGTTACCCTGCAATCCTTCGGATGAACAGCAAGCCTCGTTGGTGTTGTGTTTGTCAGAAACCCCACTTGTGACTGTTGCCAAGTTGGGTTGTTGGAAATACTTTGCGATGAGCGAGTCAAGTTCTGCTTTCTGGGGTTCAGAGTCCCGAGATATGGGTTGGGGTCTCGTGAGAATTTCGGAAATTGATTGTGTTCTCAAGATGAGGACTATGACCACTTAGCCATCAGACCTGGAAATCTCAAAATCCCAAACTTCCAGAACCTCGAATCGTGAAACAAAACAGGCCGATGTTGCCTGATGCCCCGAACAAGGGTGCACTAACATTTAAATTTCTGCTGCTTCAAGATGCCCCACACACTTTTCGGCGCTTGTGGCAGGGGCGATCGAAGCCTCTTCGGTGGACCTTCAACCCAATCAGGGCTAGCGTGCTGCGTAAGGCACGGGACTGCTCCACTTTCTGGGGATCTCGGGCAAACGCTGGTGTGGGTCCTTGCAGGGCTTCGCTGCACGAAGAGGACGAGACCGACGAGAGCGACGAGAGGGGGCAGCAATTGGAGATCCACATCGAAAGCACTGGCCATCCAATCTTGAGCCAAGTCTGGTCCCGATTCTCCATTCTCCCCCAAAACACCCGCTGCCGTCGAAATCGCGTCTCTGTTTCATCATCTCCAACAACGAGCCCAAGAGTGTGTCGCCGACGTCGCCTGGCTGTGGTCGCAGTTCTAGCACGCTTCTGCTTCCCCCACTCCGCTGCTGCCGCATGTTTTGATGCGCGCTGTCCCAGTTCGACCCGCGAACCGCGACCCGTTGCCGCTTTGACTCGCCCTGACAACTGCGCCCGGCAAGCACCAGCACCACCACTAGCACCACCACCATCACCAGCAGCACGCCTCCAACCAACCCTTCTTCACCCAATTCATCCGCGACTCTGCTTTTCCATCATCAACCATCCGAAGCCCGGAACGAGCGAGGTTTTGCTGCACGATTTGTTGTCTGCAACACGCCATGAGCAGCCACGGGCAAGATTGCACAACTCGGTAGTTATCAGGCAGCCTCGGGCATCTTGAAATGTACGTTACCATGGATTCATTCTGCCGTCACCTCACACTGGATTTTCCACTCTTCCCACTCTTTTTCGCACCATTTCTCCACCCAGCAGGCGCAAAGTCAGGGTCTCTGCAAGCAAGCATACGGACACGGTTCAGTCCGCAATCAGGATGTTCAACACAGAGCCAGGCCTTACGCCATGACGCTGCTACCTCGGCCCAAGCAGCAGCAAATCGCGACGACCGCTACCGCTGAGCCCACGCTGACATCTCTGATGGCAGGTCGAGGTATCCCGGCGCCCGTTTTGACGGTGGTCGCCGTTCCCGTTCCCCTCGGGATCGTTCTCCATATGGGGATCGCGGGGAGCGCGGTCCACAATATCCCGATGCTGACCGCCGTCGGCCTCCCATAGATTCCCGCGGTGCCCCGCCGGGATTCCCCCCAGACCGTGATGGCTTCCGTGATTCCCTCTCAGGAATACAGCCTCCCCGCGGTCCGAAAGCCCTGCTGGACCCGCCTTCAGGCCCTCGCGGTGGTGGATTCGCCGGAGACTTCCGTGGCGGGAGAGGCCGGGGTGGAGGACGCGGTCGCCCATGGCGGGACGACGGTAGAGACGTTGGCCGCGACCGCGACGACTACCGAGACCGCCTCCTTTTTAGAGACGACCGGAGCCGCGAGCGCGAACGAGAACACCCGAGAGACCGCGAGAGAGAATGGCAGCGCGACCCCCGCGACCGAGTCGATTTCCCCCGAGTCCGAAGACCATCGCCCCCTCCCTTACGGCCACGGTCGCCACCGCCTGGGAGAGATTTCCGGGATGCAAGGGACGGGCCGCCTCTAGGAGTCGACGCTGAGCGGCCAAGACGCGGATCTAGAGACGGCCCGCTGTCGGCTGGCTCCTCGAACTCGGACCCTATGTTCGCCCCCTCGCCCTTCCGTGGCGGCTTTTCCCGTGGCGGGGGGAGAGGCGGTGGCCGAGGGCGAGGGGATTGGGACCAGAGAGCTGGAAGAGATAGGGTAAATTTCTATGACCGAGATCGTTACCCGCGGAGCCGCTCTCAGGAAAGCCGATGGGGCCGCGAGCAGGAAGACCGAGATATTCGGGACAGCAGGTACCCGGACACTGTTAGGGATGTGCGTGACGATCGGGAAATCAGGGACCGGGAGAACAGGGAGCGGGAGCTCCTCCGCCCGAAACCTGACCGCATCCCTCACGAGCCCCCGCCACCTGCAAAGGATGTCTCGCCCCCGCCTCTGGCCCCCTCTGCGCCCGCATTCGGTTCGGTTCCCAGTCGCCAACCAACATCAACAACAGAAATTCAGTCGCTGACTGGAAAGCCCCCGCCGACCGGCCCCAGAGCACTCACCGAGGATCGGCCTCTTTCTGCTGGCCAGGTCGTCAATGAGAGGCCTCCGCCTACCGGTCCGTCTAAGGCGGCGTTGCCAGATGGTGGTCCTCCCATCCCCCTGGGGCCTCGCGCCCAACAGCAGAAACAGCAGCGTTCGAGCAAGCAGTGGATTAACCCCTCACTAGCTGTCAAGAAGGCGCAGGAGTCCCCAAAATCCGCGAGAGCCCAGAATTTCCCGCCACCGCAGCCGAGACCCCTCGGCAGCTTTTCATCGCACGGCGACTTCCACCGAGAGTTTGACAAACGCCCCCTTAGTCCTGGGGCTAGGTCAGATTCTCATGCCCCATCCCTGGATCGATATGGACCTCATGTGGCTACCGGTCCGAACGAGATTGCTATCAAACCTGGGAGGGGCTCGCAGTCTGCCAGGGCGTCGGTTGACCGCGACACCAGAACATTTAGTGGCGATGTCAGGATAGGCGGCATGGATGCTGACAGAGCCGCCCGCGAGCCGGAGCAGCCCCAAAAGGAGAAGGCGGCAAGCCCGGTTTTGCCGAAACCTCCGACCCTGCCAGCGGAGGCACCCAAGGAAGAGCTGAAGGAGCCGCCAAAAATCGAAAAGAAGCACACAGTGCTCGCCATTCCGTCCGCTCGGGTCCAGTTGCCATCCCGAGAACCAGAAACTCCTGTCTCGGACGAGTCTTCCGAGTCGGATGATGACGAGGACATGGATGTGTACTTTGAGCGGGAAATCGCCAAGACAGAGGCCGAGCTCAGGAAGCTCGCGGATGCCGTTGACAAGGTTCCAATGTCCATCGTCAGGCGATACGCGACTGCGGTCCATGAGGCGGTACTTGCCGTAGTCAACGATAGCGTTGGCTTGGTGGACATGGTTGGGTTGATCCCCGACAGGCTGACCTTCCCCTGCCCGAAGCCCGGAAGTCTGGTGGCCGACAAGGAGATGCCTGATGCGGAACCTCAGGGAGAAATGGCAATGGAAGCGGAGAAGGCACCGGAGGAGGCGCAGGAGCAGGAGCAGGAGATGCCACCCATGATTCGTGAGCCGTCAGCAATCCCTACCGTGGAGGAGGACGACAGGTCGGTACATCCGCCCGAGCCCCGGCCAAAGGTTGAGGAGATGGACACGGAAGGGTCAGGACTACCAACGATACCAACCGTGGAGGATGCGAGACGCCAGGACGAAGATGTGGAAATGCAGCATGTTCCGGAGCCCGAGATTGCGGCGCCCCCGCCACGCCGGTCAGCGTCGGTCAACGGCACGTTGCGCGACGGGCAGCCTACCGAGCCCTTCCCGCATCCGTTCGGTCAACCGGAACCCGCGAGGAGCACTATATCGGCAGACGAGAGAAGCGAAGACAGAACTGAGGACGATGCAAGCATTTATGGGAGTGTAGAAGCCGTCAGGGAGTTCTCCCCCACCCCGCCTACCGAAGACCTTCCCATCTTTGATGTTAAGCCGTGGTATCAGAGCCAGCGAGTTCGAGCACTGGGCGAAGAGTCACCGGAGTTCACCGATTTCTTCATGGGTCGCGTCCGCGACCAAACCGCGGTTACGGAGCTTGCCCAGGAGGAGTTGCGACGCGAATACTCAAAGAACTACGAGGCTTATCTCCGGTTCACTCTTTCGGATGACCCAGTCGCTGTCAAGAGTCGCGAGTACGTTACCAGCGCTGGGGCCCCGTCAGGAACAACTGGTAAGGCGGCCAGCACAGAATCGAAGCCTGAAGGGGGCAGAAGAGGCGCAGGCCGTTTCTCTACCGAGCTGGATCTCAACTATGCGATTAAGGAATCCATCCGCGAGCATCAAGAAAGGCAGGAGAGGGAGGAAAGAGCACAGAAGGAGAAATACCGCACGGAAAAAGAGGCGGTCATCCCAGACATGTTTTGGACAGCGGAGGAGAGGGAGCGGGTCACCTACTATGACACGGCTGGGCTGCTACCTCTGGAGAAGCTGGTTGCTACCTGGCAGGTTGTCCCTCGCCATCTCAACTTTACCCAGGAGGAGGCCGACAAGTTCGAAAAGGCGTACCTTGAGGCCCCCAAGCAGTGGGGCAAGATCGCCAAGGAACTGCCCGGCCGCGACACCGGCGCCTGCATTCTCTACTACTATGCCAAGAAACGCGAGCTCAACCTCAAAGACAAACTTAAGAAGCAGCCTAGGAGGCGCAGGAAGGGCCAAGGGAGAAAGCAGCGTTCTAGCGCATTGGTGTCAGAGCTGGGCACTACCGAGAACGAGACGGAAGACGCGGCGAACCAGGAGGGAGGCGAGAATGGTGAGCGTCGGCGTCCTCCTCGCCGTGCTGCGGCGCCCGTCTGGGGCCAGGATGTCACCCCGAACCCGGAGTCCGATAGTGCCACTCCGGCGCCGACACCTGGTCGCCGGAGGGCCGGGACAACTGCGGATACCAAGAACGACGCCGGCGGCGAAAAGCCAGAAGGCCCCAAGAGAGGCGGCCGGAAGCCCCGTCAGCCGAAAGCAGACAAGGAGCCGAAGGTGCCAAAGCAGCTGGCCCAGGCGCCCGGTGCGGGCCCCCTCGCCGTCCCGGCCAAAACAGGCCGGTCGCGCGCAAACTCCAGACCCCAGCAAGTCCAAGATTGGGGTGTGTCGGCGCAGACCCCTGTCGACCTCGCGGCTCGGGTACCCCTTCCTTTCGAGGCCCCTCAGGGGTCCATGCAGCCACCGCTGGTTCCCGTCCCACAGGCGCCGTTGGCGAACCCAGAGAGAGCGATGCCCCCGATGGCATCCACCATGTCGGAGGTCATGGCGCCCCCGTCGCTCCGTCCCGAACCGCCCCCGCCGCCCGCTTCAGTCGCAACGTTTGAGATCGCTCAGCCAGCCGGACCTGAGCGCATCCGGACCCCCCAGCAGGCGTCGAGCTACTGGAGCGTGTCGGAGACCACCGACTTTCCGGGCTTGCTACGTGCATTCGGGACGGACTGGGCTAAGATTGCCAATCACATGCAAACCAAGACAGCAACTATGGTACGGGTCTTCCCTCCGCAACTGAGACATCGTTGGCTAACCCTTCTCACAGGTCAAGAACTACTATGTACGACAGACGAAAGAAGGAGGCAAGCCGGAGTGGGAACAGCTCGCCACAGAAGCAGACGCAAAGGCCCAGAGAGGCGAAAAGCGCCCCGCGCCGCCGACCCCAACACAAGGGCCAAGAAAGCGGTACGACGTGTCATCTGCTGGTCACAGGCCGCTTGCTGCTGCTGAGCCCGACGAGGCAATGATCACAAAGGTCGAGCCTCCGCAGAACCAACCATTCTCCCGCTTCCAGGTCCCGATTGCACAGGCTGTGCCAACTTCGCATCAGCTTGTCCAACCAGCGCCGCCCATGCCATCAACACAGCCAACGGGACCGGCTTCCACGCAAGCGATGTCACCTCACATCCACCCTCACCCTCTCCGTCCACCAGCTCCTGCCTATCCCTATCCTGAGAGGGAAGCGGACGTGCCGCCGGCACAGGTTCAGCAGCCTGTTCGGGCTCCCCCGAAGTCTATTCACACTGCCGTACCCGTCACTCCCATTTCTGAACCTGCACCCCGCCCGGCACAGTGGGCAACCGATTTGGGTCCTCAGTTCTCGTTGCTGTCCCAGCAAAAGGAGGCTCGTGGTGTCCGCGACGCCCGGGAGCGGCCAAGACTGGACTTCACCCCGCGCGAGTCGCCACGGCCGGTTGAACGGGCACCGTTGCGCATGAAGCAAGAACCTGAGCAAACACTGCACCACCAAGAGACATATTCTCAATACCCGCCGCCGCAGCGTGGCATGTCTTCTCGGCTTGAGCCGGCTCCTCTCGCCAGGCAGCCGGAGCCAACGCGCGCTGCCCCAAACTCAACATACGCACCACCTGTCCATGCGCAGGCTGTCCGTAGCGCGCTCAGTGACGCCCTGCCCGTACAGCAGGGCCCCCAGTTACACACAAGGGACGACAGGCCGATGTCGAGCATGCAGCCACAGACACCCGTGTCGATGCAAGAGCCATATGGAATGGCCCGCGCAGCCGCTCCTCTCCCTCCACCTCCCCAGCCACATATGCAAGCCCAGCCGCACCAAGGGGCGGCTCCATCTCGGCCCCCGGAGCGCAAGAGTAACATAATGTCGTTGCTCAATGACGACCCGCCGCCTCCGCCAAAGAGAATCATTGATGTGTCTTCGATTAAGCCGAGCTCTACACCGCCCCCCCAGGCAATGGTTCGTGGCCCGCCGCCGCCCTCGCAAGCGCCGCGCCGAGAGGTCGAGACTGGGTACCCGTATGGCCGCGCCTCTGCTCAGACACCGCAGTCAACAATCCCATCGCTCAAGCCATACCAAACTCAGTCGCCGCAACCCCAGCACATCCGTGTGCCGAGTTCTGGGATGGTGGATGTGTCAGAGGCACAGCGAGACTACTATACGCGACAGTCGTATGGGTCTCAGCACCCGGTTAGCGCAGCGGGCTCGCCTGTATCACATTCAACCCACCATTACTCTCAATCAGGGCAGCATGTTCAGCAGCATGGCCAACAATCTCAGATGGGCTACCAGGCACAGCAATCGTACCAGCCGTACCAGGTCAGTCAGCCGCATGCTGCTTCTCCGACGCCACAATATGCGCCACACCCTTCCATGTCCGGGAGACGTGAGGCCCCGACCCCATCCGCACGCGAACAGTGGTCGCACCAGCAGTCAGCGGCGATACAGCAGCAGCAGCTGATGCAGCAGCAAATGCATCAACAGCAGCAGCAACAACAACAACAACAACAACAGCAATCGCCCTGGCCGCCATCGCATCAAGTACCCCCCAAGTCGTCGCAACCCGTCCCGGCCCAATCAGCCTGGGGCGCTCAACATGGCGGTGTCCAAGCCAAACCATCCGTCAGCAGTCCCCTCCCGCCGCAGCAGCACCACTCCTGGCCAACATCCGGTGCCAGTCAGCAGCAACCCCACCCCCTCAACCTCCGCGACCCCCGCCCTCCATCCGTCTACGACGCGCAAAGCCCAACATCAGGCATGGTCCACCACCAGCACTCGGGCTCAATCGGCAGCTCCCGCTATGCACCTGGCCCGCCGCAAGACTCCAGGCGTGGCGAGCCCGTCCCGCAGTCTGGGCCCACGGGCCAGCCACCCTATGTCCGGTACAGCAATACCCCCGGCCCCGTGGTGCAGCAAACTCGGGACCCTGGGATTGTGAGGAGTTACACGCCGGTTTCGGCAGGAGGTGCAGGCAGTGGTGGTGGAAGCGGTGGTGGTGGCGGGTTTGACCCCCGCGGACCCCCGCCTACACAGCAGCAACAACAGCAACAGCAAGCGGTGCAGGATCACCAGCGCTATGTGCAACAACAGCAGCAGGAAGCTGCGCTGCAGCAGATGAGGGAGGCGCATATGCGGGAGATGGGGCAACGGGAGATGGGCGGGAGGGAGATGAGGGAGATGGGTGGCGGCGGTCACGATCCGAGAGAGCAGCAGCAGCTGGGTGTGCTGGGGAGGCAGCAGCAGCAGCAGTTGAGGCCGGTTGGACCTGGTGATCCGCAGCAGGGTCCTCCGACGGGGCCTGGTGGGCAGGGGCCGCAGGTTGGGCAGGGGATGGGGGGGGTGTATAATGAGCGGGGGGAGAGGAGGTATTGAGGTGGAGGGAGTGGGGGGTGAGGATGAACGTACCGCGGTGTTGTCCTCGAGAACATGCTTCGAGAAGAGTTCGTTGGGCAGGTGGAAAGGTTATGCCGTAATCTGTTTCCGTCAGATGGAGCAACTCCGATGGAGCAACCCCTGGTTTTGGTTGGCAGTTGAACGGCTTTAGCAAGCTGGGAAGATTGAGCCCTGAGCATATGTGAAGGCCAACAATCCGGGTTCTGGTTTTGGGGCTTGGAGCGGAGATTTGCATTGGCCAAACGGGGAAACACACAAGGGGTGGGGCGGTTGCTGTTCACGTGGGCGGTTCATGAGATTGGGGATGTAACGTTAAGGAGTAGATGTTTACATAGCGGGTTGGCGGTTGCTTTTGGGTGTTTTCGGTCAAGCAATATTACGAGCAGTTGATGAGCTTTGGGTTTTCATAACTTCTTGAGAAAGCGCCCTGTTGTATTCCATGTTTGAGCCCCTGTCTATTGGTGTCCCCCGCAAGTCTTTGAAGCTGCCCCAGCCATGGAGAGCTTTCATCCCTCTGCCATCCTCATTGCTTGGCTCTTCAGAGCTTCGCGTACACTCCCTCCTCAAACTCCCTCATCAGCGGCGTCACCAACGGGTCGGCCGGGAACGCGATCTGCGTGCCGAACGCGCCACACGCGCCCTTGGTCGGGTCGATGAACTGGAATGTCATGTCAGCACCTTATGCTCCTCCATCACCCTAGACTGCAGTGTACTCACCCAACTCAGGTTCCAGACGCCTCCCCACTGGAGGAACCCCTTCCCACGATAAGCACCCTCCTTTCCCTCCTTCACCGTCAACATCCCACCCGCACTCCAGTCATACTCGGTATCCTCCCCCTTGGGCATCCACCCCACCACCCAGGGAACCGTGTTCACCGTCTCTTGCATCGCCTTCCTCGCCTCCTCTTCCCTCAACAACGGCTCAAACAACAACTTCGCGGTTCCCGACTCCAAAATCCTCCCATCATCAACCGCCAGCGAATGCAACACCTTAACATACTCCCCAATCCCCCCATGCAGCCCCTCCCCCCCAAACGCCGCCTTCTCAGCATCAATCGCCACCGGCAAATCCCCCACCTTGCCCGTCTCCGGGTTCCTCACCGCCATCCCCGCCAACTCGTACTCCCCCGTGTACTTCGCAGGGTGGAACGTAATCCCGCCCCTCGGCACGCCCACCGGCGCGAGAACATGTTCATACAGATACTCGTCCAGCTTCTTCTCACTAACAACCTCCACTAACCTCCCCGCCCAGTCCATACTGCTCCCATACACCCACCCCTCACCGGGCTCAAACAGCAGAGGATACCCAAACTTCTCATCCACCGTCGCGCCACCCCCCGCAGGGCCAGGCGCGAACGGCACCGGCAGCGGCCGGCCCGTCGCGCGCGCCCATTGCCCCAGCTCGTCGGAGAGCAGGAGATACCCCGTGCCAGCGGAGTGGGTGAGCAGGTGGCGCACGAGGATGGGTTTGGTGCGTGGAGTGAGGATGGGCGCGCCGGTGGTGGCGTCGAAGCCGCGCAGGATGGGCTGGGATGCGAGCACCGGGAGGTAAGGGGCGATGTCGGTGTCGAGGGTGAGGTGGTTGTGTTGGATGAGGTGCAGGATTGAGAGGGATGTGAGGAGCTTGGACATTGAGGCTAGGGAGAGGAGGGTGGATTGGGTGATGGGGGGGGAGGAGGGGGAGAGGGAGGTGGGGCCGAGGGAGAGGGTGTAGGTGATTTTGCCTGGGGGAAGGAAAATGGGCGTTAGTGACGATGGGGTGGAGGGAGGGGGGGGGGGGGGGGGGGATAAGTACCGGACTTGTCCTTGGCGGCGACGACCGCGTGGGGGATGACGCCGTCGTCGACGGCCTTTTGGAGGCGGGCTTCAAATTCGGGAGTCATGGTTGACTTCTTTGTGGGTTTTGGTGTGTATGGTTGTCTTGGTGTTGATGTTAAGCTTGGATCTGATGTTCAAGCATCACCAGCAAGTTCAGCCGAGGGAACGCCCCCAAATATACCCTCCCCTTCACACTCAACCCTCCTCCCAATGCAACACAACACATGTCCTCGCAAGCACAGCTCTTCTGGACCCCACCTTCCGCTTCGGATAGTTACACGCGGCCGCGGCAACAAACACCGTCATCTCAGCATGCTACCCCTACCCAGCATCGGCCGCAGCGCCTTCAGCGGATCCATAAACGGGGCATCCAAGGGCTGAGCTTAATAAATCCCCGATCCCCGCGGCAGCCAATGAATCGATCATTGTGCAGCTGTCTGGAATCCAATCCCACAGCGCAGGTTGAAGATGTGTCCTGTTGGTTTGTGAACAGGCCAGCGCGTTTTCGGTTTCTTCGGTTTCCTGTGAAGAGTGCATCGGACTGTACCTTGCATGTACCACAGCCCGCAGGCCTCGACTGGTCCACACATGATTGCTGTGGTGGGTTCGCCCAGAATGGTATTTGTGCAGACAAAGGTTCCGACCAAAGTCTCCGGAGAACTTAAGCAGGGTTCGGGAAGATCACGTAAGACGTCTATATTCAGGCTCAACGTCAACACTTAATTCCCAGGAAACCCCTCCCTTTCTCAACCAGGCCCGTCAGCATTGGGGGCTGAGGCAATACCCAGCAAATACCCCTCTGCCATTTTCGACATCTGCACCGATACTCTGAGAAACGACCAAGTCATCAACGGAGCTCATACCCAAGCCCGGAAGCAGACAAAACAGCAACAGCACTCGCGATACTATTAGCCAAGAAAGATACAAGGAGCTAGACAGTTGATGTGACCGTAACAGCAACGGCATCAGTAGGAGGGACTAAACAACCCCGTCAGCCGGCCCAAAAGATAGAAAGACAAAAAGAAGAAAAGACAGAAGACAATACAGGGGTATATTCGACAGCAGCCACGCCCCTCACTCCTCGCTCTCCCCGTGTCATGACCCCGTCACATCACAATCCATGCGAAACAGCCAGAAAAACATAACAAAAACCGTTGCCTCCCTAGTTATAACCCCAAATCAGACCACCACGGATCACTTATCCCCCACACCTTCGCCCATCTCATCATCACCATTAACCTTGTCCTCTCCCTCTCCTCCATCTTCACCGCCCTCCCCCACCTCCTCACCCGGCGTCTCCTCCTGCGCCTCCGCCCCCTCCTCCACACTCACAATCCCATTCATCCTCTCCCACACCTCCCTCCTAATCCGATCATCCTTCGCCTTCCTCGCCCTCTCCACCTCCTCCACCCCGCCACTCTTCTTCAGCTTCCCCTCCTCGACAAAATTCACCAGCTCCTTCGTCAGCGGATTCTCCCTCCTCCTCTCCAGCTCCTTCTGCCTTAGCTTCTCCGCGCGCTCAATCGCCTCCAGCCTATTCTCATGATTCGGCTGCAGCGCCCTGACCTCGCCCAACACCCCCTCCTTGGCGGCGTTCGGGTCCGCCAGCGCGGCGTTCTCCCGGATTGAGTTCAGGCCCTTGCTGAACTGGCGCGAGATGATCCCGCTTCCGATGCCGTTCGTCCCGGCGTCCTTCATCTGCTCCTTCGTCGCCTGCTCGACCAGTGCAAACGTCTCCGACGCCTTCTCCAGATCATCGCGCAGATCCACGATCAAATCCTCCACCAGCCGCAACTCATCCCGTCCCTGGCACACATCCTCCAGCTCCTTCTCCCAAATCTTAGTCCAAATCGGCTTCTCGCGCTTCATGTACTCCTCCATCTTGCTCAGCTCCTTCGTCAGCAGCGTGATATCCCTGGTGACGGCCTCGAGCTGGCGCGGGAGGGGCCGCACGCCGCGGTGCACGACGTCCTTCCTTAAATCCTCGACCAGGTCCTGTAGGTCGTCGACCTTGTTGACGAGGCGGTCGCTGTCCGAGTTGAGCGACTTGCGGCCCGAGACGACGTACGAGCGGCCCGTGTCGCCCTCGATGTCCGGGACGGCGACCTTGACGGCGGCCATCTTGACGTTGGCGGCTTTGCTGCGGAGGGCGGACATGGATCCTTGGATTTCGGATTGAAAATTCGAGTATGTCTGTCGGAGTACTGCGAGGTCGCGGCGGAGGGATTGAATTTCCGAGAGCTGGGCTGGGTTGAGCTTGCGGGCGGCTAATGCGGGGCCGGCTTGTTTGGGGGATTCGGCGGGCGCCGCGACGATAGTGGGGGGTGCGGCGGCCAGCTGGGCGAGATCCTTGGCTGTCTCCTGCTGGCGTTCTGATACTCTTTGCAGAGCGACGCCATGGTCGTCGACGTTCTGCTTCATGTCCTCCATCATCTTCTTAAGCGATCCAAGGCCGTCATCGATGTGTCGCTTAACCTCGTCAAGGGCCTCCACATTGAGCACAAGGACTGTGCGGTCCTTAATGTCGGACAGGTCCTCAAGCTCATGGCGCACACCGGAAATGGGATCCTGGATGTAGATGTCTGGTAGATCAGCGCCATTCTGCTGCGTGTTCCATGAGAACTTCTCAATGAATGCCAGCTGCAGGCGCCCGATTGACAGCTCTTCGTATCCCCCGGCGAGCACAAACTTCTTGACCTTAGACTTGTACTGCAGAAACAGTGTCAAATCCTTCGTCGCTGGCGGAGTCTCGGTAAAGGTGCTCGGTGGCTTCTCAGGGGTAGTGACGTGAGCTGGGACGGCGGGAGTAGGGGTGGGCGTCGAGGGCTTCTCTCGTTCTCCATTTTCGATTCCCATCATCGGCATGATGTCAGGGGGGGGTCCGAATAATGTCGCGCTCGGTCGGTACTTCTCGTCGTCATCGGGGGTTGGCGGCTCAGCCTTCGCAGCGGGAACCTCGGCTGGAAGCTCCTCCGGTTCCTCTGACACCCGGCTGGGAACTCGGATAGGTGAAGAGTCGAGGTTAGCCGATGGGGCCTGGCTGGACATGTTGCGCTTGTGGCGACCGGGAGTATCTCTCGTCTGCACAGCCCGTATGGACTCTCTAAGCTCGCCCCTGCCGCGGTTTGGGATTGGGGTCGTCTGTGGAAGCATCGGGATTCCAGCAGCCTGGGCGCCGAGATGCTTGGATATTTGGTAGGCCGAGTACCTTCGAGATGCACGCCTTTCAAGGTCACCTCCTCTTTGCAGAGCTGCCAGGGCGCTCTGCTGGGATGCCTTGGGCGGCGGCGGAGGCGGGAAAAAATTATCCAAGCCACCCAAATCGCCCGTCGAGGGGCCGGATGGAATCGTCTCGTCACCCGGGTAGGGAGGGAGCACGGGGATGTTCTGCATCGTAGTGCTCGAAAGGCTTGACTGCTCCGAATTGAGCGAGCCACGAGACTGGTCGCGAGCGAGGAAGCGTTTGGTGGGCGAGGCCGTCGCATCCCGTCTACTATCGTCTTGGCGGAGATCCGGTCGATATCCGTCCTCCAACCCTTCGTTTAACAATGTCGTAAGCCCAGTGTTGGCGCTCCCAATCGTGCTGACACTTGTCGTCCTCGGGGGGACCGGAGGGTTGCCGGGAGAGCCGCCACTTCCATCGCTGCCATCCTTTTCCCGCTGTTGTTTCTGCCTCAATCTCGTCTGTTTCCGCTTGAGTCCGTGTAGCAGATTGATGATGATATCGCGGATCTTGGGCAGATATTTCTCGAGGCTCTCTGCGCTGGCCTCCTGGCTAAGGGTGGCCTCGAGAATATTCCGCAAGAGCTCGGGTACGTTGCCCAGGTCGGAAGTATCGACGTTGATAGCGGTGAAGGCACGGCAGGCCATGTTGAACTCGTAGCCCAGTCGGACGTAGACATCGGACACCTGGGTGTCGGTAGCGTTTTTTCGGGACCATTGTGTGAGGGTCTCGAGCAGTTGCTTGGTGGCCACAAGGAGGTGGGTTACGCTCTTCTCAATCTGTGAGAGGGGAGCAGAAGAGGAGCCTCCTGATGACTGTCGGGCCATGGTGTTAGCAATCCATCTGTGGAGGGGACAACCTTGCAGACCAGCACGAAACAACCACGACTACAGTCCACTGCTCAACGAAGAGACTCCCCCACACCAAGCCCTGAAACCGGCGTTGCGATGGCGTTGGGCACGAAACCGGGGGCCGGAATAGGGATCTGCATCCATGGCACCGAGCACCATTTGGGGAGGGGAAAGCGGAACTTACGTTGGCGCGTCTTGTGCCATCGTTCCTGCTGCCACTCCCGCCTGCGCCAGTCGGCTGCATCGACCGAGAGCCCAGAGTGCGAGGGGCGACGGGACGGTTTGTGCCCACGCCGACAGCTGGGGACATGGAGCGCGGGGGGACATTCGGTGCCCCTGGCTCGACGTTGGGCGAGGCCCTCTGGGACCTCCGCAAGGAACTCATCTGCAACTTTGGTGTCGAGATCGTCGTGGGATGGCTTCGTCCGTGCTTTGCGACTTTCTTTTCGGCCGTGCCTTGGTGCCCAACGCGGTCGGGGGCTCGAGGGAGGTGCGATGGGTTGAGTGAATTTCGATATTCGGAGGCTGGGGTGGAAATGAGCCCGGCTCCCCGGCGGGTGCTGGTGACGCGCGGCTGCTTCTCCTTGCGCGGGGGCGAGTCGGGGAAAGTCCGAGGGTTCGAGGAAAAGTCGAGGCGCGATGGTGGAGGAGTTGGCAAGATAGAAGATTGAAGGTGCTCGTGTTCTGGGTTGATTGTGGAGGTTCGTTCTGGTTGGCAATCGCAAGGTGGATGTCCCCACCACAGCCCCAGCCGCCCTGGCTGAGTTTCCCCATCGGTCCAGCCCCGCCTGGACAGGGATGTGGGGTCATGTGAAATATGTGGCTGGACATGACGTACTCCGTCCAAGAGCTGTGGCTGTCACAAGCCCCCATGCGTTATGTAATCTTGAAGCTCCACTTTGGTCCTTCGTCCATGCCAAAACATCACAACCACCAACTGCACCACCATCCCTCGAAACTGGGATTTATAGCAATTGGACACCTTCATGGGCTTCACAGAGAGGAGAGAAGGCAAGATGGACCGCTCTGAATCCGCCTTCGAGCCGTTGTACCGCCGCGCCATTGCCGACCCCCAATCCATCACCCGCGCCGAAGAACCTGATCAAGGGCTGGCCCTCTCCAGAGGAAGAAGACCAGCTATGCATCGCCGAAATAGGGTCTGCCCGCACCGAATCTCGTCGCCAAAGCCGTGTCCCATTATGACGACCTCACGCATGAGGAGTCCATGATAGTGCTCGATGGCGTGCTCCACGAAGTCTATGCGGAGGCGGCCGTGCAGGCATCCAGGGAGTGGTGGGCTCGCGGTCTCCCCTTTCCGGACCCTTCGCCGTTGCAGGTTCTGTGCAGTGAGGCGCGGCGCCAGCTCTTGGTGAACGCGCCAGATGAGATGACGGCCATGCTGAATGCCACGGCTAGGCGGGACGCAATTGACAATGCGGAGGAAGAGGATTTGTAAGCACGGGTTTCCTTCTGTCTGTTATAACCTCGGGGGATGGACCACCTGCGCAAAACAGGTCCCATCTTCTTCCGGGGTAACCCCCGCCTCGCGGCAGATCGGAATCGAACTCCTAACGGTATTCTTAGTCTACGAAAGTGGCGTGAGATGGTAAGAGCGCGCCTGAGCACTGGCTGGATCACTCAGATTCTTGGGAAGGGGTTATTGGAGGGCGGCGCCGAGTGCTGGGGGTTTATGGTATTTCGCACGGGGTGCTACGATGGCGAAGAGGGCGAGTCGGTGTGGCAGAAATTCCGGGAGTACTTCAATGCTCTCGCTGAGGCATCGGTGATGCACCATTACAGCGGGCCGCGGCTGTGGCCCACATTCCGCACCGTTTTCATTGAGGATAAGGAGACCCTGGACTGCGTCCCAGATGAGCAGCTGCGCGCCAGATTCAGAGGGATGCTTGACGGCAACGGAGGGGAGCGACTTCCCAAGGGGATCAGGGCCAACTGCTTCCTCGTCGCTGACAGGTCTGTCATCGAGAGCGCGGCAGTCCTGTCCCCGTATGTCGTCAGGTACGCCACGAACACCCCGAAAATAGCAGTGGAGATTCTGGATGATGATCCGGTGGTCTACATTCGCGCTGTGGATCCGGGCTATGGCGTCTCAGCAGAAGGGGGTGATGGGAAAGGAGAGCCGGGGGAAGGGGAGTCTGAGATGCTTGTGTTTAGGGGCGAAGCTATCGTCGCACTGCCCCACGTGTTTAACTGGCTACACCGAGTCTGCTTCTACGCCGAGCGCGGTGTGCCAGTGCCTGGCGATGCCCCGCGCAAGGGCTGGCACAACATCTACGTGCAAACCAGGACGCCAGAAGTTTGGATCCGCAACTGGGCGTCTAACACTGGGGGTTTGGTATATACGCGTGTGCGCCATGTCGATGCCCTCCTAGGCCGTAGGTAAGTATCAAGACAATATTGTCATTTGATTGAGACCGTCCCTCTCAGTAACGAGCACACACTCGGGTTTAATCTTGTCCCAGGACCTTCTGGTCAGCGCTTCCACGGATCTTCAAGTCGACTTTGACGCAGTACGAATATCCCATCTTGAGCCGGCAGGCCCCCCACGTCGAGCTATCCTCCTGGTCGTACCATTCCATTGATGGGTTCAATTCTAGCAGCTGTGCAGAAGTCACTGGAGAGTGCGAGCCAGCCGCAACAGGAGGCAGAGCGGTAAGTGGGTGATGGGGACGGGAGTGGAAGCTTACATCCATTCATAACCGCCTCGAACCAGCAGAAATTGGATCTCGTTCGCCATTCCCAACCATGTGCTGGGGTACCTCGCCCTCTCTCGCCATATCGTACCGCTTGCAGTTCTCGCGAGTCCCCGGGGCCCGCGGCAAGGAGTCCGGGAGGACATATGCCAAGTCGTTCGGCCCCGGTCAATCGCACTTGCGTCTGGCAGCGGTCGCCATGTCGACTGTGTGGGTTGGCCACGGCGCAACGCTCAGCGGAACTTCCCAGGTCGTTTCGAAGTAGCTTCTAGGCGCTTGGGGATTGAAGCATGGCTCGGTAAAGCTCCGTGTGTGTGTTTTTAGCATGGTGGACGGCGTAGATCCACAAGGAGAAAAGGAAAGGTGAGGGCAGTTGAGTACTCACTACGGTGCGGTCGGCGTCAGCGTGGTCGACACCACCCCCGGAGGGCACAGGCAGATGACATAGTCCACCAAAGATACCAAGTTCCCACACTGGGAATTGAGATTTGGGTTATATTCAATGAGCTGATCAATCGTCAAGCCCTTCCTCCTGGCCAGACCAGCGCACGTGTCGATAGGCGTAACTGTGTATGTGTTGCACCTCTGCGGAATGCAGATTTCGGTACCCGGGGGCGGAAAATCAGTGCAGAAGGCGGGAAGATTGTTGACGTGGAGCAGAGCGAAGGTCGACGCCTGTTTGGCCCGGCTAATACCAGCACATGTATCGGTTTCCTTGATTGTGTACTTGCTCTCGCAGGTGTAGGTCGGATGCGGGCGCGTCTCAGTGTAGGTGGGGAGGGAGATCATGGTCGTCCCAAGGAGATATGGGGCAGGTGAAGTCACTGGATACGACGTCGCTTGGCATCTGGGTTGAGAAAGACGATATGTTGTTCAGCGATTAGACGGGAGTGAGTTTTCTGCATCTGCGAGGGAGGTATCACGTACGAGGAGGTCAGCGAAGAGAAATTGGCCGCAAGTCTGTCTCTGTAGGCAAAGGGCGAGTCCAGCAGAGCCTGCCACGTCTTGAGATTACAGTCCGAGCAAAGGTCAGATGGCGAGCTCTTGTCAGCTGCGTTAGACTAATAGAACAGAGGGAAGCAGAAGTTGCCCGTCCTGTGCAATGTCAGGGGCTGGCATAACACTAAGAGCCTGCAAGAGCACGGCACTTACGAATCCGTCTGGCACACCCAGTTGTACATGTTCAACAGCAAATCGGCGATATAAGTCGCCGGGTAGACCATGTCTGCCACCGTAATATTATCCGTGTTCGTGCAGCGGGAATGCTGCTATTTTTGCAGCGCCTCCAGGCTGGCGATGCATGGGCGAGTGCATATCGAACCCAAGTCCGCAGACCTGGGATGTTCCCGCTGCGAAACACGCCAGAGAATCGGGTCACACTTTACAGTCTGACTGAAGGTCGCGCTAGAAGTTGCGGTCAGCATCGGAGGCCATCGAGCATTTATTACCGAGGTTGTAGGTCGTAAAAGAGGCTGCCCTCCACGCATGCTAGCGATAAGTCCGGCGGCTTGTCAAGTTGACCAAAGTTAAAGCCATCCAAGGACACAAACACCTGCGCTGAGACGGAGCAGAGGCTGATGGCTGCGAGCTGCGGATTGTATCAAGATTGTGGGAGTCCTCAGATAGGATATCCCCCCTTCTTGACTCCTCGAGTGGGCGCACTCACCACGACGCCATATAGAAGAGGAATGGCGATGGACATGATGGGTGGCTGCCTTGAACCCCTCACCGACACCGAAGCGTCTCTCACAGGACGTGGATGTGGTGGTGAGTTCCATACATGTATTTCTCGCAGTCAATTTTTGCAGGCAGCAACAGTGGGTCGAGTCAGAACCGCTCAGTTGGTTCCATGTTGGGAATCCCTTGGGAGCAGGGAGACTGAACAGGCCACAACGTGATCGATCATCGGCGTCGATGTCGAGGGTCAGTCTTGAGATTGAAACAGTGTTTTGTTGACATGTTCGGTGTAATGTTCGTATTAATAGAATGGAGAAGCGTCTTAGACTGCCATTTGACATGACTGGGTGAAAGCTGTCCCGTCCGCCGCGGGAAGGCACGACACTCTTCTTCCCCAACCTCCGCCCGACTGCTACTGAGACACCACTTCTGCTTTTCTGTCAGACTCAACATAATTCCATTGCAATGGGAAATATTGCTTGTTTTCCCCTCTCTTTTTCGTCGTTGCTGCTAAGCATCGGAATCTCGACGCGGCTCCGTGACACAATTCAGGGGCATCGGCAGCCTCCCGAAGGGTCCAGGCCGTATTCTGCAAGCCATATCTGCCTCGCACGGCCTCTTCCACTTCACGTAATGTCGGCTCCCATCCGTCATCCAATGGTTTCTCCGATATGTGCTATTTACCTCCGGGGAGGCGTTCGGATCGCCATTACCGCCCACGCGTTTTGCGGCCGTTTGCAGCTCCCAAGTATCGCAGCCTCTCTACTCAACGGGAGCTCGCACAGGACTTCCGACGCCTCGACAACAAGATTTTCGTCTCATTCCACACATGTCTCGGCTGTTGTCCAGTCTCATCTCCCGGACGACCAGTGTTGTCTTCTCAGTCCGGCATAAAGATGGGGAAGCCGCCCTGCCCTCCCTCCCTGTTCCCTCCTCCCTCCTCTCCTCAACTATCCCCTAGCCAAGTCCATTCGTTTTGCGCTGCTCCCCTAACCACCACACTCGTTCGGTAACAAGTCCCCCAAAATGCAGCTCAAACCCTCCCTCGCCCTCGCCACCCTTCTCCTGGGGCTGGCCACAGCAACAGACTACGTCGACACCACCCTCTCCACCCCAGAGGACCTGCTCGCCACCTCCACCGCCTACTCCCCGGACCAACAAGAAACCCCCGCCTCCTCCACCACCCTCGCCATCGACGAGGACACCACCATCGACCCGGCCTTCCCCCTCCCCACCACCACCGAAACCACCACCGACTACGACGACACCGACTACCCCACCCAATCCCCCCTGCTGTCATCCTCCTCCTCCATAGATTCCCTCCTCCCCCAATCCAGCCACAGCACCGGCATCTACCCGCACCCCTCCAACGGCACCATCGTCGCCTTCTCAACCTCCTCGTCCGCCGAGGAGGCCGCCACCGTGACGGAGACTGCTCCCGCCGAGCCGGAGTCGACCGAGCATAATGATGAGCCCACCCAGTCGAGTGACGACAGCAATGAGGATGATGACGCCAGGCCTACCGGCACGACTACGAGGCAGGTTTCTTCGCCTACGCCGACGTCGGTGAATGGTGCTGTGGGCGGCAGGGGGGTGATGAAGAGCCAGTTTGGGCTGGCGGTTGTGGGGGTTGTGTTGGGGGTCGGGTTGGGGCTTTAAAGGGTGTTGCCATGAGTGATGTTGTTGTGAATGAGAGGGAGCTGTCCTTGACTGGTATGTAGGTTGGGGCTTGGAATAAGGGTGGGATAGGGTGAGAGAGGCGAGCAGTGGCTGGAATGGTGGCGAAAAGGGGGTTGTTTATGTTCGGTGGTAGCTTTTGGGAAGTTTGTTGTTTAGTTAACTACTTGTTGGTCTGATGGAAAAGGAAAACAGTTTTGATAGTAATATATGCCAGCTGGTTGGTCACCTTGATATAAAAGAGCTCCTTTCCCTTGTCCTGTAGCTTGTGGCTTGACAATGCCTTGCCATTTGACTGGAGTGAAGTCAAGATGAAGTCAAGAGAAGCAAGCGCCGTTAACCCAAAACCCTTACTAACCCCTTCCTGTGAGCTGGTTGAGCTCCTCTTCCTGTGACCCTTAGCTAAGCCGCATATGACCTCTCCTGGTTGGTGTCGTCATGGATGCGAGGATGAAGAAATCATCCCATGAGCGGCTGCCAATCTTGACTTCTCGGAAGGCCTCACTTGTAAGGAGCAGTCCCAGAGGAAGGATTCATGCCAATGGGAGACGCACAACCACCGGAGCCAAGCTGTTTCAGCATAAGGAAGGTTCCCCAGATCCACCGCGTTGGCACAGGCGGAGGTTGAAGTATTAAGCTTAAACCGGCGGGAAGCCAGCAGGGAATCCCAGAGTAGGTAGGTTGGCGGAAGCGGTCCGGGAGCTGAATCCCTGCGTCTTCCAGGAAAACCATCGGGGCCAAAAGCGAGCAAGAAAGGGTCTCTGAAGAACCACTCACTCTGCGTTCTTCTTCCCAAGATCCATTCGCAGAAGCATGCCCGGCCACATCTCTCCATCAGGCTTCCCAACCACAAACCCATCCACTTTCTCGAAACTCTGAGCTGTATAAAAGCTGTGTCTCTGTCAGCAACTCATCTCACCTCACCAACTCCTCCCCCCTCTCACACACCACCATCCCATCACTCAAGAAATCATAACATACCCAATCAACTTCCCCTCATTCCCCGCCCAACAATCCACATACATCACCCCGAACCCCAGCTCCCTCCCCGCCCACTCCCTCGCAAACTCCACCAGCGCAGCCCCAGCGCCCCTGCGAAGCTCTCTCTTCGCCTCGCTAAAATCCGTAACCAGAATATCCAAGTACATAAACTCCCCCTCCTCTCCCGCCAACAGCCCCCTAGTCAATTCCTGCAACGGCTTATACTCCTTCACATACCCAGGCACATACCCCCCCTTCAGCGTCGCCGAACCAACGGGGACGTACTCCCCACTCGCCGGCGACAGGGCCTCGGCGATCAGCACTCGGATGGGCGGGCCGCTACCGGTGCAGCGGTAGTTGGCAGCGTCGGCGATGGCGGAGATGTGCCGGTTGATCATGTCCGGGCGGGCGGAGGATAAAGGGACGGAGCCCCATTGCGCGGCGCTGCCGATGGTGGCGAGGTGCGGGATGCAGGAGTCGAGGGCGGAGCTTATGAAGGCGGCGTCGGTGTTGGAGGGGGTGGGGAGGGCGTCGCGGATGCGGAAGGATGCCATGGTTGAGGTTTTAGATTTTGGGGGAGGGGCGGTTGTGGGATGGGATCGTGTTGTTGTGATGGTGGGAAATGAAAAGGGTCCCGAGGGTGAGCGAGCAAGATCATACTTATACACGCAACCTCGCGGGAGGTGGGAACAGGTTGGACCACGCTTACGAATTTCCCGATGCCCGTTTTGGCAGGTCACAGAGCCTGATGACGACGACCGACGGACGTCTGGAGGCAATTTCGAAGTTTTCCTTTAAAAAACAGAAGGCGCCAGAAGGATATTATTACGGTCTCCTTATCTTTGACATGTCACGACTTGAAGAGACAGAATTTGGTTGGTACTAAGTTCAGAACAGATCCTCCCAGGCTCAACGCCCTGGTCTCCAACCCCAGGGCTCCTCGGCGAAAGCAACCTGGAAGGCAACAACAAACAGAAAGTGTAAATGTTACAGATGCATAGCGCAGTCAGAAATGCCCCGTTGACTGTCTGATGTAGCAACATTGTCACTTGTCAAGACACAAAGCCTTCATTGGTCACAACCAACCTGAGCAAAGTGCCACTGAAACGTGTCTCCGATCAGCAAGGCAGAAGGCATGACTCCGTCATCAACTGAGATCAGGCGAGTATATGAACAAAAGGTAATCCAAAGAGAATGAAAAGGTTCAATCTGCAGTGTGCTGCTTTGTTGCTCGACGCTCAAGCTGTTGGTGCCATCTCGCGGCTCTGGCTCTCAGGGTTGCAAGGGCTCAGGTGCTGGCCGAAAAGAGCGCCCACAAAGACAACCTGAGTCACGTGGCCCCCTTTGGGTCATCCTCGTGCCAAGACTACGGTCATGAAACAGCGCTAACTCGGTGAGGATGAAGCTCCAAGCTGGCAGCGGACCTTCCTGCCAGCAAAGGTCTCGGTCTGCTGGTCTCTGGGAAGGAGCTCTCGCCTCACCTCACATTTCCATCATAACATGGGCAACAAAGCGCATTTGCGGGACCTTTGACGGAGACTTGTGGACCCTGAGCTCTTGGGAGCTCGAGAGTATTTAGATAGTAGCTTGTTGGGCCTGTTCCGCGCGTTGGTTGTTGGCCGCTGGCTGACTCTTTCTCGGCGTCTCTGACCACAATTCCACATCCATTTTCAGGTTGTCTTGTGCAACAACGGACCGACCGAGCCTCCCATCGCTTCCCCGCCCAGCACCGTGAGACATTCGTTTCGTGGCAGTCTTTGGGAAAGCGTCCCTCAGCATCGTTACCCTCGCTTTTCAAACCTCTAGGTGTCGACTTCCTCCGATTTATTTTGCGTACGGGAGTTGCCCTCACCTGACCGTCACTCTCTCCGTCAATCCACGCATTCGACACGACCAGGCCAAGCGCAATCGAGTCCACTCCACAAGACCACGAACCAGAGACACAGCGCACTGCAAGGCAGAGAGCCGATCAATGCGCCTGTTGTCAGCCTCCAACCAGGAAATCTGTTGGCTAGGTCTGATTGTGTCACGCCAGCAATTTGGGAGCCGGGAATTGAACGACCTTCTCTAGGTTGGTTCCAGCTGTCAGTTGCTTGAGTCTCGAAGGGAGCTCAGACTTAGGGCAGTTTGGCAGTTTGACGCAACCCCCCGCTGCTGCCCCCCCAGCACCAACCAATCAGAGGCCTCGACTGCCCAATCCACGCAGTCGTCCCGCACATCTCCCGCCCACACGCTCTCCTTCCCCAAGCTTCCACAGCTGCGCCTAGTCGAGCCAGCGTTCACTCCGGCAGAGCACAGGAACGATGGAAGATCGATCGACATCCGCCAACACCAAATCCACCAACAACAACTCCTCTCCGTCGCCGACACTGTCACCGTCTCCGGCACCGTCCACCACCACCACCCCGGACATCAAGTCGCCCACCAGCGCCCGTCCCCTGTACAGCAGCAAGCTTGGCGACCAGCGGAACAGCAGCACTGCTTCGCCCCCGACTGCTGCCACTGCGACTGGCACTGCGACTGCGACTGCGAGGTGAGACACGAGACCCTTTTCCAATGCATCCCCAACTTTTTTTGCCAGAGCCTCCCCCTCCCCTCCTACCTCCCCCAGACGACAACAAAGAAATTCGCCTGCAATCCATCTCCCACCCCTTCAGCCCTCCTTTCCCCCATTGACCCTTTATTTAATTTGTCGCCCCATCTGCCCGGGTCGCATCGCCCGCCCGTCCGCCAATCTGGCCTGCATTGCGCCCCTGCGCCAAAGGGGTTGTCGGTGGGACAGCCATTGACTGACGTCCGCACAGACAGCCGCCCCTGCACCAGAAGGCCTGGAACTCCAACAGAAACCCCATCACCGGTCGGACCCAGTCCGTTACCAGCTCTCTGCGCGAGGTCAGTTCAAGCTCCCAGCCAGCAGCCTGACGTGGCGCCAGCGACACCGCCAAAAAACTCCGGACTGTTGCTCACAATACCAACAGGGCCAACGGGTTCGCATTGTTCTCGCATCCGGCGCCGAATTTGAAGGCACCTACAGCAACAGCCCCGAGCCGACAAGCTGCCGCCTCTTCATGGTGCAGCAGAAGAAGCTTCCGAACTTGGCCGACCTCACAAACGGTTTCAACAGAAGAGAACAGCCCACCATGACCTTCCAACGGAAGGACATCACGGATGCCCGTGTGCTCCCCAACAACGCCAAGAACGACGCGAGGGCCCCGAATGGTATGCGCTGTCCTCCACCTGTCCAGTTGATTGCACTGACCTGATCCGTCCAGGTAACCGGTCCGGCTTCCGCACCGATACCGCCATCTCCAACTCTCGACTTGGCAACGAGCGGACCCTGAAGGCTTGGGTTCCCGACACAGGTTATGAGGTTGATGGGTCCCTGGAGAAGCCCAGCGGCGGTGGCGGCGCCTGGGATCAGTTTGCCGAGAACGAGCGCCTGTTTGGCCTGAAGACCGACTACGATGAGAACATCTACACCACCGCCATCGACAGAAGCCACCCCCAGTATAAGGAACGGCTGGCGGCTGCTGAGCGCAAGGCGCGCGAGATCGAGCGGACCGTTCCCACCACGGCCCACGTTGCCGAAGAGCGCGTCATGGATTTCGCAGGCGGAGACGACCAGAGAGATGAGGAAGACAAGTAAGCGCCGTCGTCTACGAATTGAGGGCAAGGAAACTGACATTCCTCCAGATACAGCGGTGTCCGCCGTCAGGATTTCCCGCCCCTGGCCGCTCGCGAGAACAAGTACACCCCTCCGGCCCGCCGGGCTCCCACAGGCCAAGCCACTGTCAAGGGTGCCCCCGTCGACCCAGCCATCATCTCGGCCCAGCTGAAGAGCACATCGCCTCCGAAGCAGCCAACGCCTCAGCTAGTCGAGCCGAAGAATGTCGGCACTCCGGAGAAGCCTGCCACCCCGGCCGCAGAGAAGCCGACAGAGGCGAAGCCGGCTGGACCTGCAGGCGCCGCAAACGCGCCCGAGGGGAAGGCTGATGCCCCGACCCAGAGCAAGACTTCCAACATTAAGGAACAAGCACCCACCCGGCCCTCGGCGTCTACCGTTCGCGCTCCCTCGCAGGTAAAGGCGGGTGCTGCCATGACCGTTGAGCGCGATCTGCTCAACTCCTTCAAGACATTTGCCTCCTCGCAGAGGACGATGATGGAGAAGAGCAGGACCAGCCGGGCCAAGGTTGATAAGGAGGTCAAGCTGACGGAGCTGAAGAAGTTCGCCGAGAGCTTCAAGCTTACCACTCCCGTTCCTAAGGACCTGATCTCCATCATTGCCAAGGACCCCGCCAAGCAAAAACAGATCCAGGAGAAGGTTCAGGCGAACATTGAAGAGGAGGCCAAGCGGAAGGAGACTGTTGCGAAAGAGAAGGAAGTTGCGGTGGCAAAGGAGACGAGGCCGTCTGTTGAGCAGCCTGGTGCCTCGGCCTCGTCTGCTGATACCCGCCCCAGCGCCCGCCCGGCTGCGCCGCAACACACCGGCTCGGCGCCGGGCATTCCTGGCCGCCACCCGGGCGCTCGCTCGTCATTCAACCCCCAGACACACTATCAGTACAACAGGAATAATCGCCCGCCGCCTCACCTCTCTAGCCAGGCCCAGCCGACTGGCAACCTCGCCCAGCGCCTCCGGAACGTCGAACAGCAAAAGATGCAGCACCCCCATATGGCCCAGCACCCTCCTCCGGACATGCGCCTTCCCCCCACCGGCCCTGCCAACAGCGTCGACCCCAACTTTGGCCGCCGTATCAGCGGCGTTCCGCCTTCCTACATGGGCCCGAAGCTGAACCCTAATAGCCACGAGTTCCGGCCCAATGCGTTCGCACAGCCGTTCAACCCTGCTGTTCCTAGCCAGGGCTCCTCCCCTCGCTCCTCGGTCAACAACATCGTCGAGGCCCCGGTGTCGGCTCCGCCCGCCAAGGGCCAGCTCATCCGCCGCAAGACTAGGATGGTGGACGTCAAGAAGTGCTTCATCTTGTCGCACATCGAGACCTTCCAGCCGCCGCAGGGACGCACATACGACGAGAACGACGGCCTGAAGCCGTCCTTCGACACCCTCCCGACCTGGCGGCAGCTCCAGGAAGAGACCGAGGCCCCCGACTCGACCATGCATCTGACATACAAGGAGCACTTCGAGCGTCAGCCCCTGTCTAACGCCGCAGTGGCCACCCCGAACCCGACCCACGTCGTGCCGCAGATTCCCCACCAGCACCAACTTCCCTTCCATCTCCAGCACGGCGCCCAAAACCTGGCACCTAGGCAGTCGCCCCATATGCCCCCGATGCAGATGCACGCCGGCCAGCACGGGCACGTCCCCCACGTGCCCTTCAGCGGCCCCGACGACCATAGAATGATGCACTCCAACTCGGCCCAGTCATTTGCCTCCCCTAGGATGGGGCAGGTGCCCATGGCCTACCCGCCCGCCGTTAACGCCCAAGCCCAGATGCCCTACGGCCAGCCCATGATGCAGCCGTACGTCGGCGCCGCCCCGCAGATGGGCCAGTTCCGAAGCTTCTCGCACAACCCCCAGTTCATGCCCCAGCAGCCTCACCACATGGGCACTCCCATGATGGTCCCGCCGCAGTTCTTGCAGGGCCCCAACGGCATGGTTGCGGCGCCGCTGTACCCCGGTGCTCACCCGCCTTTTATTCCGGCTGGGTCTGTCCCGCCCCAGCAGATGCCGGGCTCAAATGGGTTTCCGAGCCCGGGACGTCCGGCTGCGCCGATGATGGTGCATCAGGGAAGTCATCAGGGTAGTCATCAGCCTCAGCAGGGGGTGTATGGCATGAGTCCGGGGATGGGGTATCAGCAGCCGGCGTATACGCCGCAGCAGCCGCAGGGGAAGTTTTCGGGGCAGAGGCCGCAGTGAGTGACAAGCATGCACTTGCTGGAAGAGCTAACTGGAGAGGAAGTTCTGTGCCCGGGCCCTTGCAAGGTAGCTCGAGGCATGCCGTCTGGTTTGGGTGAAAGAGAGGGGATTGACGAGGGAAGCTCTCATCACGGGCTGTGATGATGACGGGAAAGGCTTGTGGGGAAGAATGAGTGGACAACAGCAGCAGAGAGGGAGGGAGGGGATGATTCGAAGGTTCGACTTGCATCAAAAGTCGGACTGAGGTTGGTCGGAGGCAGAGAGTTTGGCTCGGCTTACTTCCTAGTCTGCCTCTGCATTTCTGGCAGGGAAAGGGAGGGTGAAGAGGGGACTGGATCGACAAGACAAGAGATGGATGATGTGGTGGTTGGGGTTGAGTAGGAGGGGGGTTGAAGCAAAGCGGGGAGTGGGCGAAGAAGAAGTGAGTCTGACGAGGTTAAGGCTGGGCGAAGGGATGGAGGGAGAGAGGAGGGCATGGATGGATGGAGGTGGGAGTTAAGATCATCAATCGGTAACTTAGTGCTACTACTGCCTACTACCTGCCTACTTTACCTTACCTGCCCCGCCGTCCTTACCTAGCTTGCCTCTTGCTTACCTTACTTGCTTGAGTTGAGAAAAGAGAACCGGTTTTTATTATGTGCATCGGCCGTTGATGAGATATGTGTGATGTGGACAGATGAGCCGTGGTGTGTTGGGTTGGGGAGGGCGTGTTGAGTGTACTGGTTTCGTGCATCTAGGTAGCAACATCATTGCATTGGACACTTGTTCCAGAGCTTCAGTGAGGGGAGAATTATTGCGAGGAGTATATGTCTTTACAAGGGACTGGCCTGTTGGGGTGAAGGAGAAGGGACTGTTGAGGAGGCAGAAAAGGGGGATTTGGGGGGGGTGGGTCAAGGGGAAGGATAGGCAGGAAAACACCAGGTAGTAGTTATGGATATACCGATTTACTGATGATTTCGCATACTTGTATTCCAGGTTAAAGGTACTCGTTGCTGGATTGCTAAGTGAGGAGCAGCGCAGCTGATCAACGAGGCGTGACATGGAACAGTCGGAGGACTGATGCCCAACGGCCTTCTACTTGGTACACAGGAAGAAAATTCCACCCCCTATGTTGCGTTAGGGATGTGATGGGGTTTTCGACTTGGCCGCGTTCAAACCAGTGGGAGTTATCATCCGCTGCAGCTTGAAGGGCGAGCAAGATCTTGGGGGTGGCATCTCTGCAGCCTTGCATTCCGTTGCTCGGTTGCCCAACGGAGTTGGTGTCGAGTTCAGAGAGTTTGCATACACTGGATACGTTGGTGTTGGCTTAAGGGGAAGTGTAATGTTTGCTGATTGTCCTGTTGGTTACGTCTTCCATCATGCGAAGGACGAGTTTGGAGGCAACACATGAGTTGGATAGTAAGTATCCAAAAAGAGTGGCAAGGTGGGAGTGCTGGATGCATTGACGAGGCGATTTACGTGACCTTCGGCAGCCCGAAAAAGGACCTGGGACGCCACGAAGCTGGGGCCGAGTGGATGGGTTGCAATGCTTCGGGACATTCCTTGTTGTTGAATGGAGGGTGCATCGCGGGTTGCAGGATGGAGGCCGGGGCGGAATGGCAACGAGGATCTTGGTATGCATCCAGGGGGCTGCTTGTTGTCGTTCTTGGTGAGGAAGGACGGGAGGGAGGATGGACGAGAATAAGTGCAGGAAGATCCGTGGGTGTAACCGCGAGATGGAGATACGTCCAGACTTCAACTTGAGCCCCCTTCTTCGCTGTCTGTCGCGTCTACGCAGTATCCCTCTTGAGCCTCTTAATGTTTGGTGCATTACTCCTCTGTGTAATTCTCTGGACCTGGTCGACGCGTCGGGCTCTCAGGTCAAACAGGATTGGGCCTTCATACGCATAACTACGGAGTAGTTGTTCCAGTGTTACTTCAACAGCATCCATCGTCAGCCAACCAAGGGGTCCTCCAAGAAGGCCGAGGCCTCACATCTCCGATGCTAGAAGACGCCATCTCCGACCATCACCGAGTTCCTGCGATGCTTGTGATTCTCGACCAGGAGGCTCTTCATTTTCCGAATGATACGTTCACATCATGCCTTCAACCAGTTGACATCTCCTCTGTGATACGTCAACTCCCACATTACCAAGGAGCATCGCTCGTGGTAGTGGCGTTCTCAGCCATCATTCCAACCTAGGCCACTCGGCGTTCGCTCTGCTCTCGGTCTCGCCCCCGTTCAGCCCTTGCAGGAAAGCATCCAGATCGCCCAAGCCACTTGCCCTCGTCATCACTACCGGCAGCGGCATAAAGTCGGTGGAGTCCTTTGACGTTGTCGAAGGGAAATGAGCAGGACGGCGGGCTGTGTGGTTCTGGTCCATGGTGTGGCGAGGGTTCGGGGTAAGGGTCAAAGGGAAAAAGACTACACTAACAGAAGCGAGGGTGTTTCAGGTGGTGAGGTGTTAACGTTGCATAAAGATGGACAGCAAGGGTTTGTCTGATTGATGACCTGGACCCTGAGGCCTGGGTTCTAGGACGTTGAAGTTTGGATGATGAACACCGGGGTCAGGGGCGGACATTGTCCATTGCGAGAGCGAGGGATGGCAATTTCGCCATCTTCCTGATCATCAAGGGATGTTGGTGTTGTTCATGGATTGCGGACCCGCATCATTCCTTCATCAGTTTGGGAGATGGGTGGAATGGGGAAGTTGGAGAGAATGCTTGGCTCATCCGTGGTTTGTGCTGATTTTGACAGCCGCTGTTTCATGGTTTGGAGAATCATGAAGCCAAGAATGTTGGCATGGGGGGAAGTCCGCGGAAGGTGGTTTGTTTCTCTGATGCTGGGCTGCAAGGGACCAGGCCGGGGAAAGGGTCCGGACTGCAGCGTTCCTGCGTAACGTTGCTCACCCACTCGCCTTGAGGACAAGGGGGAGGGAGGAAGCACACCGTTGGATGAGGTCTCGTCGAGCATCGGGTTTCCAAACACATCTTCCTTGCTTTTGGCGGCTTCCGACCCCTGAGTCGCAGGAGCAGACATGGCTTGTCCAACGGGACACAAGATGTCGGGCCAGCTGAGGGAGCTGAGCAGCGCCTCGTCCGCCGCATGACAGCGCCTTGAGCAGAGGCGAGAATGTGGTTCGTGGTCTCGGCACTCCAGCCGTCCGCTGCAAAAGGCGGACACCGAGAAGGGCTGGGGGGGCGGGGTCGAGTGCCAGGTGCAAGGGTTCGGACGACGACGGGAAAGTCTTCTGCTTTCTCGCCCTGTTTCCACTGTTCCGGGTCTGTCGGTGTGTTCGTGGTGTGCTTGTTCTGCCGTTTGTTTCTCGGCCTGTTCTTCCCCTCTTTGGTGGTCCGATTCCTCACCGACAGGCGCGCAGGTGAGGGGATGCATGAGCGCGCGGCTGGCGGCCTCGTCGATCAGTTGGGCTGAGTTGGCCGTGGTGTTGGGATTCGCCTGGCAGACGGGCAAGACAGGCGCTTCTCAAAGCCTACTTTTTGGTTTGCTGGGGCTCTGGCTGGCTGGTGGGGCTGCGTACGTAATCAGGGAGGGAGGGAAAGGAGGGGTAGGAGGGGCAGAATGGTTGGAGACGTCGAAGCGAGGGGTTGGGAATGGAGTTCTGGAATTCTCTGTTGGGATGCGATGTGCAAAACTCGGCGCTTGCTTCGGAGGCAGCAAGCGGGAAACAAGCAAATCAAGCAAACCGGAGGCACACTGCACTTTTTATGGTTTCGAGGGGGGGTAGTTGGCGGCAAGCAGTCGGCTGTTATGGCGCAAAAGTTGCATGTTCAGAGAGCCCTCGAGTAGCACCATGAATGGTTGATCTGAGCGGTTGAGCATGCTGCCATTCCCTCTCTCTGGTATTTTCCATTGGTTTGCTTGCGCGTCTGCTGGACTGACTCAAGCAGCCATCTGGAGCAAGCGGTGTGAGGCCAGATCGGGTGGGCGCGTGGATGCTTCTGCGGATTCCACGACGCGGCCGGCAGTCTGCGGCCGCCTGCCTTTTCTGATCGCTGGATTGTGAAACCCAGGACCCCATATTTGCTGTGGTGTTGGCTGCTGTGGATGAGGAGACTGTCTTGATGTCGCCATAATTCATCCGAGTTGAGCCGATGGTGCCGGCTGTCTGTCTCTGACAAGAACGTTCCAGGCGAGGCGCGAGCACACACACGAAGGCAGGATACGAGCGCCGGGTGCCCCGAGTACGGGAGCATTGGGGATGGAGGGCGGTGGCGAAGGAGGGTCGAGAGCGCGGTTGACGACGCCGGTCGGCGAAAAAGCCATCCCATGTCTGCAGCCGCGTCCCGCAGCCCCTGGTCCTGGAGGTCGGAGCAAACACCAGGCTCCCAGTCGAGCTGGGTCCGTCGTCCGAAAAGTGCTGGTTCTGCTGGAAGTCCAGGTGAAAACCGAGGCACGAGCACACAGAATTCGAGTCTTTGGCTGAGCGTGACAGGGGTCAGTCTGCGCAAGGGAAAGGGGGGTTTGTTTCAGATTTTGCCTTGGGCCACTCGAGCGGTTGCAACTGGGTTCCCCAGGATCCCGCCCGACCCAATGGCAGCGTGCCCCGCTCCTTTGGCCAATCAGCCCTTGTCGGGCCTGGCACAGGCGACCAGGCACGCATGGCGTGTGATTGGCCCTGAGGATCTGCACCCCTGGCTTGTCCAAGATCCGCAGGAGCCACTGAAAGCGGGAGGCCCCTGGACTTTTTCCCCTCTCAGGCGTCCTTCCCCTTTTTGGCCTGGAATCCCACGCTGGTGGTGTGTGCGACTCCGCGATCTGCGATTCGGCGGACGACCCCAGCACGAGGGGCCAAGCCGCTGGCCCAGGGCTTTCTTCAGGCTTTTTCCCGTCTTTCTTTTTTCTGCCAGCTGCCCCACAACAAAGTGCCGACTGGCAGCAGGCAGGGCAGCATGGAAGGAAGAACAAGCCAGCCAGAAGCCAGAATGGCAGGTGCTCCAGTCACCTGTCATCTGTCACACCACTGTGCATCCGTCTCACCACTCACCACCTCTGGTCCAAGGAACGCGGCAAGCGAGGGCCTCCAGTTGGCAGAATGCCCGTCACAGCATCAACCACAGCGCTCTGCGACCGCGCGGTTGGCTGCCATCACACGATACTGACGAGAGACGTCCCGGTTATCTCCATGATCTCGATCATCTCGACGATGCCCGCGATGCCAGATGGAGATCTCTACCAATCTACCAATTCTATGGAAAAAATGTTCTGCTTCACCTCACCCCTGCGTTTTGTGGTCGGCTTGCCACAGGCCGGCATGGCATGGCATGATGGCCGCCTGCTGGACATGGCAAGCAACCAGCATGCTGCCATCGGCCGTCGAGAGCGAGGAGACGTCCACATGCCCATCCATGTCCACGGGTCGCTGTCAGCTCACCCCCCCACCCCCCCCCCCCTCACTCCCACGCAGGCGCCCCCTGTCCTCCCAACCCGGCCCCTTACCCACAACGGCACCGTCACCACCTCAATGCTTGGCCTGAGATGCTTGGGACGAAGCGGGCCATGTGCGCCCAAGTGGCGTTCGAAACAAACCGTCGGCCTCCTTGCCTTTCACCCAATCATTTTGGGATGAACCACACGACCAGAAACATGTGCATAAAGACTCCCCTCCCCGCCCTTTGTCGTCGTTTCTTTTTATTCTGACCTTCAACCACGGCATCGCGCCTCTGTCCTTCCTTGAACCCCAGAGTCCTTTCGGGCGAGCATTGTTTTCTTCACTTCTATTGTTCTCTTCACAACTCGACTAAAAAAGCCCGGTGCTTTCGATTGTGACACAGCCTATTGTTCACCCACGACAAGACAAGTCTGCGACACCTGCTACAATAGCGACAACACACCAAAACACAAAGCCCATTCATTCATTCTACGCCCCTTCGAGCAGTGCTCGCATAGAAAGACATCCGCCTGGTCGCCACTTTCGACCTCTTCACTCCCTGAAGCATCATCCCCAAACCAACACTCGCCTATCCGGCATCTCTGAGAGCGCGATCGCAAAAACAACACAACCTCCAACACCACCAAAATCAACACCCCGAAAAACCAACAACCCAAAATGTTTGTCAACGGACTCGCTACCGGCGCCCTTGCCGCTCTGCTTGCAGGCGGTCAGCTTGCCGCTGCCCACATGGAGATCTCGTACCCGCCTCCCTTCAGGTCCAAGTTCAACTCCAAGGCCACCAACGTCGACTACACCAACACGGCTCCTCTCGCCGACACGGGCGCGAACTACCCGTGCAAGGGCTACCACTCCGACATCGGCACCCCCGCCGGCGCGAGCGTGGCCACCTTTGCTCCCGGTGGCGCTTACAACTTCACCGTTGCCGGTGCTGCTGCCCACGGTGGCGGCTCGTGCCAGGTCAGCTTGAGCTACGACAAGGGCAAGACCTTCACCGTCATCCAGTCCATCATCGGCGGCTGCCCCCTGGGTGCCAGCTACCCGTTCAACATCCCCGCTGATGCGCCCGCTGGCGAGGCCATCTGGGCTTGGACCTGGAACAACAACATCGGCAATCGTGAGCAGTACATGAACTGCGCTGCCGTCACCATCGGCGGTGGTGGTGCCAAGCGCGACGCTGTTCAGGAGTCTGAGGGCGTCGAGAAGCGCGCTGCCTTCTCTTCGCGTCCCCAGGTTTTCGTCGCCAACATCGGCAACGGCTGCAAGGTCCCCGAGGGCACCGATGTCGATTACCCCAACCCCGGCCCCGATGTCATCCGCAACGGCAACAAGATCGCCCCGCCCCAGGGTAGCTGCGGCGCCTCAGGTGCTGGCGGCGGCGCTGGTGCTGGCAACGGCAGCGGCAGCGGCAGCGGCAGCGGCGGTAACGAGGGCGGCGCCCCTTCTCCCACGACCGTGCAGGCCACGGCCGCGCCCTCTCCCACCGAGTCTAAGGCCACTCTTCCTGGGTATGTACAGCCAACTTCTTATTGCGATGGCGACATCGCTTCCTCTTTAACCTCCACCGTCACCAAACTCACCGCCATCATCCCCATCACTGAACCCACCCCCATCTCCTCTCTCTCTTCGTACACAAGCTTACTCTCCTCCAGCGGCGTCTTCATCACTGTCCCGGCCGGCGCGTCCAGCTCTCCCGCCGCTGCGCCCTCGCCCACCACTCTCGTCGTCTCTACCACCGCTGCGGCTCCCGCTCCTTCGCCTACTGAGAACGCCGGCGGCAACAACGGCGGCAACACCGGCGGCAACACTGGCGGCAACACCGGTGCAGGCGCCCACGCCGCTGGCACCGCCTGCACCTCGGAGGGCACCTGGAACTGCATCGGCGGCACGACCTTCCAGCGCTGCGCCAACGGCCTCTGGTCCGTCGTCCAGGCCGTTGCCCCCGGCACCGTCTGCAAGGCCGGCGAGGGCGCCGAGCTTAGCATCGACCATGCTGCGGCTGGTGCGCGCCGCTTCCGCCACAGGCGCTTCCATGCCGGTGGGCGCGTCAGGCTCTAGGTTTTTGGCTCTGGATAGGCAGGGACGGACGGGTTGAGGGAGGACAAGGACTTCGCTTCGCTGGACATGCTTTGACATTCTTTTCTATTCTATACCCCGTTGACATTTTCACCCCCCATGGATGGACGGTGGTCAACATTTTTTGTTGTGGTCTCTCGTTTTTTTTTAAAAAACAAAACCACTTTTTTCTTCGGCACGACAGACCAAGGATAGGGCTCGGTTTCCCATCTGTTTTTGATCGATCAATCGCTTTGCCAGCAACAAACGAGGTGGTGGTGGTGGTGGTTGATGATGAGGATGGGGGGCCTGGAGACAGGCGTTTGGCTTTTTGACACACTTGGTGTCAATGTGTACAGTACTTAGCTGATTAGAGAAAACATGGTGATCTGGACTTTGGTTCTGGATCTGGATCTGGACTTGGACTTGGACTTGGGCATACATACATGTGGATGGTTATGATTTGAATGAAATTGTTCTTGATTTTTTTTGAACAAATTTGTCTCCTCTTTGATTGAGTGTGTGGTGTGAGATCCGTGCCTGGGGTATGGAGGGGGTGTTGTGTATGTTCTGTGTGGTATCAAGGGAAACTCATGTGGCTGAACTTCTGTTCAAGCTTTGTGTCATGGGCCACAAGTGAAGACGGAGTTCCAAGTAGATGGTATTTGCCAACCACAAGCTTGTACATCTTTTCTTTCGAGTCTTTTCGCATGTCTCGCCATTACATGTACACGTCCTCAGCAACAGTCGCAGCAGAATAATGATTCAACGCAATGATTGGGTATTGTTCTGTGGAAGGTCTCACAGACAGGACTAGAAAGTTTATCACGAGGAACAATCTGTATAACATTATAACATCAACCTACTGAACCGGCAGGTGATAAGTCCTGTGTATCTGCTCAAGTTTCACCGACACAAAAAGCTTGAACAACCGACTCAAGTCTTTTCGACTCCATACTCCTCCGACGACGATCGAGATCTAGACGCTATACCAAAGCAAAACATGGCCTCCCCTCAATCATCTACACTCACCTCTTGCAACTCAGTATGTGCATCCCTCACCCCTCCCTTACTCCCTCGTAGCCTTAATCGCCTCCTCCAAAATCCCCAACCCCTCCCTAATCTCCGCCTCGCTCATCACCAAACTGGGCACGAACCTCAACGTATCCGTCCCCGCCGTAATCACAAGCAACCCCCTCTCCCTAGCCGCCTTCACGATCCTCCCAGGATCCTCCGCCAACTGCAACCCCAAAATCAGCCCCCTCCCCCTGACCTCCTTCACCAGCCCAGGCCACCTCCCCCTCAACTCCTCAAACCCCCTCCTAAACACCTCCCCCTTTTCCACCACGCCCCTCAACAACCCCGGCTCCGCGAGCCTCTCCACAATATAATGCGCCAGCCTGCACGCGAGCGGGTTCCCGCCAAACGTCGTGCCGTGATCGCCCACCTTAATCTTCTCCGCGACATGGGCATTCACGATCGTGGCACCAATCGGGAACCCATTCCCCAGCGCCTTGGCGGTGGTCAGGATATCCGGGTGCGCCTCCTTCGGCAGGCGCGAGTGCGCCCAGAAGGACCCCGTGCGGGACAGCCCGCACTGGATCTCATCATAATGCAGCAGCGCGCCGACCTCGCGGCAGCGCTTGGCGAGAGCCAGCAAAAACTCGTCCGTGGCGGGCTGCACGCCGCCCTCGCCCTGGATGGGCTCGACGAGGACGGAGCAGGTGGAGGGGGTGACGAGGGAGGGGATGGCGGCGATGTCGTTGAGGGTGCCGACGCGGAAGCCCGGGACCATGGGGGCGAAGGGGGCTTGGTATTTGGGGTTGGGGGTGGCGGAGAGGGAGCCCATGGTGCGGCCGTGGAAGGCGTTGCGGAAGGAGACGATGTCGGTTTTGGTGCCGGACGGGTCGAGGACTTTGCCGACTTTGCGGGCGAATTTGATGCCGGCCTCGTTGGCTTCGCTGCCAGAGTTGCAGATGAAGACGGCGGCGGCGTCGTGCATGCCGCCGGAGGCGAGGGTCTTTTCGATGAGGAGCTTTGAGAGCGCGCCCGTCCAGGGGTTGTAGTAGAGGTTGGAGGCGTGGACGAGGGTTTTGGCCTGGGAATGTCAGACACGTGGGGTAAAACTTGGGGAGAAGAGGGGAATACCTGTTGCGCCATCAACTTGGTCATCTCGGGGTCACAGTGCCCGAGGGAGTTGACGGCAATGCCGGCAGTGAAGTCGAGGTACTTGCGGTTCTCGATATCATAGAGATACGAGCCCTCGCCCTTGACAAACACGGGGGGTGGGCGAGCGTAGGTAGCCACCATGAAGGGGGCATGCTCGCGGACGAGGGCGGCGCTGGCCGAGTCCTCTGCCGGGTCGGCGTTTGGCAGGGCGGCGTCCCTGTGGATCTGGGCGCCTGTTACAGACGAGGCGCTGGAGGTGGGCACAGCGGCGGCCTGGGAGTAGAAGCGGCGGGCAGCCGGGCGGGCGGCAGCCGCGAGGCGGAGGGAGGCACGGAAGGCCATGGTCAGGGGCGTAATGGTGAAGTGAGTAGAGGGATTTGGCGTGAACCGAGAAAGGAGGCAAAAGAAACGGTGAGACAGTTGAACACTGTCTTAGGAGGTGATACTGATGCTTTCGAGCGTCAATTACTTGGAGAGGCCTCCTGGATGAGGTCGTCTTAAAACCCTCACAACAACAGCTGCGACGCGATGTTAGTCATGCAGCAGAAGCTCGAGTTGGAGTCACCCCTTGTTGTTGGAGTCAGTCACTGGAGTCGCTAACGTTAAAATCGCGAAATTCCCACAAAAACCTCACAAGCGATGTCGGCAAAGGGAATTTCGGGCCCACTCTGGTTTATCGATAAGCCTCTGCCAGGGGTCTCAAGCCATCAAGGTTCTCACAGCCGAGACGCTTGCGGCTTGAGTCCTCGACCATCGACAAAAAAACAGACAATCTCTTTTCTTGTTGTTGGGATATTTGCCCTGAGATCTCGAATTCTTTGAGATTCGAGTAACATGGACGTCGAGATGCGCTTCCCACTGCTCATACACCCCAGCACAGAGTCACCAGGAGACAAGAAAACCAAGACTCGATTCCAAATCACCGCTAAAACAAAGAGAGAAGATATGACTCAAAATACAACCCACGAAGCGAAGATTCCAAACCTCCCCCATCAAACCCCTCCATCCCATGTTCTATCCCATGCATTAATCCCTAGTCCCAAGCAGCGCTCATCAGTCATCAACGTCATGACGGGCATGCAATCTTGAACCTCAGCAGCTCCTCGCCCCCCGGCAGCTCCAGACTGAGCGTCGAGTTGTCGTTGTTGTTGTTGTTCTTTCTCCCGCCCCTTCTCCTACTCCGCGCGCGGATCGTTTTGGTCGAGGTCGTCGACGCTGACACCGACGCTGACGAGGCCAGCGATGATGACGACGGCGACGGTGACAGACCCGACGGCGACAGGCCCGGTATGTTCAACGTGGCTGTCTCCTCCACCCCCATTCTCTGCGTGTGCGTGTGGATCGCCTTGGACATCCCGTCTGGCCCGACGGGCATCTCGAGGCTGAGCTGCCGCTCGTGGTGCGACTTAGCAGACAGCGTGAGTTTTGCCTGTTTTTCCCTGGAGCGAGTGTTTTTCCCTCTGTAGTTGATGCGGTCAGTATCGGTGTGTTCTTTCTCACCAAAGCCAAAGGGGGTTTCAAAGAAAAACGGATGCACAGGACCTTACCCGGTACTTGGGGTGGTTATGAGTAGCCTTGCTGCTGGCGATGAGGTGCTTCTGCACAAAGTCCTGGTGCTTCTTGATGGTCTCCTGGTCCATCTGGTCCAGCAGCTGCTGGCTGAACTTGATGTCGGCGATCAGGGCGTCGCAGCGGTTCTTGGTGAAGTCCTCGCGCACGACGACACGGAGCATCTTCAGGTTGTTGGTGTTCGGTGCCATCGTGTACGCGGGGACGACCCATCCGCGGGACCTGAGGGAATGCGCAAGGTTGAACTCGTCGTAGTTGCGGTCTTCTTGGGGCGGCAGGCGGAAGGCCACCAGGGGCAGACCCTCGCCCGATTTCTTGGACATGATGACGAAACCCTGCGCCTCGAGGGACTCAGACAGGTAATCGGCCGTCCGCGTCAGGTTGCTCATGATGGCCCTGTACCCGTGCTTGCCCAGACGGATCAGTTGGTAGTACTGGCCGATGACCTGGCTAGCGCCCTTGCTGAAGTTCAGTGTGAACGAAGCCTGGTCGGCACCCAGGTAGTTGATGTTGAAGACGAGCTCCTGCGGCAAATACTCGGCGCTGCGCCAGAGGACCCAGCCGACACCGGGATAGACGAGGCCATACTAGAAAGGTCAGTGGCTGGAGCAAAGATATGCAGGAACAAAACTGACCTTGTGCCCAGAGACGTTGATCGACACAACGTGGTCGAGTCTAAAGTCCCACTCGAGATCCGGCATCACAAACGGCGCCACGAAGCCGCCGCTGGCAGCGTCGACGTGGATGGGCGTGTTGAGGCCCTTCTTGGACAGCAGGTCATTGACAGCCTTGACGTCCTCGTACTCGCCAGTGTATGTGGTGCCGAGGATGGTGCAGATTCCGATAGTGTTCTCGTCGACCAGGTTGACCGTCTCCTCAGGATCAATGACATAGCGTTCCTCAGTGCAGTAGACGAGCTTCTCCTCGATCTCGAAGTAGCGGGTCGCCTTCTCCCAGCAGACCTGGACGGCAGAGGACATGACAATGTTGGGCCTATCGGACGGCTTTCCCTCGGCCTCCCGTCTCTTCTTCCAGCGCTTCTTCATAGCCAGCACGGCCAGCATGATGGCCTCGGAGCTGCCGACGCACGAGGTGCCGATGGCGCCGACCGACTCCCCGCTGGGGATGGGGGCGTTGAATAAGCGGCCAATCATGGAGACGCAGCGGTTCTGGATGTCGGCGGACTGGGGGTACTCCTCGTAGTCAATGAAGTTCTTGGGGAAGGACTCGGCCATGAGCTTCTCGGCTTCCTCTTCCTGGGTGGGGTTAGCGGGTGAGTCGAAGACCTCAGTGTAGGGTGAATACATACCATGTATGTGGTGACAAAGGAGGCGAGGCTTTTGGTGGTGTCCATGGTCAGCGTCTGAAGCACACAGCCATTCAAGTAAGCACAGTTTCAGAGTAACTCACTTCAGCATGGGGTTGCCGTCGAGGCTCAGCTCGTCCTTGATCATGCGGTAGGCCACATCCTTGGGCATCTCACCCTCAGGAATCTCGTGCCTTGGCAGCTCCTGCATGGCAAAGCGGGAGCCATAGACACTGGTGGTGAAGCTGTCGTCATCGTCGGCGAGTTGGAGCTGGACCTTCTTAACGCCCTCGATGAGATTCTTCTCGTCCTTGTCTCGGACCGTCTGGAGATGGACCATCTTGGCGAGTCTGCCACGCAGAGGCAAAGAATAAAGATGAAAATTAAAGATAGAAAATAAGGATAGGTGAATTCTATGCAGGTGCAAGATGCAGAGGGTATCAGGCGCAGAAGTCGATGATTAGTCGGGGGCAGACGATGGGATATTCAGCAGGCAGCGGGCGAGGTTTTATAATCAGCACAGAGTAAGCACTCTTCTTCCCTGCCGTGAGTGTCTCCGTCAGCTCCCGGTTGACCTGGGTGAAGCACAGACGTGGGAGGCTTTTGCCCTGGATATCTCATGATTCACCGGCGGGGGTCAAGGGATGGAAATGAGCAAGGCACTGACCGGTTAAGCAGGGCCACGCTGGAGAGGCGCTGAAGGGTCAATTTTGGCCGAGGATCAAAAAACACGAGGCTGTGGAATGAGAGAGGGAGGAAAGAAGCGCGGAAGGAGAGGGGAGGCCGCCTTGAGTCCAGACCAGAGACCAGACGCGGAAAGGAAAAGAACAGCGGAATGAGGGGTCAAGACTCACCTAGGTTGGCAAGTGCGGCACGAACTGGAATGCACACAACCGGGGAGGCAGGCAGCTGCTCGCGTTGGGCAAGCTCCCGCTCCATTGGGCTGTTTCATTGGGCATCACGGCCGCTGCGGTCCATCTCGGTGTGTTTTGGTTGGCGACCCAAACTCGCCAAAGTCTCAACCCGGCCCCAAATTCCCCAACTTGGCCCCAACTTGTGGAGTCATGCGATGCGCATGCACGAAACTGGCTTCCACTTGCGGCCATGCTGCTCCCGTCGAGACCGCAAAGCTTGAATCTGAGTGGCTGCCGATCTGGACAGGGAATGCCTTCGTCGATTCGATAGGACAGCATCGTGAAGCTGTGGACTGATGGACTCTCCGCCATCATCCCAAGGAGGTCGTTTCCAAGGCCACCGACTTCTCACAGCATCATTTTTTTTGACCGGAGAAATAATTTCTAGCGGCTGATGACATCATAGCGGAGACACCACAACTTCGACCGATCGCAATCGCCGACTTGCATGCATTTCGACGGTCCGAATCCAGGGCATCGGTAGACCAAATTTCGGGGAATAAATTGGCAGTCTTCCGGGTTTTCTGGAAGAACATCTCCCGTTAGCAGTCCAATGTTCTTCCAGCCACGTCGCACGTTGCCACGGGGAAGTGGCTGAGCAATCTGTGGTGGTTCGATATCCCCCCAGAATCACGATCACCCTCTTTCAGGCAGTCGGTCCGCCCATGATCAAAGCCGAAATTCTCTCAGCGCCTCAGAGAAAAATATTGGTTGGGGCTCGGCGACGCCTGAACAAACGTTGCAACCCGCTGAGGCACGGGAAAACCACCGACTCAACGGGTGACTTGTCGTCTCACCCAGCGCCCTCAAACACCTCCCCGAAAATTGGATCAGCATGTCAGCCTTGGCTTCCCTAGCTTCCCTCTGACCCTACCGCTGCCTCAAGGTCTTCCTGGCCGAATTATCCTACCGAGACCCCCAAGATATTGGAAATGTCGGATGCTCCAAGATATTTCCGACCACCCCCTTCGGGGCCTGGCCCCTGACCACCCAAACATCCTTCTAAAAGCGGAACACGGCCCTTGGCAGACATATGTTCCCGAAGTTTCGATTCAGGCCGCATTTCCGCAATCGAAGCCCGCCATGGGATTTGACAGAAGGGCATGTTCCGCGAGTTCGCCATCTGCTGACTCTGACGTTCGTCCGCCGGGGTACGCGGCAGGTGTGCCAGGGGGAAAGGGCGCTCAGGGGCTCTCACCGAAGAATTCGGTCGGCTGCCCTCCCACCTTTGACAAGCCACCTCTGGCTCTTCCCCATCTCTTACTCCTTTTCAGACTGGTTGTGTCAGGCAACCCATTCTTGCCGGCTCTGGTTGAGGCATTCCCCCACGGTCCAACATCTCCACAATCTGCTCACCTGCAGTTCTGCCATATCTTCCCCCTTTCCTTCGCTAATTATCACATACGACCATACCTACTAGAAAACTCGGGATCCCGTCCGCTCTCCCATAGATAAGCTAGTAAGGGCCAGATCAGTAGTTGGGTCGGTGACGACCAGCGAATCCCTGGTGTTGTATGTTTTTGGTTTCTTTTGTGTTTTCTACTCCGCTTGACTGGATCCCCCTTCTCGCTTACCCATGGATAACCCCTTTTTGCAGCTTTGCTGGGGTAATAGGGTTAGGGTTTCTGTGGTTGCGGTTGGTTGTAATACTGCCTCTGAGAACCCTGCTCGTCTGGTCCCAAACCAACACACTGACAGTCCTTCCTTATTGCTCAGCGGCACTATCAGAACAATGCTGCCCCAAGACCGTCGACCCATCGTCATCTCCGGGCCGTCGGGCTTTGGCAAAGGCACTCTCATCCAGAGACTCTTCGATTCACATCCCAACGTGTTTACTTCAACCGTTTCCCACACCACCCACAGCCCACGTCCCGGAGAGGTCGACGGGCTTGCTTACTTCTTCACTTGTCCCTCCGATTTCGAATCTCTCATCTCGCAAAACTCCTTCGTGGAGCACGCCTTCTTCAGCGGCCACCACTACGGCACCAGCAAGCAGACTATTGCAGATCAAGCAGCAAGAGGGCAAGTCGTTGTCCTGGACATTGAGATGCTGGGCGTGAAGCAGATGAAGGAGAATCCTGATGTCGATGCACGCTACATATTCATCAAACCGCCGAGCTTTGAAAAACTGGAAGACCGGCTCAGAAGTCGCGGCACGGAGGGCGAGGAAGCCACTTATTCCAAAGAGGCTGACCCGGGCGAGGATTGAGCTTGATCACGCTGATACACCTGGTGATTATGATCTTGTTATTGTCAACGATGACCTTGAGAAGGCGTACCGAGAGCTTGAAGAGTTCATCTACCAGAAAACTGAGTAAATTGAAGAGCCCGCCTTTCCCACTGTTGCAATGGAGTCTCTGCACTACTGCCCTATCCGATTCCCTCTTCATGACTCTACTCTAAAAGCTTAGGCGAGACAATTATTTAAAGGCATAAATAAATCAGTGTTCAAAGTTTTTTCAAGAAAAAAAAGAGGGAAATAGAACAGAAGAAAAGAAGGCTAGAAGAAAAAAGGGGGGGGGGGGGGGGGGGGGGGGGGAAAGGGTGGTCGGGGGAAACAGGGAAAACGGGGAAACGGGGAAACGGGAAAAGGGTAAGTGTGTGGGGGGCGGGGGGTAAAAAAAAAAAAAAAAAAAAAGACCCCGGGGCCAGCCCCAAACCGCGACACAAAAAAAAAAAGCGGGGAGGGTGGGGAT